>CM061144.1:20909796-21237296 GCA_030710495.1 Labroides dimidiatus | reverse complement strand
TCAATCAGAGGGGCAGAATTGATAGAGAAAAAGGCGTATAGACAAAAAGACAGACAGAATTAGTCATTGGTACATAGTCTCTATGTCAGCCACATACAAAACCACAGAGAGAGAGAGAGAGTGTGTGTGCATGAATTCAGCACCATGGAGAGTGTCTGTATCTCTGTGTAGCCAGGCTGCCATCTACTGGTCATAAATAGTTTTTCGAAGCACTCTTACTTCAGAGAGAGAAGGGAAAAGAGTGGGGAAGTGATCATTCTAAAGAGTAAGATATATTATCAGTGTACATTGCTGATCACAGTCAAACATGATGCATGGGGGGATTTGGTGTTGCACACCCTGTTTTGTCTTTTTTTTCTAAACAAAAACGTACCTGTACTTTTGGCCTCCTCTCTGATGTTACTGGGTTTACTGCAGTATGTGCAGCTCAGCAGTAGAATCTCCTCTCCATTCACATCTACAGCAGCAAAAAAGAAAGAAAAAAAAACACAAGCACAACAAACACAGATTATGCGGGTGTTCAGATGCAGCCCAGGTTTGTACCGTAGCTTGGGGCAGGGCTCTGATGTGTGTACTACTCTAAAGAACATCTCTGAAGGAGTGTAAAGGTGTGTTTTTTCATTGAGTGGGAGCTACAATACCCCTGAGGACCGACTTTGCTGTAATGATATGGTTACAGCAGTGATAACGTTAAGCAGGAGCTGCAGCCAAGAATAGTTCTGCAATAACAAGCCGAGGCTGGTGATACAACTTCAGATCTGTACTGTAAAGGTTCTGCAGTACCACTAAATATAAAGTCAGTATCCAAGGAAACCTTATATTGTCCCTCTGCCTTGGTAAAGATATGCACTGAGAACTAATGAAATGATCTCAGGGTTTGTATTTAATTGTGAAAGGACACAACAGATGAGATACTTTCATCCACCCTCTGTTGCACATAAAACCAGCAGCAGTGTGTGTGGGGGGAATAAATGGCAAAGCAGTGTCTGCTCCGACATTAATCGAAAACTGAACAAATCTTTAAAGAAAATATTGCTTTCCTCTGCAGATATATTTGTGTTCTGTTTGTTTTTGACCTCATTATGCAAGAACTGAAAGTACATCCCATCCTAAACTGTTTTTCTGTTTCAGGATTTTTTTATGAGGGAAAAAAAGATCAGTTGCTTTGATAACGGTGTTTGCAAGTTTTTATATATGAGGTGTTCCAGTTTTTTTTTTTTTTCAACTCTGGATTCATCTTTATTCAATAGGAAAAAAAACACTTGCATCTAGGATTACATAAAACCAGACTTGCATTAGGTGTCTGAAGAAGCTCCTTTAAGCAACCCCAAAAATAAATCTGTCTATATCTGGTTATGTATTTTGAATTTAATCAAAATAAAATGCATAAATATTCAACAATATAGGACTTTAACTGTGTAGGAGTACACGGGCACATACACATAATATTTTTATATATACACATATTGGGCTGATTCATCAATACATTGCAATCTATGTTTCTCCCACTTCAATATCCAATGAGACAATCCAGGTATGGATTATCTTGGTTGTAATGAAACCCGTCTCCTGTGGGGACACTGTGAGTGCTCTTGTGATGTGATTCACATTGAGCAAAGATCCCTCTTCACCAAGCAACTATTCTTTAGTCAACAAAATAGCAACAGCAGGAGAAAGCAACATGGAGTCTTCGCCTTCAACTCTAAAAGCTGATTTTGGAACGTATTTTGGATTTAGATGGAATAAAAACAAAGTTGATGGGGTGTGTGCCATGTGTACACTTTGTGAGGCTGAATTAAAACTCTGCAATAAAACGACAAACCCATAAAATCATCGGAACAATACCAAGCTAAGGTTTTACAACCTATAGTGAAGCCAAAAACAATCACAAACAAAAGCAGCTTCACAACTTGGTAGTCCACAAACTGCAGTAAAGCTCAGCTCTGTACATAAACATCAAACATTAGTCAGTGGCAGTCTTCTCCTGTACAGACCTACGTCCTTAGAGTGCCATCAAGAACGAGGACTTTGAAGATGGTACACATGATGGAACCACACTACATCATAACAACATACACATACATGACAGAAGTCCACAATCCAAAGCAATAAACAAAAAAATTAGGCAGTCATTAAGTTGTTAAAGTCAGTAGAGCATGGCCCCATGGTGTGATGGTTATACTTCCAGAGTAAAGCATCCCTATGTAACTTTGCACCTTAAAGCATACTGTTTCATACTGTTTTATTCATAGGTAAGATATTTTTAACACAATAAAAATAACACCAATTATTATTCATCTATACGACTGTATTATAAAGCATAATAAGTGATTGAGGTAGTTCATCATTAAACTGATGTCAAAGCATACTGATCAGTTTCAAATCAAATCCATATCGAAATAAGCATGAAGACAAAGCAGTTCTTCTTATACACATACTATGCTCTAAAGAAAACACAAATCTGTTATCCTCCAACTGTACACTGTTATTGTTTATAACAGAGCATGAACAAAAAGGCACCACTAGTTTAGCTGCAGTGATTAACTTTGATTGATGCCGACTCTCAGTGAGAGTACAAGGCTTAAAAAAGGCTTTTAAAATGCTCTAAAGGAAATTGTCGGTCTTCTTGCTGATAGTCTCATTTGATTTTCCATCATTTTGAAACAACAGCATTATTTTCACTGAGATAAAACCTCAGGAGCTTAAAAAAAGGAATAGTTGATTAATACCGACTTATTGTTACATACTGAGAATAGGAACATCCATCTGCCTGTAAAGTTAGACTTACAGGGATCAATATCATTTAAAGAACTCCTTTCTTCAGAGGTTATATAAACACCAAGGTCCTCTCTGGAGATGTTTTCTTCTTTTCTTTTCAGAAGAACACAAGTTCTATTGTCTGTCTCTCCAACAGCTTTAAGGTCTGGGGCAGTGGTTCCTAAATCGGGGGTGGGGGGGGGGTTGCGTGTCTTGAAAAAAAAAAAAAATAAAGCAGAAGAAAATATGTCCGACCGTCATCTCTCTTCACTGGGCAGACTTTTAGTTCAGTGCACAGCTCACTCCATATGTTTCTTGGATGTGCGCTCATGCACTGAAAATAATTTAATCTCCAAAGTTTGAGAACCACTGCTTTACCAAAAGACCACTGGTATACCAAAAGATGGGGCACAAAACACTGACTTGTAACAATAATGATACAATACAATAAGATATAATAAAATGTGATGTTGTTCAATACAATGTGATACAAATAGAAGTAAAGTTTGATAACTAAAGGTATGGAGCGACTGGTTTCATGTTTCTTGGTTCACTGTTCTTTATTTTTACAGATCTTTAAGGGTGCATACTTATAGCTTATAATTATGCTTTAAAGAAAAGATTAACCAACAAAACTGCCATGACAGGGTGTTTTCACTTTGCTTTATGAATGACTTGCACAGGCTATTTCACTTTCCTGTTCTGATAAACATAAGAGAAAAACATCCTTTGCTGTTTAAAAAATAAAAAATATTCTACCAATTTGCATCTTGTTAATTTGAATAGTCTCTTGAATTCACCAATTTTCACATCCTTGGGAGGAACTGTCACATCCCTGTGATCAGTACAGGCTGCATTTTCCGACCTGTTCACCGCAGTCACCATGATGAAAAATACTCCAAATACAGGAAGTTCCTTTCGTACCAGGTTCAAACAGTTTTTTTCAGACTGTGTTTGCTTCCCCAAGAGAGGCAGTAGACTTCAGTATATTTTACTGAGCCAGGTCAAGGAGGACAGTCTTAATTGACTCAACTTGAGTCCCCACAGGTCAGGAAAAGCAGCACATTTTAATGAGCTCAGGTCTCAAGGTGAGGCACCATATTTATTCAACCTGACAGAAAAAGTTTTAGACATCTCATTCATATGAGAGCAGAATGTTGAACTACTTTGCTGTGCTGGACCATACTCAGGATGTTGACTGCGTCTTCCCATACAAACACAAATCCCCATGTCTGGAGGTTAAGAGTGTGTTTTGTCTGCAGGTTCATGTGTATGTGTGTCTCACTATGAGCTATTAGAGAATACATCTGCTCTCCTAAAGGGGGGTACACACATAACCATTTTCTAAATCTTAAGCAATTTTTTGTCTGTTAGTGACCCCCCTCATAAAGAAAAAAAATCAGACACTGAACAGTTTTGATTTTATTGTGTGTGGTGTGCTCCGATAATCTTTACACAGCTCACCACACACACAACAATTCTGTCCCACCATCAATCGAGAATCTCGCCCTCCAATACAGAAATCTCACGTGACCAAACTTGATCTACGAAAACGTAGAAGAAGAAGAAACATAGCAACAGATAGCAGCAACCGGCTAACAGCAAACGCAACATAGAAGAGGGAATGATGGTGGTCTTGGGACTATTTTTAACAGAAAATTCCAGAACCAAAAAAAGATGAGGCTGTGGCCATGTCAGGTCACTCATGCTTGATTTATTTACGTCTGCTTCCTCATTCAGCTCACCTCCTGATTGGCTACATTCTATTCTACGTCACAACTCATGGAGACTTGAGTCAGTGCGAGCTGGTTTTGCCCACACACACTAAGAATTTTGGTCGTAAATACTTATCAAGTTTATTAACTACAATTGTCGGCCCCAACCAGAATTGAAGCCATTCAGGAAGAATTCACTCTTAACAGACCTCAGACCACAGACCCTCCAGACACGGGGATTTGTAATCTTATAAGATAATCGTATAAGACTAAAGATAATTGGGTGTTGTCTGTCCTTGGTTGGGGAGGAGGAAAATCGGGACAAAAACAGCCCGACAATCGTTAGGTGTGTACCCCCCTTAAGAGGGCTTAAAGCCAAACATGATGCCTCTTAGAGAAAATGATGATGGGGGGCAAATGTCAAAAAACAGGAGAGAACAGGACAAAGTAAAAAAGGAAGAAGTCAAGAAAATGTCAAGATTAAGACAGAACTTGATACATAGATGAACTAGAAGTTTCACAAGGTGAGAGGAACTGACTACACAAAGGACAGTGAGAAATAAAGAAGAAAAGGTGGTGAAGGATTCGGGGAAGAAACCAAAGAGTCGAGGAAAGCAGGATGAGAGGAGAAACACGAGTAAAGAGAATGCATGTGAAGAAGCTGAGGAGAATAGGAAACGAGTCCTTGGTGACTCAAGCAGGTTCTCAACAAAACATCTGGCTTCCTGATTAAAACTTCAGCTCTGTCTCTTTTCCCTTCTATCCAGCAACAAAATGAGCCCTCGGTGACTTATCAACCTCAGAGACACCTGCTGGCTTTAAATACCATATAAAGTCTTTAATTAGCTGAAAGAAAGTGTTACTACTCCAGCTTTAAAGTTATATTTGTCTCCTGTTGGCAAGTTACTGCAGCCCTACAGGTTGTGTGTCCGTCAGGATTCATCAGTTTAAGAGCTCTGAAAATGAACGTCATGGTTTTAATTACAAAAAAAAGATGGCCAAGGGTAGTATCAAAATAAATTTTAAAGTCACTGAATGGATTTTAAATGTAACATCAATCAACAGAAAATCACTAAGAATGGGAACTGAATCAGAAAGTGACAAAAAATCTGACACCTTATTTTCTAAGCTCTAAATCCCAGGCAATTACCCTGCTGTTACCGAGTTATCCTGACTGCAGGAGCTTCTGGTTAACAGAGGCAGAGAAGACCTCAGTTCTGGTCATTTATCATGTGCAGATGTTACATTACAAAAGATGTACAGATGAACTTATTGAATGCCTGTTTTGAGCCATAAACAGGCAAAGCAAATATGCTGTATCAGAGCATTTCAACTTTCTGCATTACCTCCACCACAAACTTCAAATGGAGGATGAGTAAACATTTTGCCTGAAGTTTGTTTGCACTTTAGTAGTTCTTCAGTCGTTCACTCAGAAGATGAAATTACAGCTGTCTGAGAGTCTGACTGAAAGGACATGAATGCTGCGTAATGGGTAACAAGAAAGAAAAAAAAGTGAAAAACATCAACTGAAGGGAGAAAATAATAATTAAAGCAGCATTAGGAGATTGTGTTATGATGGAAAGGACAGAAGAGGGAAGGAGGATGGAAAAGGTGAAGCATAATGGCCCTGTTGAAGCGGTGATTAAGAAAAAGGTCAGAGGAAGAGGAGGAGTGAGGAAAAAAGGAGGCGTAGAAAAGAGTGTATTAAAGGAGGATGAGGGGAGGAATGAAGAAAGAGAATGTGTGTGAGTTTGTCCTAAAAGTAGAAATCAAAGAGTCAACACTTTTGTGGGACATCGAAGCACCTTGGCGTTCTCTTTGAGGAGACGATGACACATTTCTAGTTCGTAGCCATTTGCACCAACACTGAGGAGAAAATGGAAAAAGGTGTAAAGAAACAGGAGAGAGGCACATGCGAATTAGGATGCCACTGAGTTAGTGAGGGAGGGAGTGGGGGTGGAGAGAGTAAACAGATTGGGAGGAGGTGGTGATGATAATGATGAAAGCTGTGTGAGCGTGAGGGCTGGTGGGAGGAAGAGAGGAACTGTAAAGAGGAAAAAAGGGAGAGTGTGTGTGTGTGTGGGGGGGGGGGTAATGATGATGGTAAGGGATGATGAGATGTGGTTAAATGAGAAATGATTTGCAAGACAAGTAAGGAAAGGAGAGGGAGCAATGAGCACTCTCCACCAAGAAGCTTTAAACGTGGAGGAGGAGAGTAGAGAAGGTGCTCGACAAAAGAGGAGAGGACACTGGAGGGATGGTGGGAAGGAGCCGGTGGAGGGGAGGCAAGCAGAGGAGGAGTAGATGGTAGATGAGGTGTATGAGTACACACAACGTGCTATTGACTCAAGGCTTTCCTCGTTAATTGCATATTCTCTATGATTGCACTATGAACTGATGAGCTGAATGAGAATGACTTTCTCTCACTTTACTTTCAGACAAAGAGAGAGACAGAAAATAGAGAGAACAAGAAAGATTGAAATAAATAGGTCTGAGTCAGACTTGGTAGGAAAGGAACAAGACAACTTGTTTTGAAATAGAAGGAGGCATGAATTAAATCTTTAGTATATTTTCAAAAAAACAAGGAAAGATTGGCGTCCATTTGTGAAAAAATAGAAACATTTTCAGTCAGTGCGGAAAACAAAACAACATAAAATTTATCTTAACATTTACTAACCTGAAGTGCCACATCCTAACCATTAAGCAGGATTTGTGCCGCATATGGTTTTCAAGTGCAGCACATTTGATCTGTCAAGGACTGAAACGCCCGTCAGTGAATCTGACATTTGATGGCATTAAAAAATGACAAAACTTTTAAAGTAACAAATCTACAAGGAGGAAACTTGAGCACTGCTTTCTTTCATTCTTCATTTTAATCATTTTCACTGTACCAAGATATAAAATGCTTCAATATTGTTTGATGTCATAAATATGCAATGTATGTCTGTTTCCAGCAAAAGCAGTGAATTCTAAAGTAAACCTCTTTACAGCCAGCCCTTGTTGTAACACCTGTACTCATGTTTTCTCCTTCAGTAGTTTGACATGAACACTGGATGTTCAATGCTGCGCACTTACCATGAGACTTCTGAAAGGTTGTGGAATTAAATGAGCGTGAAATATCCCAGCAATGCCACATCCAATTGAAATAGGGATGGGTATCATTACATTTTATTGGTACTAAGAAGTCCACAGGGATCCAAGTCTTAATCCATATCTTAATCCATCTGTTAATTGATAAGACAGCCTTTGACTGGAACACTTTATTTAGGCTCCTGTCTCTTTAAAGCCCCCTGCTCCAAAAACCCCTCTCCCTCTGATTGGCCAGCCTGCTGGAGGCCTGTTAGACCAAAGCTATGGAGTAGGGGCTTCCACAACATATGAAAATGTAGCAATTTGAAAATCTGCACACATGTAGTATGGACATCAAGCACTGTTAGTTTTATATATATATATATATATATATATATATATATATATATATATATATATATATATATATATATATATATATATATATATATATATATATATATATATATATATATATATATGTATGTATGTGTATGAGTCCAGCCGTTCAGTTTTACAGAAGAACCATAATAATCAGTGGATATATGATTGTGTATTTGCTTTTGAAACATACACAACCCGGATTTTAAACCTCATCCCTGAATTCAGCAACTAAATTAAAAATAAAAAATTAAAAGAATTGGGGCAAATTTGAACCTGAATTAAAGCTGATATGACACTAATGAGTATGTCTTTTGTATTGGTGTTTTCTTTGTTTACGGTACAGGCTCTAAGATACACTAGTGAACATTAGGTGTGATCAACATGTGTTTGGTCCTTTGGAAATGAGGGCTGACAAATCATCAGTAGGAGTGTTAGCTGACGGGGAAATTTAATACCCTGCTCTTTGTGTATTTTAGGTAAATTTAGATTGTCATCATATTGGTGAGCACGTATTGATAAGCTCTGGAGCCAGAGTCTAATTCTGGTTCATTTACAGGCTTAACTGTAAAGGCAGGGTTATCCTTCATCATATGCAGGTATGTATTCTGTAGAATCAAGGGCCTTCTCCTGCATGATGTCTGACATATTAAACAGGAATGCACTGGGGAGTATGTTGCTGGGCTTTTTAATGCATAAAAATTGGGTACAAAACTTAAATAGTTCTCAGTACTGAGAACTACTAATGCATGTAAATATTATAACCAACTATTTTTTAACAGTGAGACAAGGTAAAACCCAGATAACAGCAGTGGATGCTGCAAAATATGTGAAAAAAGTATCTATAAAACTTGAGGAAGAAGAAAGGAATATCTAGCATCAATTCACTCTCTGGAGATGAAGCCAGAATAAACCGGGCTATGAACCACTTGAGAGCCCTGTGCACTATGCACAATGTCATGACAGCATCCTGCAAGGCGCACAAATATCTGAACCCCCTGACCTGAACTTGCACAGACTTCGCCCTGCCAGCTCGTGAGTTCAAGTGTATTTAAAGTTCAAATGAGCAAATGTGATCTGAGTGGGGAGTGATCCAGGAGATGGACAAGTGAGTTGGAGTATTTATGACACAGTTTATACAATACATAGTTTCTCCACTTTGCTTACATGAGTTTCCTGTGTTTTGTTTTGGACCCTTGTTTGTCCTGATGTTATCTTAGAAATGATGCTCACTGTGGTCCTCTCTTCTTTTCCTGAATGCTCTACACAGGTACCCTCCTTTATCTCAGGCCTATGTTGTTACACTTTTTACATCAGAGAAAATACTGCTGCATCTGTTTCATGGTTGATGCAGGAGAGCAGAAGTATACCTTTACACATTGTTTTTGTTTATCTATTGTCTTTTTGTTTTACAAAATTCTCAGAGAGGGGCAAACACAGGTGTTTCAGAGTGGATCTATCATGTGATTATTCAAACAATCATCAGCTTTGCGAAACAAACATCTGCCTCCCAAAGTATTCTGGCTGCATAAACACCAGGTGCTCTTTGTTGTGGAAAAGCAATTTATGCCCATGAATACCTCCAGTATGTTTCCAATGTGATGCCCGCTGATTTCTTTCATACTGGAGGTGTTTGTACCATCATTTAACGAGATCACCTCACACCCTGCAGATGATGCAGGGCTCCGATTTGATTTATGATTGTGATCCATGACTGTGGTATGATCTTTATGCAGCACAGGAGCTCTGGCACACACAGATAATCAATACACAGCATGAACAAAGAAGGGGTTAGATTCAAACATGCAGATAGTAAGGCAGAAAATCTGTTTTTCTATCAAACTGCTTCAGAGGAAAAAGAAGTTAAGGAAACATTTTAAATATCTGACCTTGTAGGTGGAGGATATGAAACGCAATCAAACATTAAGTGACCCAGCAGAAATAGTGTTTAATAAGGGTCAAACAGGTTCAAATGAATGACTATAATGTGTGTGTATGTGTGTGTGTGATGATCTGTCTCAGCCTGTTTTATTCAATCAGCCTGATGACCTGTCTGTATCTCTCTCTCTCACACACACACACGCCACTTTGAGTTCACGCAGGCATGTGTAACTTCTTAGTATGTAGGGATACCTCACAACATCAACAAAAACATCACACAGCCTTCCAGTCCTGGTGTCTCCAGAAGTAGATGCAGAAGGGGTCCAAATTATGGGAAAAGATCCTTTGAACAACTCAGCCTTTAAAGGCCAACCCTGTCACTTTGTAACAGCTAGATCGCTGGCTAGCTAACTAATTTAGCTTGTGCCAAGTACCCTGATCACTATCACCAGCATTTGTAAGATAGTTTCAAGTTTAAAGGGACCTGTCTTTTATAACATTTGTTATTCAATATTCCATTCAGTTAAAGCCATAGCAGTGTATTACTCCACTGCCTGAGAGCTGACCTTCTTGTTCAAATAGAGCACAGAGCATAGCAAGATATATTGGGCCAACAGAGATTCTATGAGGCAAAGACAGACTCTCTCAGCCGCACTGAAGGAACCTTCAAAACGGGCCTTGTACTCACCACTGAGACACAATTGGTCTTCAAATGCACCCTCCGAAAGGTGCATTAATGCCTTAGTTGAGACACGGCAACTATGAGTGTATAACTTTGTGGCCAGAGAAGCAACAACAAGAAAAACAGTGAGGCCAGAAAAGCAGCAAAAAAAAATGTGTTGTGGTCTGAGAAGAAACACAAAAAATGTTGTGGAAGGAACAAAAAAAGTAAATCTAATAATTATTGATGCCATGCATAATGGAGAGTTTGAAATGGCAAGAGCATCAATAAGTATTAGTATCAATAAGCAGAAAGTAGAAGAGTTGATGGCTGGATGGATACATAGATATATAGATGGTTATAAGAGCAAATTACTTTAAATTATTAATAAGATATGATCACTAGTTACTACTTTTCAAAAATATCTGAGTTAAATAATGACTTCATGCATTACGAAAGTAATTAGTTAAGTGGGAAAGTTGCTTAAGCATTTCTTCTTCTGGCTTCAGTACGTGAACGTTTCCTGCTTCTTGCATCTCAAGTGTTGTGCTTATTAGTTCTCTAGTTATTAAAAAAAAAAAAAAAAAAACTGAATAGTAAACAAAACACATGATGATCATCAGCTGTTATAGGCGTTTACTGTACGTAATATGTTGTGTTGACATAGGCATAGTCTTACCACAGAGTTGGATAACTAAGTTACTGTAGTTGTTGGCAACAGGACACACAGTAACAACAAGTCACTTGATATTTTAGAAGTAGCAAAATCCACTACTAGTAACAGCAAATCATTGTGGAGTTAAATTATGTTTATCACAATACTGGTCTTTTTTAGATCCTACAAATACACAGCCATTTCTGTGTACTTCCTGTGTACTTTTATATAAACAACACACACACAGCAGACACACACATTCTTGACTCTGGGATCAATTTCAATTCTCAAGTTAGGGAACAAATCAGGAGACAGGCTTTCATCTCTTCAGCCTCTGTTGCTCTTCCCCAACACTGCCCACTTCGCCCCATTGATCTCCGCCAATCTCTTGTTGTCTTGGTTTTCTGTCTTCCTGTCTTTCAATATTCCTCCACCTTTTTTCTGTCTATCCCTCATCCTTCCCTTTTATTGTCTCCACTTATTTCTTTGAAGCCCTCTAACTCTGTCTGTTTCCTCCTGAGGTACCTCCCTGTTTTACCTCTGTGCTCTCACTGCCTCTGCCAAACACACACACACACACACACACACACACACACACACACACACACACACACACACACACACACACACACACACCTCATTAAATAGAGTTAATTTCCAACCCTTGAAAAGCTATTGACCTGCTGCAGAGGTTGCAAACATTGTCAACTTGTATTGAGCGGGGAACATCTGTTTGTCCGTCTGAATGTCTCTTTGTCCATCTGTCCTGCTGCACATGTGTTTGACTTGTGTGTGCCTTACTAAGAGTTGATTCTCCATGGTGGAATTTATTTGCTCAGCACAGTATTCTTTAAGTGTTTTTTCCTCTTGTGGAAGCAGTTTTTGGTGATGAACTGTCACTGCTGTAATGTTTCTGCTCTGCAAAACCTTTAGATCACCTGTTAGGCAGAATGCGTGGTATACACTCCCAATCTCTTTTTCTGCAGATTTTCTGTTGATCTTTACATTTCTGTCACTACTCATACTAACTACTCTTCCTGAATGTCATAAAAAAACTTCAAAAGGAAATATAATCAGACTCTCCAGGATTCTGTGTATTTTTTCTGTTTGTTGAAATCTGAAATACCTGATTTCACAGAAGCCATTTTTCATGGTTTCAAAGCAAAGTTCAATACTTTGTGCCTTTTTTATACATTAAACATCTATTTAAGCACCTGAAACAGTTAATCCAATAAAATCCATGAATTAGTTTTTTGACTACTGACATTAGATTTCTGATGGGCAGTCTATCTCAGGATGCTGATTAAGATGAGTGATCAAAACTACACCAAAATCCTGCTTCACATTGCATGATCTAAACACTGCTCTCTATAGAGGAAGACTCTTCGAGTTATTCATTCCATTAATGCTGTTCTCATACTAATAAGACACTGAGATTACTTTTGTCACTGGTATGCCACAGTGACATGGGTTTTTATTTATTTGATAATGAGCATGGGATTGTAATATTGGTAAGATGAATGAATATTGATTTATTGCTTAATTGAATATTGAATTATTGGATTTATTGTCTCCAAAAAGAATCTTTAATTTGAGGCTGGATTAGGAGGCTCACAAACAGAGTATGCTTCATTGTCAGACACAAAGAAAACAAAGAAAAGAAAAAAAACACATGAAAACAAATCAAAACTGGAATCTCTGTCATGCTGCATCTGAAGACATTCTAGATCCAGCAATATAAATTAGCCTGGTGTCCTGATATACGATGATGACACATGCAAAAATATCAAATAAGCTCTAAATCTATGGACCCTCCAATAAATTTCCTGCTTTGAACAAAGCTTTTTGAACACTAAACTGAACCAAAAGTGGAAAAGATGTGCAACCATTTGATCACAGCTGTGTCACTGTGCAGTTATATTATTCCTCCACAAATCAAAGCTTTCCTGGAACATCGCTCAAGCAAACAAAAAAAAAAAAAAAACAGCCAAACCCAAAGCCCACTCTCAAGCCCCCATAGGCAGAGAGTTTTTAGAAAAATTATCACTATTATTTCTTGTTATTAGGCTATACTTTGTCTCTTTAAGACTTTAAGAAAAAATTGTATGTCAGGTGTATGCTGAGCCATGTGTGTATAAAGAGTCATGTCTAAGAGGATTTTCTGTCATGACAAACAAAGTTTAAAGATTCTGATTCACAATCTCATTGTTCGCTTTGCCCTTTATGTTAAAGTGATTAAATGATTAAAGCAAACAAAATGTCTGTAGATATGATTTGTTGACATTAGTATGAATGGGAACACAAGCCCTAAAAAGGTCACACTGAGAGGTGCCTTTTTTTAATGTAATGCTCAGCTAAAATTAAGACTGCATGGTGCTGTCTGGAATGATCCTCTTCTCACAACTTTCTTAACATACCATGACATAAATCACACTGAGTGATCTTAGAACACCAGATACTAGCTCATAAGTAAAACTGTATAAAACTTGTATAAAACTTGTATAAAACATGTATGTAGTCTCCATAACATCACCCATTTGTACCAAAGGTCAAGCTCTTGAGCAGCTGCTATATTGTATCTATAATGTTAACTCAACCTAATATTGATTGAGTTTGGATGAGGCAGAGTTGAGGTGGGCCTACAGCCTCTTCCCTAACAGCTTTAAAATGCGTGTTAGTCAGAAAAGTCAACCATGACCTTAAATAGGAAAAACTCAAAGTTTTAAATCTTCAAAATGAAAGACTTGTACAAAAGAAATCCACTTCTCTTACAATATGCACTGAAAACATCCTTTGAACCAGGCTGTGGATGTGTTTATTTTAGCTGTAATGATTGAACAAATTTGCAGAAGAATTGTGTCTATTTAGCGAAACTGCAAGGTCATACAGAATGCGAAAGATTTTCAGTGATCAAACATTGCTGACTGCAGGAGGGACCATCAATTGTCAGAAAAAAGTGGCTATCAAAGCCTGAGCATGATGAATAAATGCCTCCTTTAACCCAAACTTAACGTAAAAGTGACACAAGATCTTAATGAAGAATGAAATGTTAAAGGAATAGACATATCAGGTGCTTGAAGTCATTCTGGAAAAATAATAACAGCTCTGCATTGCCCGGCTTTGTTTTTGACAGATAAGGAAACACAGACAGGACGCGTGTGCATTTCTCTGTGTTTGAATGTGTGTGTGCATGAAAGGGAAGAGACAATAGATGAAAGTAACAAAGAGACACTGAAGGAAAAAAAGAGTGATGGTAATGTGCTGCTGACCCTTTGAAAGACTTGTTGATGAGACATTAGAAGGCAAAACAAAACGCTGGTATGTTTATGACGACACTTTCGACTCGGATAATAAAACTGTCAGGAGTTGCTGCAGTAATTAGGCATCTGTGTGCGCTCATAATGCTGTAATATTAGACACTGTTCCACAACGCAGTATTTACTGTAAAGGTTTACTTAAAGTGACCCTTTTCCTATCATTAAAGGCACTTAAAGCACTGTCTGGGTACATACTCCTATATGATTGGCTGGGTAATGTTTATTGACTCCTTAACTGGAGACCAACTGTATTATGAATGAATACACAAACTTCATATCAGCCTGAATCTAAAAATAAGTATCAACATCAACTGAACCTGAAAGGCTCATATTATGGTTCATACAGCTCCTTAAAATGCACAAATCTGATTAGAAAAACCTTGTTGTTTCTTTAAGCCTTTGAGAAATGAGTGATCAACAGAAATGTTTTTTATTTAAAGAAGAGAAATTAAAAGACATGAAGTGGGAGAACAACCCTTTTTATTTATTTATTTTTTAACAAAGAGCCCGGTCCTTTCACACCTCCACCCTGTCTACCACTAGATGACACTTGAAACAAACAGGCTGCAAAAAGCCCACTGCCACTATGCAGTCTTTCTAACATAGCAACCTCCATGTCTGTCTGTAACCTGCTAAACACAATCCGTTCTAAAAAGTAGCTTTAGATCTCCATGAGCTCTTCATGAGATTTGCTGAAATGATGAGGTCATCGCATACCCTCAACTGTTTCATGATAAGTGGAAGGTGCAGGCCTCAAACACCAAGGTCTGCCCTTGGCTCTGCCCCTGACAGGCCTCCAGAGGGCTGGCCAATCAGAGAGAAGGGGGATTTGTAGAGCAGGAAACCTCAAAGAGACAGCTGCTAAAATGTAGTGTTTCAGATAGAGGCTGAAATAAAGGTTTTCTAAGGGTTTTCTTCTTTAAATTAGAGTAAGTCTTTAACACTTGGTAGCAGTTCAAGCAACAATGCTGAAAGAATACTAAAGAAGCATGTTGGTAAATCTGTCAAAGGGTTTCAAAAGAGTAGATAATACATTCGTTAAAGAAAACATGAATGTGTCAAGACTATTTTAATTGCATATTTCTTTAATGTTTGATTCAGAAAACCATCCATTTCGATCTTAACATTGTCTCAGTCTCACCCAATAAAAAAGGAGAAAACAAAATCCCTCTACCTGGGTGTCTGCAGACAGATGCACAACAGCTTTATATGAGTTTATTGACAGTTAAGTGTTTTTCACGCTGTTCTCTTTCATGATATGCATGATTGCCAGACAGGATGACAGAAAGTGATCAAGGCAACCTCTGTGTGTGAAAACAAATGTAATCCAAACACTCCAGAGTGTGTGTTTGCTTCTTTGTGGATTCATTAGTTTGCATATTTATTACTTGTTTCATAATGTTTCTAATTAGAGTAAAAAAATAATTATTTTCCAATGTCGATTAAGTTTTCAATTATTTTGGGGATAAACTTTTTAAAGTATAAACTTTTGCCAGTTTCCTGGATTCAAGGTGAACTTAAAGTTGGTAGAGTTTTGTGTGACAGTCCAAAAATCAAAGAGATAAATATTTGAAATAATTAAATTTAAAAAATCCATCAGAATTTGACACAGTAATACAAGAGAAACAAAAAAACTTACTGAGGAACAGTTAGAATGAACAAAGGACGCTGTCTTACTGAATTGAGATAATTGAATTTGTTAATGGAACTGTCTGTATCACACTTCATTCAGCAGAGCTTTGATTCAATAGAAAGGATGAAAACTGATTAGCAGGTTCATCATTGTTGAAACACAATATTGTTTTTCTTCTTTAATTGTACAAAACAATATTGTCATCCTTCCTGCCACTACGAGAGCTAAAAGGTGACTTGCTAAACTGGAAGCAACCGCATTCACACTGCAACTGAAAACAGTCTTTAAGCAGATTAGATCGTACACTCTAACATGGGTCAATAAACCATCATAGTGATCAATATAAGACAGGCAGCCTAATCTTCTGAACCCCCTTTGAATCCCACCACAATTATGTTTCTATCTGATCTTTTTCTATTTATTAGAAAGCAATTCACATGCTTGTATAAAATGAGCAGGGAGTGGCTGTAGTTATGATGACCAAGGTTAGAGAGTGGCTTACAGGCGGACTTTTGGGGTATAGCAAAGAGCAGGGCTACAAACCAATACTGAAAAGGACTATGGCAAAATATTTGCCTTTCAATGTGTTAGAATAAAACTTAATTAAAAGAAACAATTGCTTTGATTGGATTTGTGTGATGTCCATGTGGTGTGGTTAGAATTTAGAAGCACGCTGGTTCTGAAAAAGTAAGAAAACAAAGGAAATATTCAATCCATTTTCTTTGATTGATTTTTTTAATTGTGTAATCATTAGTATTTTAAAAATGTTCATTCATTTATATGATTACTTACCTATTTAGATCCATATAATTCATGAAAACAGCACTCAATCTATGTTTTACAGTTCGTGATGATGAATGATACTTATAATTCTAATACTCCCTGAAAGCCACAATGAACTGTTCTTATACCAGTGTGTCTGACTGGGATTTGTGTCCTCCCTCATATTTGTCTCTTATCTCTCTTTTACATCTCCCAATCTGACGTGTGTGCTCAATATTTCAAAAATAAACGGGTGAAATAATCTATATAATCAAAGATGACAAAGATCCACTATTTGAATGTTGACTGAGACATGATTGGATGCTGCAGCTCCAAAATTTGGATGAAGCTCAAACAACGAGCTCAAATGTTGTAAATTAATCTTTGCCGACTGTCTGCTTTCCTCTCTTTTTCCTCCCAACCCTCCACATCTGTACGGAGAAATGGTGAAAATTACAGTACAGCTATGAATGGATGAATTATGATGTGAAGGCTATCAACAATCATAGCTATCTTTCTCAAATAAAGAAGAGGATATAAAAATTGATGTTCCATCGCTCTGTCAGTATAAGTGTAAGTTACATGATCTGATGTAGAGATGTTGTTTAAGAACTGAAATAAATCATCTTTCCACTTGGTTAGAGTTTCATATTCAGCATGTTTTTTTCAAGAAAGGCTCATTTTTAAATGTCATCCTTTTAAATGCCAAACTTGGATTTAATTTAGAAATACCAAGTCTTACTGATGAAAAAGATGACTGTAATTTTATACAGATTATATCCAAATCGTACCCATCTCATTTTAGATTCAGCAGTTCAAGTCTGTTCTTGTTGCTTTTGGATCCATTCTACTTCAGTGCCCTCAATCCTTTAGCATCCTATTAAATGCTTCTTAACTTGTCCATGGTCTCTCCATCATAACCACTATTTATTGATTTGAACCAATTACCAGGCTCTGTTGTATTCACTTTTTGTTTTTTGTTCACTATTTGCTCCTTTTTTGTTGCTGCGCTCTGCTGAACTGAAGTAATTGTTAATAGTTTTCAAATGTGGGTTGATCCAATCATGATTGTTTTATTTATCAACAAAAAGAATACAAGAAAAGATAATCAATCTAATGAACATATTAGCATGATATTCCAGCTGCAGCTAAAAGAAATAAAAGTTTAACTGGGAGTCAAATGAAACTTCTGTTTTAGTTGGTTATGACAAAGACTGAAAGGACTGCTTATGCTTCTTAATTACCTGCAAAAGTTGAACTAGCCTGTTTTCTTTAGTGTAATCACTGCTGCTGAGTTGCTGTGGGACATGTTTTAAACATCTTAGCATGATGAAGTGGAAAATTGGAAAAACGTGACTCAACCTAGCTTTATTTATGTTGAAATTATGTTTTCTATATCAAAATATTGTGAAATAGCACCAGCTACAACATGCCACCGCCATCTGTGATTGTTTAGTAGGGATGGGTCAGGATTCTGAAATCAGTGGATATTCATTACTTTGTTTAAAATTAAATAGTTAATAAATAAAAAGATATATAATTAATTATTATTTCACTGTTTTACTGTTGTCTGGTTGTACTACATTATTCCTGCCCGACAGTGACTGTAGCACTTCTTAAAAGTGTTTGCTAACCACATTATGTAAGAGGAAAAGAAGAATGTTAACTGCATCACACCAACAGAAGAAGAAAACATGCAACAGTTCCTGGAAATACAGGTGCAGTTCTGTGAGATTCAGAAACGGATAAAATAGCAGCAACCGAGTAAAGCTGAAAAATATCATCAACCACTACATGCTGCTAGGTCCCAGAAATGTCAAATGAATGTCAAATCAGGCGCTGCCAGTGCTCACTACCAGCATCAGGATAGCTTGTCCAGTTGCTGGCTAACACTACTGTCATAAAAGCAACTGTCGACAACTGCAAGCCTCTGAATTATATCTGAATATATTTCGCCAAAAGAAGAAAATTTAAAAACCCGCCCTTCTTTATTTAGTTAAGTTCAGCTGAGCATTATTTCAGAAGGAATTTAGCACAAATGAAAACATGGTCCATTAGTAGTGGCTGTGCAGCTTTAACACATTTAAAGCTGGAACAGAATGTTGACTGTTTCAAGGGCAGACATTCAATTGCTCTACAACTATATTTATTGTTGTCCAACTATTTCGTCATTACTCAAGAGTTAAACACAAACAGGACAACAAGCCAGAGGCTACAGGGGAGATTTAGCATCCTCTCACCTCTACTGGGGCCCCAGGGACAAGGGCGTCTCCGCCCGCTGGGTGAGACAGAGGGCAGAGGAAGTTTGTGGTGGGACAAAGATACCAGACAGAAAAAAAGTGAGATGAAGAAAAATGGGGGGTAAGCTAAGGACAAGAACAGAGAGGGAAAACATAGAGTTGGGGAGGTAAATTGACTTTGTGGAGGTTAAACTCTCAGTCTATGCCCAGAAGAGAGTGATTATGATAAGGAGAAAAGAGGAGAGAGAGGAGTCACATATTTCATTAAGGAATGGGAGGAGGGAGACTCGGTGGGGGTGGGGGTGGGGTCTTCTTTTTCTTTTTATCTTTTTTTCTTTTACCTGTGTTGTTAGACAAGCTAATTAGGTTAGCAGCTAATTAGCTTGTTTTGATTCACTAAGTCACCTTGACCTAAGCTATGACCTATTGGATACTAACTGAATACACACACTGTCAGGCAGACAAACAGCAACACACAGACACACACACATAGAGGCATAAAATACACAAATACAAATACACACACACACACACACACACACACACACACACACACACACACACACACACACACCTTTGGGATTGCTGTATAAGTAGCTAGCAGACAGTTATATTGGATTTGTTTGGGAGGTCAGGTCCAATAAAATTAATCAAGTTGTGTCCACACGTACAAAAACTCTCTCACTGTCTACAGGCCTCTCTCTGTCTGACTCTCTCTCTTCTCTTTGAAAGCCTGTCTCTCTGTATAGAAGACTGTTGTCCTCTACCTGTATCTCCTTCTTCCCTTCTTTCTATCACACAAACATCCACACACTAACTAACACAGACACACAGACACACAGACACACAGACACACAGACACACACACACACACACACACACACACACACACACACACACACACACACACACACACACACACACACACACACACACAAGAAACTAGAGAAGCTTTCCAGGTGTTGCATTACTATAATAATAAGTTCATGATGCCCAAAGTGTAATCATATTATATCTTATTGTAGTTGAAATCCAATTAGACATTACTGTAATTGGACAGCACAAAAATTGAATTACTAAAATAAAAGAAGCTAGAAAAGCAGAGCTCATTTTTTATTTTTTGTAACAGAGCCAGTCAGAAGAAGACAAGTGATGTAAGATGAAGCTTAAAGACAAAACTTAAGAGAATGTCCCTATTACATTTTGGGAGGTTCACAACAATCAATTAAGTCAAAACATGCCCAAGCCTAGTGAATGAGATGGAATTGTTATTCGTTATTATGAACTAAAGCGTACAAAAGCTGTAATCTACCCTTACACAGCAATGTAAAATAAATAAAACTGTCACTCAAAGTACTAACAGGATGAAAACAGATTTATTGACATATTAAAAGCTCTTGTTTCATTCACTTCAGTAAACAAACATCCCACTCCTGTTTACTTTCATTCAAAGATTAATTTGGTTTGGGTTTAGGCATTGGGGGATAGTCGTCTGAAAGTAACATGGCATTGTTAATGGTTGGTATTATTAGGACACTGCAGTGTTCTTCAAGATCAGCATCACAGGAGGGCTGCACCATTCTGGCAAAAATGTGAATCATGTTTTTTCTTTTGCATAGAATTGATATCATAATTCTCTAGCAGAATTTTTTTTCCATAAAATGTTTATTGCATTGATAAAATTTAAGAAAACAAAAAGAGAAAATTCAAATGGTCATTCAAAAAGAGTGAGCAGCAGGAACTTTTATTGCTATTATTGCTATTGACTCTTGCCACTACCACCAGGGTTTTTATCCATACCACTCTTCTTACCGTTCCTTCACTCTCACTCCCTCTTTCCTCACTTAACTGCAGCCAGCAGCAGCAGCAGGCTCATGTTTTGTAAAGATGCTTTACCATTGGTTGAGAGAGAAGGCAGAGGTGGTACTGCATTTGGGGGGCATTTGTTCATAAAGGAGCCTGTGAATTAAAATGCTTAAGAATGCTCCGTGTTTAGAAATGAGATCACATACGTGAATCAAGATTGTGATCCGTTAACGATTAATCATGCAGCCCTACTTCACAGATATAAGGTGACACATCTAAAACTAATTAAGTTCAATGCTCCTTGTTTACTGAATCCATATGATATATCTTTAATTCATTCTTTCATCTTCTGCCACTTATCCTGCTCAGGGTGTGTGAAGCCTATCCCAGCTGTGGTGAGAGGCAGGTACACCCCAATCACAGGGTTGACTTAGTGACAGACACCTTTCACACTCACACCTATGGGAAATTCAGAATCACCAGTTAACCTGATGGGTGTGTTTTACTTGTTGCAGTATCTGACAACCTCAGTTGGTACACAAGAAGTTGAACAGATATTGCAGTTTTTTTATACCATGGTAAAAAAATTAGCAGCAGAGTCTGTTATAGTGTGGATTCAAATATGTGCAAAAACAGGGGAAAATATGAAGTTTCTAAGGAAATATCACATCAATCAGCACATCAGTATAATTTGTTGAAACGTCAGATTAAATGGTTGGAAATTCAGGGACTAACACTGTAAAATCCACTAAGTTTGAGTTATGTTAAGGCATAACAGGTCAACTGAATTAACAAACCTGCATCTTACTTTACAGCAAATCTGGTCCCCATCGCTTCGGTCTGTTTTTTAATGAGCTCTCATTGCTTAAATAAATTGGATCGTAACTCTGAAACCCCTCGTCATACATCTCACCTTACAGAAGAGCTGGTACTCAGAGTCTGAGTAGACATATGGGCCTTCACACAGTGTATGCTCTCTTGTCTCAGCATCATTTACAAACCCCTATTGTGTTGTTGCTGCGTGTGGCAGGAATGCCGGTCGTTGTATGAGGGCCCTGTGCCCTCTCCTATATATCATCCCCTGACACCTCATTGTGCTTTTCTGTGAGGATCATTATGACAGATGAGATCATTTGCAAATGTAAGCACCACATCAGGTGACTACAAATGGTCAGTAATGAATTATGCGATACAAAGAGGTCCTGGAAAAATTAAAGCTGCAACAGAGCACGCACCTCCTCCTGCATTCAGCCACTCAGCATACTTAATATTTCATCACCTGACAACTGTGGCAAAACAGATCATTTCTTCTCCAGGGCAAGCACCACCACTTAAGATCTGCAACTGGCCAACCTGCTTACATAGCTGTCATCAAACAACTTAATCACCATCACCGTCCGATTCCAGCCGTTGCCAAGCGCTTCTCGAGTGGCAGCTTGTTGCAGCAGCTCTCTCTTCATTGTTCTTTTTTTCTCTTTTTTTTCTTATAAGTCGTTATCTTCATACTTTGAGCCTGTCATTACTTTTATATGGCTCATTTGTTGACAAATGGCACCAAACTGGTTGCGATTGCAGTGATATTTTTTTTGTTCCTGTTTGTCTGGGAATCCATGTTATCATGGTTACATTGTTTACACAAAGCTTGTTGATGCTAATCAGTCCAAAATTGCCTGCTAGCTAAGGAGAAGGAGGCAAAGAAGACATGCTGGTACTGCGGTGTGGGTTAAGAAGAAACAACCTCGACCCGTCCTTCCATCCATCGTTATGGGGAATATAAGATCAAGCTAGTCATACTAACCTAGCACCAGAGGGAATACCAGAGTACAGAGTAGCATCATGCTATTCACAGAGACATGGCTAATGGAGCTAATACCGGACATGAACACCACATTGAAGGATATCCCCTGCTGTGAGCAGCCAGGATACAGGAGAACGAGACTGAACAGACTGGTGAAGAAGTCCAGATGAGGCCTGGACCCTCTGGAACCTTGTCAAGGTGGAGGCTTACATGAGAATTACAGCCAAGCTGTCGTCTCTAACAGACATTTTTTTTTCTAGTTCACATTTATTATATTATACTCTTTATATATTCTTAAATATATAGTCAATAAAGCACATTCTATCCTATTCTACTCTATCACCATGTGTTGTTCATTCGGGCTGCAACTAATGATTATTTTCATAATCAATTCATCTATTGATTATTTTCTTGATTAATTGAGTAGTTGTTCGGACCATAGAATGTAAGAAAATGGTGAAAAATGTCAATGTTTCTTGGAGTCTGAGAAGACATCATCAAATGTCTTGTTTGCGAACCAAAGATATTCAGGACTGTCATAGAGAAGCAAAAAAAAATCAGAAAATATTCACATATCTGAAGCTGAAATTAGAAAATTTTGACTTCTTTTCTTAAATAGTTGCTTAAAATGATTAATTAATTATCAAAATAGCTGACAATTAATTTGGTAATCGATTCATTTTTCCATTAATTGTTGCAGCTCTAATGTCCATAATTCCACTGAGTTCAGATTGGAAACCTACATTTAATAGTGTACATGCCTGCTTTAATGCCTGCCGGCAAAGAAAGATTGGATGTGTTGGGCCACAGAGGATGCACCTGATGCTTTCTTCTGGGAGAAGACGGCAGTTTTTTCAGCCTTCTGAATAGGACAGCCTTTGAAGCTTTGCCGAAAGGATTCAGTTATTCTTAAAATGTGCCCTGTGAAGGAAGCAGTCTCTGAATAGGGCACAGCTAATGTATGTACTCGAGGACCTGCAGACCCTGAAACTGTTTCACATGCCTGTTTTAGCCTGAACTCATGGCCACTGCAAATTAACCTAACAAACAAAACCTAAGATAAATGAAGATAATCGACAAATGAGAAACAGTACACACAGAGAGAGAGAGAGAGAGAGAGAGAGAGAGAGAGAAATTTTCTATCTGTCTATCTGTCTTTATGCGTTTATGTGAGTGTAAAAAAAACATCAAATCTTTGGCCAAGACATCTCTGGATTTTGGAGCACTCAGGTGAAGTTCAGGATTAGATGATACAAACATACGGTCCGATGCCTCTGTTCCTGTATCACTGCTTAATGAAAAACACACGCACATAGAAAACATGGTTGTGTGAAGCCAGGAGCTTGTAAACTGTGATTCAACTTTCAGCCTGGATGAACAAGAGAGGCCTTTCCATCTGATTTCACTCTTTCATTCTGTCATTCATTCTCCTGCTCCTTTTTCTCCTCCACTCTTAATTTGTTTTGCTTCTCTATCTCCCCCTCTGCGCCGTCTTTCTTTGTCTCTCCAACACCTCCTCTCCAACAACCCAACTCCATACTTTTCTCCCTCACTTGCTTTCAATTAGTCTCCTTGTCCATTTCTTATCACCTGCCCTTAATTCCTTCATCCTTTCAATTCTTGCTGCCTTTTTAATTTTCCCCCCTTTTGATTTTCCCTGTTAGCTGGCACAACTCCTCTCTCTTCTCTCTCTCATCTCTCCTGCCTTTGCTTCATTATTCCTCCCTCCTTCTCATCTGTCAGTCTATCTCTCTCTTCCTCCCTCACTCTGTTTTATTCCCCTCTGCGTACGTCTACCCTGCAGTCTTGATTTTCCATTCGCCCATCTTTGTTCTGTCATCCAACCATCCATTTCTTCATTTCTCCTTTTGTTAATTCTCTGCTGCGTAAGTTTGGTCTTCTAAAACAAAGCGAACCCCAAGTGGACTTTTCAAAAATTGGGAAAACTTTTTTTTATTTTAAATCCAATATTGCTGCTGGGCAACACAGTGGCTCAATGGTTATCACAAACTCTCACAGTAAGAGAGTCCAGGGACCTTTCTGTTTGGAGCTTCTGTCATCTCTGTGCAGAGATTCCTGCAGGTGATCCGGTTCATTTTAAGAAAGGAAGAGTTACTATTAAGAAGATTGGAAAAAAAAAATGTACGTTTCAAAATTTACTTTCAAACTGTCTTAAAAAGTTGGCTGCATGGTGGTGCAGTAGTTACTACTGTTACCTCAAAGCAAAAGTTTCCAGGTTATATTCTTGCTCATGCATGTTTGCATGCAAGTCACTGCTGAGTCACTCCCTCTCTTACACTCAGCCATACAATGTAAAAACACTGCTGTACTGGTGTGATTTTAAAGGACTGTGGCATTGCAGAAGTATAGGACAGACAACTTCATCTCAAATAGTGCACGTTTCTCTCCTTCGATTTAGTTTAGTTTACAGTCGCTTCTGCCACACCTTTGCGAATAATTCTGGTGCAAGATCAGTGATGGACAAACTGTGCCCTGACATTTACAGGTTTAACAGTCTCAGTGGTTGTAAAGAATCTGCAGAAGGATGAATTGGGGAGATGGGGACCAGGAAATCCTATCAACTGATCTGACATAAGCTGACACAATCTACTTTGTTATGGCTCCTCCAACTTTTATAAGTCCACAACTGGAGGTTTCATTAACCTTAGTCTCAGTACACTTGACCAGAGTTTCAGTGCTCAGTTGTGCAAGATCACATAAAAATTATGACAAACTTCAAGGAAAAAATGGCTTTCTCACATAAGCTGATCAAAGATTCGGACATTGTATATGTTATCTCAAAGAATACCACTTAGTCGTCCTGAGTGGTTAAACCTTTTGATGTGACGACATGATCTCTTCTTTAGAGTAGTGTCATACAATTCAAACGGAATCAGGAGCTGACAAGAGTGAGGAAATGCTCATTCACTTCTGTTTTAAAAACAAAATCCAGCACAAAAATTGATCTGAATGAGAGCGACAAGCTTGAAGATATATTATTAAAGGAATCTTTTATATATCACTTTTCTTTTGATTCATCCCCTTGAAGGTTTTTGGTCCTGATATCAGATATAGACTATTATTACTTTGTGTTTTGCCACCTCATGATGAGCTTCTCCTCATCCATGTAATTTCACTTTTGGCCATTGATAACTTCTAACCTGGTGTGTCTCCTCTCATTGTGGCATTTTGTTGAAATGGTAAAGCTTAACATGATCTGGTTTTGACACAGTTAATTTTATTTTGAAAGTCCCAGGCTCTTTTTAGGTAGTTAATGTGCACTACTTCCCGTCTTTCTTAAGATGAAATGATGCCTCGCATGATGCAATGGATTGGAGATCTTGTGTATTTCTGTCGTTAGTGATCTTGAAAAAGTTTCACTTTAGCATATGCCTGATCATAATCCACCATTTAAAATGAGATTACCAGTCCCAAAATGTGTCATTTCTAAATGTTGTTTTCAGTTTCCATGATCGGGTCGTTCAGGGCTGGATTGAATCACAGCACGTATCTCGAAGGCATCCTCTGCTGAAACTGATTTCTTGGATTTATTTTGTAGTGATGGTGGACACTGGAGCTGGACTGTCAAAAAGAACAAGGAGTGACGAAGAGAAGAAAGCTAAACAGGAGAGTGACAGAGCATGGGCTAAAAGCTAAAACATGAGCTAAGCTCTTTGTGATAATGTTCATTTCAACCCACATGCAGCAGTTGTACTACAGCGATCTGTTCAAACTTGAGAGTCTACCAATAAAATGAAGAGTGAGGTTACATTTGCTCTGCATGGTGAGGTTGGAGTTGGTAGATGAGCACTGGAAGGAAGTAACTAGGATTCACTAAAATAACTCATTACGGACAAATCTCAGAGCACTGGGCTATTAACAGTGCTAAATATAGTTGGCTACCAAACTACAGTACAAAATGAGTTTACAAAGTTTCTTTATTGTCATGTTGAAAACAATAGCTCTACGTAACTGTTAATAAATACCTTACCTCATCACTTTGCGTCTGGTTAAAAAGTTGTCTCGAACAAAGAAAAGTAGAGTTACAAAGATCTGCACTCCATTTATTTGCTTCAAAACAAAAAAAAACTTGGTGAGGGTCTCATCCTCACAACAGCGGGTGCAAGTGCTCATGGGAAATGGAGTGTTTATCCCGGAAAAAACACTTGCTTTTCCAGATTGTCCTCAAGGCCCGTTTAAATGATTTCTTTAAATGTACATAAACCGTATAAGGAAAATGCAGTATAATAGTGCAGTATGTTGTCTGAATGTTTACATCTGTCTCTGACAAATACAAAAGTATTCCGTCATCATTTTAAAGAAATCACAAAAAGTGATCATAAATAGCAGAAAGTGTTAACAAGGTAGGCCACAGCCAAACTTTGGACGAGTTTGTGCCTTTAGTCTGTCGGGCTTAATCAAAGCACTTTAAAGACTTCAATGAGAAACGAAAAGTGGCATTTCTTTTCTTAAGCACTCATTCTATTTAATGACATTAAATCAAGATCTTATTGACCTCCAAAACTTTAAGTGCCAACTCTTTAAAAATGCCTGAGCACATCAGCAATGAGGATGTATAATTCTGCTTGAATACATGAGGGGGAGTTTTGTGGGAGTCAAGAGGCAATTCATCAACCACAGATTTTTTTTCCTGACATTTATTTTACATATACAAAGAAGAACAACTTAACTTAACTTAGAATTTCATGGACAAGCATTCTAACAAGCATACAGTGTTTGTCCTCACCTCGGGAATTTGTTCGAATGAAGATTAATTTACCTGATCTCTTTGTGTCATTGTAATAAATAACAAAAGAGATCAAGAAAAAAAGAAAAGCATGTAGATAAGTAAATTAACTAATAAAGAATGTAAAAAGTTAAGCCCTACAGAGAAACTTCATTGCTAAGTTTGCTTGAAACAAACACCTGAAGGAAAGACGGGGACGGACAGACAGTGAAGAGACTGAACAAGAAAAACAAAGTAGAACAAAGGAGCTCGAGCCATCTGGCATGTTGGTCTTGATTACAGCTGCTACACACACACACACACACACATACCCTCATCCCCCCAATCTCTCTGCGGGACACCAGCAATATTTTAATGTGACTCTATCCTAAGGTGAACAGAAAGTGGAATATGTCACTTTGGGATTTGATAGAATTGCAAACGATGGAGCGAGTACATAGAAAAGTACAAGTACACGCTCAGCTATTGAGCATCACTTGATCGATGAGTTCACAAACTGCTCACACAGAGCTTTGAGACAGCTGGGGGTCTTTGTTCTTGTCCTCATCAGGCCACTCACACTCAAACTTGTTCTTAGGCATCAGACAAATACACCTGTGATACAAAAGAATTACAAAAGGTCTGAATTAAAAGTGTATGTGTAAACTGTAATTTTAAGTCACTTCTTTTGAAGTCAGATCAATTAAATATGCATTAAGACCTGTGGTGTGGGGGTTTAGTTACTCTTTAAAACAGTTTAATAAGTGGTTACTCCTGTCAAAACTACTAACGACAGATTATTAAAAGTTTTTCTTGAGGAGACACTCACACCTACACACTTTCCATATTTTGGGATATTATCCTGAACCTATTAAAGAGTATGGGTTTTCTGCTTGGTCACACTCAAACATCACTTACGCTGTTATTTTAAGTATGAGGAATAAATCAGTTTCAACCACTACTTATTATAATATCTGTATAACATCTGCTGCATTAGTAGTTAGCAGTATTGCAAACTCAACATGGTGAAACAGCTGCACAGATATTTTTAAAACAAAGGACGCATCAATAAGCACAGCTCACATCAAACAGGACAGAGAGGGTACTGGAACAACATTAAAACATTTGGTTTGATTTTGCGTAGTGAGCTCTACATTGAGCTGGTTATATTTACTGAAAGCAACAACTGTACAGCCACGCAGCATCAAATAAAGTCACACTGTTTTGTTTTTTTAGGATTTTCAAATGAACTGAATTCAGCTCAGGGATACTTTTGTATTTACACATTAGCAAACACTATTTTCATACTGAGCCACACTTCTTTGAAAACGAAAGATAAAGGATTGGTTTTACTGTCCCGACATTCAGGTTATCAAGAACCAAACCAAAATACCTAAAATCTCTCAAATTTCTTTGGATATAAAATTTCATCTGAAACATCACAGCGTAGATTAGGTTGACATAGACTATAGGATAACTATGGATCTTCTTGGTTGTAATCTCAAATTGCTGACTTTAAAAGGGAACCCCATTCAGAATACAATTTCTATGTAATATACCCTCTAAACACAAACAGCAAGACTGAACAGACATCACCATATGAATGAGGCCATTTGTATAGTACATTACATGATTTATCTCATTATTCCCATTCAAAAATGGATTCTTTGCGACATTTTTTTCCACCACAAACTGTCTATTTAACAAATACGCTACGGTGCCTTTTAGAGATCCTAAAAAAACCTAACAGCAGCTCACAAAGCCTAAATACGTT
Organism: Labroides dimidiatus; assembly: GCA_030710495.1. Classification (NCBI taxonomy): domain Eukaryota; kingdom Metazoa; phylum Chordata; class Actinopteri; order Labriformes; family Labridae; genus Labroides; species Labroides dimidiatus. The sequence continues at coordinate 21,208,121 of CM061144.1, read as the reverse complement.
TTTTATACAGCTCTGTTAAAATGCTGTTTTGCCTTTGTCCCCTCACCACAAACAGGGAAATCTTTGTTGTCAAAGGTGACCAGTAAACCATTGATTTTCTCTTCGCCATCAGGTGATGGCCAAAGGAAGTCAATCATGATGAATGGCATTGAATCAAAAGCTCATGTGATACAAGTAATGTTCAACAACACATAGAGTCATGCTTAACTGTCACAGATTGGGACACAGTGTCTTTATCAAAAACACTGTAGCACATGGGAGACAGGACTGACAAACACAACCAGTGAATGATCCGCTCTACTACCTGACCATGTGGCTATAAAATATAGAATAATTTTTGCCAAACTTGTCTCTATCTCTAATCAACAGTCTGATGCTAAATTTCTCAAAAATTCACATTACTGGTGTAATAATAACACAATGTCTCGTATTGTGAGCCATCAGCCGCCGTGTCAGGGGGAGTAAAAGGGTCAGTTTTCTGCTGTGGTTAAGAGCCTATTTTGTGATTAGCGTCTGATTTATGGTCTCTCAGAGAGTTAGACTCCCCTTTTGTCTTCTGACAGTGAAATCATATCATAGGAGGGGGAAAACACTTTCTAGTGTGCCATTGAGAGGAGAAATTCAATCATGTATATTTTGGGCTTTGGTCAAGGTGAATTACAGAGTCAGTGGGCTGGCTTGATTGTGAAAGTACTGCAGTTTCAGACAGACTGTGGGCATTTGTTTTCAGCATTTTGTCTAATAAAAAAACAGTTTTAAAAAATCAATACTGGTAAAGAAGTCACCATCTTAAAAGCTAAAATACACATAAAAAAGAAAAATAAAAGTTTCTACCTCATGTATAACAATATTGCCAGTGAATTACTTTTAATTCACAGCATTTTACAGACAAATGTTGTACTTTTGACTCCTAAATGGTAAATGGACCAGTATTTACACAATGCTTTTCTAGTCTTTCTGACCACTCAAAGCACTTTACACTTCACAGCTTTTTTTCCTAACCATTCATACTCATTCACACAAGACTAACCAACAGTGGGAGCAATTTGGGGTTCAGTGTCTTGCTCAAGGACATATCATCATCGCCCCTCTCTGATTGAGAGACGACGACTACTTGAACTCTGAAGTTAGCTGATTGATTTCTTCTTCTTTTTTTCAAATCGAACACAAAGACAGTGGAGTTTTTCTTTGCAGTATTACTGTAGTTTGTTTCCATGTTGGACAGAGAACATGTAGAGCATATTTCACATAGATAGTCGTCATGGTAATGTTTTTGACCCATGTTTGAGATTATAAAATAAAGAATGATTCAAATCATTTTCATTTTTGCTCAGTTTAAAATTCAACTCCATCATGGCCAAAACAATCTTCCTTTTAAACTCAGACAGGATTTCTATATATGATTACGTTTTTAAATGGTTCTAGATGAAACTTTTAAACAAAGCAGATCTTATTTGTTGTAACTTAGTAATTGATTTTCATGTGGTTACTTTTCCTATCATTGTTCCCATTATTTAGAGCTGCAAATCTGGAAACCTAAATCATATAAGCCTTAAAAAAGGAAATAATGATGACTAAGTAAACTGCATCAGAGGAACACACACTAAAGTACTTATTTGAAGCATTGTGCACACATTCTTTTTTTAGTTGTCTGTTGTTGTCAACTTTCACATGTACTGGAGAAATATTTGAACAGGATAAATACACTTGGACTCAAGTACTCGAGTTGAGTACTTTTCCCCACCACTGAATATACCAGACACAGCAATATAGACTGATTTGTCAACTTTCTTATATTGAGGAAATTAAAAAATAAAAAAGTATGTTAATGAAACCCTCTTTGCTGTAATGCATTTTCCATCCCTGGCCAGCAAACTTTTTGAAATAAACTGCACTTAAAATAGTCCTCTGCCAGTCAGGTTTGTGACTTCTTTTCATTCCTATTCTATTATTAGAAATGTGCCAGTCATATTTGTTCCCTGTCAACACATATTTTCCTCTATATATGATATTTTTTCATCCATTTGTAAAAAGTGTCATTCTGTGTCAGGTAGAGCCTGACTGTCCTGATCCTGATTCTGATCCAGACAATAGACAGTGACATCTTCAGAGCACAGTTTAACACACAATGCTGTCTCTGATCTTCTACCCTGATGGAGCTCTGCCTGTCCTTAGTTCCTGAGAGAACACTTTGTCTTTGGGTCCTACGTGAAATGATGACGTAAGACTGTGTACGGTGTGAGATAACTGCTGACATATAACATTTACAGTATGTTCACTGAGCTAAGGGTTGGGAGAATGTGGATGTAAACATTTTTGATATCTTCCTTTAACCGCACAAAGACAAAAAGGACATCTTAGAAACTAGGCTAGTTAGAAAAGTTGGTTTGTGAATTCTTTTTAATTAAGTTTCAGTGGTAGACAATAAAAAATGTGTGTGTGTGTGTGTGTGTGTGTGTGTGTGTGTGTGTGTGTGTGTGTGTGTGTGTGTGTGTGTGTGTGTGTGTCAGACAGTTGGGGACCTTACATCAACTGATTCTGCTCTAAAAGAATACTTCTTTCAGCACAGCCGGGGCAGATCTCTGCCCTCAGGCCTATATCGAGCTCTCACTGTGCATAATTTTCAAAAGCTCTCTCTTTTTGGGTCTTTGTTTTCTCTTGATGTTCTGATCAGCAATATTCCCCTGCACACTCACTTTGCCCAGTGGTGTTTTAATCTTCTTTGGCATCTGAATGTATCAGCAAACACAGTTGGAAGCTAAATGTTTTTTCTTGAGTGCACATTAAAGGTGGTCTCAAAGCTGTAATTTTTTAATGCTTGAGGGAGGAAAAAACCCTGATAATTCCATTTTATCACATTTTTAGGAATAATAACTCAATTACTGGCTGACATGATTTACTTATCAAACAGAATCAGAGCAACTTGGACACCCAGCTGTTCTCCAGTCTGGATACATTTTAAATGTACTGCAAGGTTTTAAAATATATTTACATATAAGATAGCCGAAAAGACAAGAATATTTATGTTGGTATAGTTATGTTGCTTTTACATGATACCATATATTCCTTCCTTTCTTTCTAATAGGTGCCAGTTTGCTTGAGTCTCTCATCACTGTCTGCTCCCCTTTACCCTGCCCCACCTCCCTCACCATAAGCAAAACTTGAACTCATATAACATCCTTCCTCCCCTCGTCCACTCGCAACAAGTCCACATATAAAAGCAGTTGGTCAGTAAAATGAAAAAATACAGGCTCTCATATATTGGAGATATTTTGGGTTCAAATTTTTAGATAAGCAGCAGAATCATGTCATCAACAAAATTCTGACTGTGTAAAATTTCTTCCACTATAAATAACATCCACAAAGTGTGATATGAAGAGTGGGTATAACTGTGTGCTACAACCCAAAATGTGGAGCCTTCACAGCACTCTGCACTGAAACAACACAAATTACAACCTTCATATATCTGTGCTTTGCTTTAAAGGGTCTGTGAGGACTTTAAAAAGCTTGTGTTTTTCAGGGATAAAAACTCTGTTTCCCATGAACTTGTGCATCCACTGTCATGAGGATGTGAGTATTACCAAGGAGTGCGTTTGTTTTGAAGCAAATGAAAGGAGAGTAGATCTTCTTTTTAACACTACTTTTCTTTATCACAAACAGCTTAGCCCATGTTTTAGTCTTTAGTCTGTGCTCAATCACTTTCCCATTTAGCTTTCTTTCTGTCCTTTTTTTTCTTTTTGTTAAAAAATTGTTCCAAGAAATCCTTTTTAGCAGAGAAAAACACAAATCATTTGTCTCTGAGCTTGAAGGAGACACAGTACCGCCAAGGGTGGGCATGGGAGAGATTTTACATATATGTAAGAATGGAACAATATTACCAAGGGAGTTCCATGCCATATTGCTGGAGACGTGTTACCCATTACACATACGGGACATAGCTTAACTGCCGACCCAAGGTACCAATGGCCCAATGACAGTTACTTTGTAGGATACATAGAGCCAAACTCGTACATTTAAGACATTGAGAGTCTCACCACATGGCTTGCCAATGTGTCACGGCTTGCTGGACTCCACTATGTGATCCAGCAGGATGTATGAGCCATGTGAGTTTGAAAGACGGGAGGACTGGCAATGCGTAACGTTGTCAAAGTGGTGCAACCAACAAGTGGTAGAGGTGACAGTGTTTCTCTCACAGACTTCTTGTCATTAATGAGTAAAGTGTTTAGTGAAGTGATTACAACAAACAAGCAATAAGTCAAATGGAAATGTTAAGACTAAATGAGGAATTTGTTTAAAAATAAAGAAAGAAAGAAAGAAAGAAAGAAAGAAAGAAAGAAATTATAGTTGTGAAGCAGCCCAGTTCAGCCTATTAAAAGCTATGAATAAAGTCTAGGTCCCTCTAGTTTTACTGAATGTATTTTTTTTCCCTGAAGCTCCTTATTATTTGCAGCATTGACTATTTCACCGTGAACAGGTGTCATGTAATTGGCTGGTGCAGTTATATAAAGGAAAGTCAAGTATACTTATGAAAAACAGAGTTAAATATAGATTTTAGATACCGGCACAGAAAAGGAAGTTATGGAAACCCTCTCACACCACAATGAGCTTCTTGTTTTATGCTTAAAATATTGGTTTAATTCATTTTTCAGCTGTTTGGTCCTCAAATTCAGTTTTCTTTGTCCCTCAATAAAGTCTGGTTGCCTGTCCAAATATTAATTTCAATTAAAGTTTCACCGAATAAAACTTATTTAGCGTTTGCTGCTAGCTTTAAGTCCCCATAAACCAGGTCCCCTTATGGATTGAATTTTACCATATTTGCATGTGGAGCCAAAGTTAGCAGTGGAATAAAAGCTGGTAAACCATAAACACATCCCTGTGTTAGAGTGTCTTCCTCTCTAACAAACATAGCACAGAAGACCACCAGTGACAGCCCCACACCTCCTCTTGTCATTCCACAGGCTCAGAGGAGCCAATAAATAGAAGTAGCCAACATAGACCATCCATGTGTGTCTGCTGCAGGTAGTTATACTGAACATAGAGTCCATATGGCTGCTAATTATAGTTTGGCACTGAACATTTCAGCATGTCCAAATCAGAGCCAGGGATGGGCACCTTACTCCTGACCTTTCTGCGGATCTGAGAGGCATCAGCTGTGAATAGCACTAACAATGCCCTTTGTGACACTACCATTGTGATGTGTGCAACATTTCACAGATCATAGAGCAGGGCTGTCAAGCTGGGATCACTGCAGCTGAGAAACGACATACGCCAAAGTCCTGTCAGACACCACATCGTGTGGTCTGTTAGGCATGCCCAACTCCTTTAATGAACAATAAAGGGTCTTATTTCTGGAAACGCTTTTGCTTGCAAATGATCTTACTGCTCCAATTTAAAACCCATAAAATCTCTCTCTCTCTCTCTCTCACACACACACACACACACACAGTCTCTCTTTCTCCACATCCTTTGCTGCAGTGTGTTATAGTTGTGGAAACTGTTCTCAGACGGGAACACCTGAAGGTGGGGGGAGATACCACCACCATGTAGACCATATGGCCAGCTTATTATGCACTGGCAGAGCATCTTAATGAGAGTCCACAACCTGACTGAGACATTCCTTTGAGCCCACACACACACACACACACACACACACACACACACACACACACACACACACACATACACAAATTACCATGCCCACACATTGCTCTCGAGGCAAACACTGACAAACACAGTATACACCTCTAAGGACACATGTCAAGTGTGCAAACATACAAAATTTTTTGGTCATGGCTGTTTCATGTTTAACACACTCAATGAAAACTGTGAGAGAGCGCTGAGCACAGACAAGAATCAAAGCCCTGCAGTGACACCCAGTGGTCAAAGCTGCACACTTACTCTGTGCATGTCTTCAGGGACAGTACATGACAGTACTGAAACAAGCTTTCAGTTGTTTTTGTGCCAGAAAAAAAAAATTCAAATTTAAAAAGCTCACACAGAAATAAAAAGTTCACAGCATTTCTTCTGCAGAGCTGCTAAGGTAAACAACTTGGAAGTCACAACAACTGCTAAATGAAGCAACCCACTAATCAAGGTGGAGTGATTAGATAAAGCTGAGAAAGCATGGGCAACTTGGAATCAGAGCAGGAGTGACAATGAAGATCCAGAAAATACAGGAATAAAAAGCATAATAGAGGAGGATGTCATTGTGGGAAAGGCAACCGATCAAAATATCTGTGTGGAAAAGCATCTTGTTGTGTTCATTCCATGATAAATAACTGTGCAACAGAGAGCAGGCTCAGGCATCTGTGTCTAGGTCATAAAGCTGTATCGGCATGAAGGGACCAGTCTGGGTAGACAGTGAATATGTTGACAGTAATGTTAACATAATCCAGTTGGTGGCGGTATTGTACAAGATACTCATGCCCACTGCAATGAAACCTAAAACCAGAAGATGGCGCTACATCCATCCTCACTTTGAAAAATTCCACCCAAAATGATAAGTGAAGAGATGGGGAATTTAGCCCATTTAAACAAACTCCAGACTAAGTACTATTCAAGTTGAAGTGTATGCTCTGTTTATACATTTTTGTACATATACAAGTGCTTTAATTTGCCATCAGAAAGCCCAATTGTTTCTGCATAATTCTCACCACGGCAACTCGTTTACCCTGCCCTTGAGCACACTGATAAGCTGTTAGGGCAAAGCAGATGAAAAAAAAAAAGTCAAAAAAGGATACATTCATCTTTATCCTGTTTACTGTCGATTAAGACTCAATGGACTAGTGGAAGTGGGGGGAAAACTTTTGTGATAACCTGGAAGCAAAGAGACCCAAGTCACCTGTGGTTCAAATGTGAAAACTGCCAGCCCATGGCAACAAACTGAACAAACTGTACACTGTCACAAGGGACCACTTTTCTAAATCAGAGGACACCAGCAGTTGACATTAGTCTGCTCAGGCTACTCACTATCCAGAGTTCTTGAGCACTGCTGTTTTTTTACCACCTCTTGTCAATTTTAAAATGTACAATCAAAGAAACTGAAAGCCAAATGGATGGGCATCTTTAAAGTTAACACTGTGTTTGACACCTCAAGGGAAAAACTGTGTTGAGCAGCAATGTGTTAAAATAAGCATGTTCATTAAACATGAACTGAAAAGCTCAATTTATAACCCATAAACAGGGACGTGAGCGTAGTTCATTCTGGAGACCGTAAAGACGGTTGACTCTCTACAAGGATCCAAGAGGTATTTAGAGGTCTTACCGAGTACTGTGTTTCAGGGAACCAAAGCTGTATTAACTGCACTGGAAGCTTAGCTTATGCTGCTAGCAGTTCAGGTGTAGTTAGCAGTGAATAAAGCTTACACTTATGCTGAGAATAGTGCTTTGATCTGAATGAGTTTGCTAAATGAAGCTGTCCCCATCTGCAGCAGTCGATATCCTAGATTCTGTCCTCCACCTGCTTATCCCTGAAAGGGTCAAGCTGACCAGCCTCTCATAGCTAACACAGTTAGTATTGACCTCATAAAACCCCACTTCAAAATATATAAAGAGAAACTAGACTCACAAAAATCTCTCCAAAGGATGAGAGAAACTACCTACTTCTTTGGAACTTATTTGTTACTCTAGTGTTTTCTTTTTGGTCCCTTTTACTGAAAAACTTAAGTTTCCTGATGTTCTAGACCATCCTCAAGAGAAAGCAAACAGTAACAAATGTGAAAGGAGAGATGAGAAAGGAGAGGGTGTAGGGAGTGGTTCGAGAGAGGCCCGAGATACTGCGAGCCTTTGTAAACAGAAGACGGCCATATTCTCCAAGAGACTCTGGGTATGAAACTTTAATCCGTTTGTACTTTGAAAAAAAATCTGTGAAAAAGTTAGTTCTAAGTTTCTTCTCAGGATTACAAATGGTGCTTGCTGTATGGAAGGTAAAAACTGACTCTTCTGCTTAAAAAAGAAGGTCAGTGAACACCAACTAAATATGATTGGGATAAAAACAACATGCCATTTCAATGTAGTGTTGACACAGTTAATAAAGGGTGTTTGCAACTAAATGGACCAATGGAGAGAGGGGAGAAGCTTCTGTGCTGACCTGGGAGCAAAGAGATCATAAATTACCTGATGGTACAAATGTGTAACGTGAGTCCATGGCAACCAACTGAGCAAACTACTTACGGGTTTATATGAAAGAATTTCCTGACTTTTCTGAATACGAGGACACCAGCAGTGACAGTCTCTAAGTTTGTCTGTTAGGTTCCTTTGGATTGTTCCTGTGGACGGCCTGCTGCCATGGAGCTGCCAGACTCAAGCTTTGAAGGCTTTTTACAGTTTCTCCATGATCCTCACTACAACACAGAACTATGGACTCTGTGTCTGTGTCTCTGCGTCTCTCTCTCTCTCCACCCTCCCTCCCCTCTCTCTTTCTCTAATCCCTACACAGTTGAGGCAGTTGTCTGTCTTACATGAGTCTGGTTCTGTCCAAGGTTTCTGCCCGTTAAAGGTAAGTTTTTCCTTGCCATCGTAACTTGTTAAATGCTGCAAAGTGCTGTACTCATGGTGGGTTAAGATGACATAAGACCTCTTATTTTGTCTTGATGTTGGGTCTTTGTTAACGCTTTTAGGAAGCGTCAAGATATAACGCCATATAAACAAAAATTCTTTGATTGATAATTGACCAGTGTTGAGTACGAATGAGCATGTTGACAGAACATGAACTGAACAGCTCCATTTGTAACTCATCAACAGGGAAGTGAGCGTAGTTCACTTTGGAGACAGTAAAAGGAGACTCACGCTCCAAAAGGTATTTAAAGATGTTACTGAACACTGCGTTATAAGGAAGCCAGAGCTGTATTTATTGTACCAACAGGTATTTGGCATATCTTATGCCGCTAGCATTTTGTATGTAGTTTGTGGTGACAATGAAGATTTGAAGGAGTTCTATATCTGAGTTTGTACAGACTCTAATGGGCTTAAAAACTCATACCAGTTAGAGGAATGTAGCTCTTTGAAAATGGAGAACTTTTTGGACCATAAACCTGGTTCAATTTTTAAAGTTATTATGAATAAATGTTTTTTTTTTTCAACTGTTATCATGAACCCTTGGTTGTAATACCCTCTAACCACTAGACAATGGCTTGTCCCAACTCACACACTTCTGCACTTACAATTACTATTTTGAGTGCATTGTGCATTCACACTGACAGAATGGAAAAATGCAGTGCACTTTGATTACTCAGCTGGCGCACTCAAAACAGTCAAAAAGTTGAGTGTGGAACATGGAACACTTCTCACACTCAGTGATCGTGATATTGGCTATGCAGACAAAGTGGCGAGAATGAATCAAACAATGGTTGATGGATGTAATCAATGAATAGCAGAAGAACACCTATGAATGGTGTGAAATGTGATCGCAGAACTGGTAAGTGTGAAGCCACATTGTTTGTTTTGGGACAACACCAACCTGTAAGATTTCATGGATTATTCCAGTAAGTGCAGAGTGTACAATGCATTTCATGTAAGTGCACTTATGAAAGTACGTTATTTGAGACACAGAAAGTGTTTGCAAAAGTGAACAGCTTTCAGAGGTCCTACAAGTAAATAAAAAACGTCAAATCCAAAATATCATATGACAGCATAAGTGCCAAAGAAGCACCAAAAGATTTCTGAGAGAAACTTCTTTGAAAAAATAAAGATTAAATTAGGTTAAGTGCAACCTTTGCTAGGTGAAGCTAGAATACATATGAACATAAAGTTAGCATTGATAAATGCTACTGTTATAATATTCTTCCAACAAAGTAAAACAATTTTGAAAAATGATGTTTACAAAACAACAGCTTTAACCTGTGCACATTTCCAGGAATATTGACCACTACAGCAAACAGATACAGTAAATCATCAAGGAAATCATAAAACTGGATTAATTTAAGTTTAAAATATAACTTCAACTAATTGTTAATTTACAAAAAAAAAAAAACCTGCAATATGCTGTTTAAACTGCTTTACACACAAATATCTACAAAGCTCTCTCAGCAACACTGTATTGACATGGTGGACTCACGTCTTTGTTAATGAGGATTTTTTTGACTAAATCTGATGTCACAAGTTAAAAAAAAAAAAAGTGTACAAGTCAGACACCAGATCACTTCTTTTCAGTAATTTCATTACCAAAGGTTATCTCTGGTGCAGTGTACTCAGTAAAGTGTTGGCCTAAGTTAATTAAAGAGAGAGTGGCAGGGCGTGAGCACAACGTGAGCAATATACAGTTGAATTACTGGAGATAGGGCCATACGTGTGTCTGCAGAGCAAATGATCTTTGTACCTGTGTATTACCCCCAATAAAACTGGTTCACTAAACCACTCTGATTTCTGACAAAAGCCCCCCCCCCACCCCACCCCCCACCTATATAACTTCCTAATGTTTGGTTACTGTATCTCTTGTTCATAGTTACCGTTTAATATGACGCACACACACCTTCTATTAACTCAGCAATTCTACAATTTCATTTCATTAAGTGTGGCTTTTATAAACTTGGTCTTCAGATCACACATGCTCACGCATACACGTACACACTTGCAAACACATAGTTGTTAGGGCTGGTCCTGACTGTTTATATGACTGTCTCTGATAAAAGATTTACACACACAGAGGATAACCTGACTGACAGTTTGTCAGACTTTGGCTCAGCTTCTGTCACTCCAACGTCAGGTAGAAGCTTTTTAAAACAAACTCATTTAAAAACTTTTCTTTATTCAATGGATCTATGATTTTTACATTTCATAATAATCACAACTAAAAACCTTCTTCCTGTGGAGTGAAGTGATATTTTTGTTTGGAAAAACTTTTTGCTTGAAAGTGTCCTGAAGGCAGAGTGGGGGTACACAGCAGTCTTGGATGAAATCAAGGATTTAACCAAGAGAGAAACTGAGATATCAAGGTAAGGTTATCCATCATTTCAAAATAGCTTCATATGGTCAAAGCTGACCATAAGCTGAAGAAGAAGATTAATTTCCTCTTTTTAATCATATGTGCCTCTACTAAAATCATTACTACTGTCAAGTATACTCATAAGAAAAAAAAATCATTTTTGTTAACGTTATCCTTGTTACACAGATTGTACCCTGGCCATTGAGGGTGGGAGTAGACAAGGAAGATGGAGGAACTGAAATACAGAGGGAAGAAAAGAGAAGGAAGACACAAGTAAGAAACTAGGTTTACATCATAAATAACTGTCTGGACACTTCACTCAGAAGATTTATTCCATGTGGGGAAAAAAAGGATGCTAGCACTTTGATTAAAAGTTCCTCTGTGTTCGGATTAATGATGGATGTGAGCACAACGGACACCAAAAAGAAATCTACGATATTATGAAAGTTCAACCGTGTCTCTAAATTGATCATTTACATTTCTTTGACATTTGTATTTCAACCAACCAGTCAATGGCAAATTTAGAGAGGAAGTTTACTCATGTTGAAAATACTTTTTACAAAGTTGTAATTACCAGTGCATTGGGTTTTAATGTAATTCAAATAGGATGAATGGATTGATAGATGGAGAAAATAAAGCAGAAATAAGTCTACATGAAATTAAACTATGAATGTGAATATATCTTGTCAACGAAAAAACTTAAATTTACATAAAAAGCTTTTAGCCCTTTTCAACATATTTTTGCAATGACTCCAATGAGCATGTCAGCAATATCTACAAACAGAAGGTTAGCATAAATCTTTTGCTATTTTTAAGACTGCAGAATAAGTTCAATTTTACTTATGTTTTGGGTGACATCTTGTTTTTGTGTCCTTATACTGACAGTCAAACACCAAAACATATGTATTGAAAATACAAATTCTCACATTTTTAACCAGGAAAATATTTTAGTTCTTCATTCATGACTTAAACAATTAATGTACATCTGGCATAAAAGGTTGACAAATCTTATGCCAACTCATCCTCCCAGGTGAGCATATCATAAATTAATTAAAAAAAAAAAAAACATTAAAAATGCTGTATCTAACACTGAGGGGCGGATGAGACTGAATTTCCCAATCTTTTAAAACTTAATATATAAACTTGGAGTATTTGGGGCACATATTTCTTCATAATAAACACAGTTTTGATCTTGATTTGCCCACATCTGCATTATCTGTGACACATACACAATCTTCCACACTGTAGTTCAGTCGTCTTCAAGCATACAGTCCTTGTAGGGAACTTTCTTGAGTCTGTTTCAACCAAAAATATGTTAAAGAGAAATGGTTACCAAATGAAAATGTATTTCTATTAATGGGAGGGGTGTTGTCATAACAAGGTTTTAAACTTGGCTCTACTATCTTAACAGAAAAATGTTTATCTTTTTATGTTGTAACACAAGCCATGGTTATTTACCTCTGAATCATTGTTGGGTTGATTATTAGCTAGCTGAATGGTGTTACCATGTGTAATCAGTCTGCACAGTGATGTAACATAGGGTGCTACTTGGTTTCTATTTGGTGTAATTTACTGTTAGCAGAAGCAGTTTATTTCCCTTGTGCACTGCTGTGCTCTTCTTAATCACTGAGGCTGATTTAATCCCTGCAGATACTGACTGCTGTTCAGGGAGTGCTGCTCCATTTACAATGTTTAATAGTTATTGCCGTGTTAATTACATTCAGCTTTTAAGTATCGCTGAGGTCAGAAGAATTAGCCGTTTTTTGGGTTTAGACTTTATTTAAGAATACTTTTTTATGTTTAGCCATGAGGATAGTAAAAGGAGAGGTAAACAGATGAGAGGTTCTTGGTTTTTTTTTTTTTAAAGGTATGATTTGAAAACGTAACGTCTGAGAGTACAGTGAATATACTATTTCTTTAATTTTTGGCAGTACATACACTTTGTTTAGTAATGTGTATTTGGGTGGGGTTTATTTTAGATCACTTAAGGTCAACATTTAAAATCGAGGAAAAAAAGAAGCTGTTATTTTTCTTTATATTAGTTGAAAAAGCAGTATAGTAGAGATGTAGTCAGGTGGTGTCACAAAACCTTTTTTTTTTTTTTTTTTGAGAAATTGTAAGAGCATGTTGTTTTGTGCAGTTTCCTAGGGTGGGGCTGGTTATGGTGGAAGTTTGAGTAATAAAAGAAGACGTGACATCTTCTGTTCCTACAGCACTTGTTGATTGTTTGCAGTTTTTCAATCCAGCTATTGCTGACCGGTGGGCCAGAGTTTAATGTTTTTTATTCCTCCTTTATCATTATCTGGAAGGAAAGTTGTAAAGGTTGAAGACATACAAATATCAACACAAAGAATACAGTAAAGTACATAAAATTACAAAATGAATAATTAAAAAAAATACTAAGACAAAAGACAAAGATTTACCTACCACTCTGACAGTGAAGCAGTTTGAAAATAGTACTTTTTATTATATCCACAAATTAGCGAAGTGCTTTCAAGTCACAATAGGTAAAGTAAATAGCAATTGTAAGTGCATGTAAGATAAATAGATAAATGACGAATAAATGAGTATGAGCTATGCAATCTATAACTAAACAGTCTAAAACTATCACAGCAAATTAATTTTGGGGGAAAAATCTCTGACATTGACTGTTAAAGAGCTGGAAATAATCCTTGCACATCCATTTTTTGTGTAGTTTGTTCTGTCAGAGAACTTTTACAGCTCATCCTCAAGTTTGGGGCCATTACACAAAGTCTACTTGTGGAGCAGTGGAGGAAAAGTAACAGTGTTTGGAAAGCAAACCGTAGAAATTGTGAAGCCAGCAGGCAGAGTGAGTTGGAATAATGACAGCAAAAATTAACTTAGTAAAATCTGTCTTTGTCAATCAATCCGTTTTTTCATTGAAATTGTGATGAATCCTGACCAAAGGTATCTTGCTGTGCCAGTTTGGCTGACCAGTGTAAGTGCTTGGCCCATATACAGTGCAGTCATCATTGCTGCAATTACAAATCTGAATCACTTGCTGCTTAATGGTGGATGCAAGCAGGGGCCCATACAGAACTGAGTTTAGCAGGACAGTCTTCTCCGGTGCAACATGATTTTTTTTTTACCAATGAAGTTTCTTTGCTTTTCTTGTATCAGCAGATGTTAGATCTTATGTAACGGCCGATTATTTCCATACGTCATCATGGCAATGAGTGTGTCACAATCATAGACTGTAAAAAAATGGACGTCATCTCACTTGGCTCAAACTGAAGTTGTCACAAAAACTGCCTCCCACTGGTGACTAGCTGCTGTATAGGTCGAAAACTCCGCCTTTCTATTCATTCCAGATGGGCTGTGGTCAAACTTTATAGGATTAATACACCTTGTAGAAATAGTTTTTCATATCTGTATGCTGTGGTGATGTTTAGATATTATTAGGCTGCACTGTGTTCAAGTCCTCTTTTTTTCTGAAAACTTTCTTTTTCATTAGTTATGAGATGTTAAAAACAGGGTTTTACAGCTCGTTTAATGATGATTGACAGCTGCAATTCTTGTGCAGTTTTTTTTTTTTTTTTAAAGTAAGATACATCAGGGGAAGAGTTAAGAACAGATTAGACTGTCAACAGAAATAATATATATATTTTTGTTACCCTCCTCAGATTTTTCTCAGTCTAAAACTGTTCAGTGGTAAAAGGTGGAGCCATCTCATTTCTAAAACACACTTCCTGCCTGCGTGGCTGAAGATACTCATACACCTGGACTTGCTTGTTTTTCTGATACTACCTATGGCAAAGTCAAAGATCACAAAGTTATCTAGCCAAGAAACTCCCAACCTGATAATTATACTGCACATGATCATGACGCACTGATGGCTGACAGATACTGAAGAGTGAAGTCATATTTGTCTTTTCATGAAGGAGAAAAACAAGTACAATTTGGGTATTCAAACCGCAGTTTGTTGTTTATCCTCAAAATAAATGAATCATAATAATTTATCGAACCTTTAAATATCTGAAATGGACATAAAAAGCATCCAGTTCAACCATATTCAAAGTATGATTGAAAGAGAGACTCACACATCAGCTGGCATATACACAAATGCACGCATGCTCATACATCTGAAGGATATAATCAGCATCTGCATTTGTTTGGACAAATGTTCCTAAATGTTCCAGCACTGTTCAATACCACAGTTTACTTACTGCTGCTATGTCTTGGTACATAGGATGACTGTGATGTAGCTTTAATCACTCATTGTGTGTGTGTGTGTGTGTGTGTGTGTGTGTGTGTGTGTGTGTGTGTGTGTGTGTGTGTGTGTGTGTGTGTCTGTGTGTCTGTGTGTTCATATGTGCGTGTCAGGGACACCTGGGACCCGTTCCAGTTGAACCCAGTAGGAGCTGAGAAGGAACAAAAGAGAACATGTTTCCGGGTGGCTCAGTATCTGGTAGCTGTTTTTGTGGGGTTAGCTGTCCTGACCAGTGCTGTTGTGGCAAAGGTGAGATTTTTTTTTTGTCCATCTGTATGTTTGTCTGTCTACAAATTATTAAGTTCTCAGAACAAGTTGTGAAAATTAAAATTGATTTCCACTGGAATATGCCTCCAAAAATGTTGATTAAGTCAGAGTTTTCTGATAAATGATTTTTTTTTTAATTTAATTTGGTTTGATCACAATAATACTTATTTGGTTACACTTTATTTGAAGGGGTATGCATAAGACTGACAACACTGCCATAACCATGACATGACATTAATCTGTCATATATGACTGGAGTTGACATTGGCTGTCATTACACTTTTGTAACAGTGGCATAAATAATTTACACAACCTCAAGTAAAGTTTGACCCTGGACTAGTCATTAGGTTATCATTAAATGTTATTACTCTGTCATAACATAACATAACATAACATTGACAGGTAAAGTTGTCTGGGTTAGTGTCAAGTTGTCATAACAAAGATTTCCCAAACAATGTCAACTTTGCATTTAAGGTTAGGGGAACACTTACTTCTCAAGTTGTTGAATGAACTGTGAGCAGTGCAACACAAAGCAAAGAAGTCTTGGCTTGAGTTTAACACTAAGAGACCCTTGCAGTCAGAGAAGCTGGCCTTTCTTTGCCAGAGGCATGTGTCATCATGAAACGATTTGCAAGATTGCAGTTACGGTAACTTTAATAGCTAACTTTATTGCTGTTACAATAAGATGCCTTATATTTCTTCTTTATCTGTGTAACTTCCTCACTCCACCCTTGTTGCTTCTTGGAAACATTTCTTAACCCTCTGTTATAAAAAAAAAAAGATTACTGTTTACATATGTTTTTATTTATCTAGAAGTTATAAACAGTAGCAAAGTTTATATTAAATGTTTGAGATGTTAAATGTTTGCTTGATGTTTGTTTGATTTCTAAGGGAACAGTTGCTGAATGTAATTTTGTATGCTTGCTGACTGTAGTGGCATTGAAATAAGTAGATTCCCCAAATTTTCGTCAATCATAGCAGACACCATATCAAGAGTAGCAGGCAATATGAGCTCATCTGCGATCATGTGTGGTTTCTTGAAATGTGCAATGTGCTTTTTCTGTTTGCACAGACAGTATTTCTAAACTGCTTTCAGTGTTCAGAGTTTCCTCTTGAAAAACTCTGGTGGCTTACCAAAGTAACTCAAATGAAAGGTCCCCAAGTGCCTCCAAGAGTCCAAGACAGATATGCGTCATATTTGCTTGTCTTGGGTTTTAGTAATGAATCACTGTTCGCCAGTTTTATTTCTGCCCCTGTCAAAAATTTCTCCACAATCCCCAAAAATATACTTGTTGTCACAAGTGTGGAGTTTGTTGTACTATTTCCCTGTTTCTTTATGACGAATCATAGAACTATGTTCAATCATAAATCAACACAGTCTGTAAATACTGCCGGCTCTGTATTCTTTGATAATCGAAGAGCATTGACCACAATAGTCCAGCAAGATTAACTTCCTTATCGGTGTGACGATAACTAAGCATAATAAAACAATCTTGTGCCCTGAGAGCAGGTTATCTGCTGTAGGAATATGAAGCAGGGTGGAGGATGCCAGCAAATCACTGCCTCTTATATATTAACAGTACATGGATATACCATGTGTTTGTCCATATAAAGGAATTGACTTTGACAATGTTTGAAAAGAAGATGATGGTGATCAATTCAAATGTACTCCTCAGGCAAAAATCTCTCTCTCAAAAAGCAAAATATAAATTTAACATCACCAAAACCAAATACTTAATGAGAACAGAACAGGAGAGAATAAAACATGGAGTTTGTTTAAAACAACACTCCAATGAAAAACAGGGTTAGTGGATGTTATGTTGTGTCAAGTATTCTCAATCAATCAATCAATATTTATGAAGCGCCAATTCATGACAAACATTATCTCAAGACGCTTTCCAAAAGCATTAACAGGTCTAGACCTGTTCTGGTGGTGAAGTCTGTAGGAAAGACTTAATTGAGGGCTTATGGTAATATTTAGATCAAATTTGTCCAAACTTAACATACTTTTTGTTTCTGTCCAATCAGGGCTCTCTTTTGGTACTGTCCACATTATCCAGTCCATACTCCCTGCGCAACCCGAAGGAAAAACAGTTCTACATGCTGATGTTGGTTTTCTGCCTGGTGTGCCCAAACTTCCTGGTGTTCTTGAAATCACTATGGAGGTGTGCCTTCAAGAGCTTCGTACAGCCCAACATGAGGACCATGTCTTTCGTACGTGTCATTGCTTTTTACGCAAACTGCTGGCTCTTTTTTAGAGGTCAAAAATATTTTTGATAAATCTTTTTTATCATCCCTTTATTGAGTCATTATCATTACAGATTTTTAAAATTATTTTCATGAGTACACATAAGCCTACTTGTCAGTTCTAACTGTAAATCTCTTACCTCAGGAAAGACTCAAAAACAGCCCCACACCTTAAAAGTAAGGGGAGATAAAAACCAATCAGAGCTACACTTTCTAGTCTTTGTATTTTTTTACTCTCTCTTGTCAGATGCCAAATTGCAGCATCAGATTTGTGTAGTGCTTTGGATTGTCTGTTTTCAAGAGACGGAAAAGTTATGATGTTAGAACTTTGTACACACCAGGTCTGTCAGTCATATAGAACATATGCACACAGGGTGCATAGGATCTCAAGTGCATGTGGTGTCTAAGACAAGAGTTTCCTTTTCCATTTGATACATGGCCCCTATTAGAGCAAAAAAAAGATATAAATCTTTGTCCTTTTCAGATCTTTGCCATAGAGTGTTTGGTGTCTCTTGGCACTTCGATTCTGGTTCTCGTGGTCATGCCTCAGTTCGATGTGTTGACTAATCTCTTCATCAGTGGAGGAGTCTGCATCCTTTCTGCCATTCTGCAAATGGTATTCAGGCTGCAGAGCGAAAAATGGAAAATCGTCTTCCCAATCTGCTCCCTCATCCTTACAGTTGCAGGTAAATCTCTTTATATTCAGCCTGCTCAGTTCTGTCTCTTCAATCACTGATGATACTGTTGAGTCTCTCAAGTAGATCTCCAACATCAGTACTTCAATGACTCAGCATCAGACTGTTAAGTTTAAAGTCCCATTTAGCTATTTATTCCACACTGTTGTGAAGCTTGTTTCCTTAGGTTTTGACTGAACCAAGCATCTCTATCTGTCGAGTTACTCTTTCCACTTACATCGTCATGTAGTGATTTCCAGTGCTAGTGATGTAGTCACTCTTGCACAACTAAAACGCTGCTCATGGACGGCCGGGGATTTACAAATATAATTTTTTTCACACACTGTAAAATGGCATGGATTTCTGTGATAGCTAATAATATACCTGACAATTTTTTCCACAATAATCAAATATAACAAATAAATGTATTACGTTATTTTCAGTATTTAAAAAAATACCAACCATATATTCATGCCACAACTTATATTGTGTCTGTGAATTACAAGGTCCAGTGAATGCATCACCCTCGGTGCACAGTTCAGTAGCCAACGTCTCTGTTGTGTGTTTCTCTGCTCTGAGTTTTGGGACAAGCTCGTCCAAGAGTTAAACAGAGAGCTAAGTGTTATTTTTTGGCGTGGTTGCATCCAACAGTATGTTATCAGTAATCAATAAAAATATAATCAGCAATTGCTTTTGTATGAACTGCAAAGCATGATGGTATAGATTGCTCTTGTAAGCATTGCTCATACACTACTTTACAAAATACATTGTGGGATACAATGAGTGGACTCCACAGGATATGACCATGCTCAATCAGAATTCGGACAGGACTACAAAATGGCTATTGGCCCTAGTGAATAGGGAGTGATTTTGGACACAGCCACAGTCTGATAATACAAGAGCTGTATCCAGGCAGAAAACTAAACTAGTGTTACAGCAAAATTGAAGTTTCAAGAACCCTCTAGAAATCCCATTTTGGAGAAAATACCTAGGTTTAAAAAAATAGAAGTCCAAATAAATATTAGTTAACACATTTTAGTTCTCCAATGACTTTTCTAGATTTAACTTGAACCATTGTTGAATGATGTTAAAGTGGTTTTGACCAATGAGATCAATGATTTTTAAAACTGATCTTAACCCCTTGATGATAGTTGTTGCAAATTTGTGACATTAGGTCTTGATGCAGCTGAGATGGTTTTTGCATCCAACTAATGCCTATTGATTCATATCTGACACATACCAAGGATCTTGTATCAAATGCACTATGTCCCAATATATTGGTCACAAGTTAACAGGTTAATTAGAAACAGGTGAGTGTCATGATTGAGTATAAATGGAGCATCCTCAAAAAGCTCAGTCATTCACCAGAAAGGTTGGGGCAAGGTTCAGTACTTTGTGAACAACAAATAGTCCAACAGTTTAAGAACAATGTTTCTCAATGTAAAATTACAAGGGATTTCATCAATGTAGGGATTTCATCATCTACAGTCCAGAAAATCTGTTACAACAGCGTGGTTTCATAGAAAAAGAGTACAGGTACTCGACTGGCCTGCATGTAATCCAGACCTGTCTCCCAATGAAAATGTGTGGCGCATTATAAAGCACAAAATATGACAATGAAGACCCCAGACTGTCGAGCAACTGAAATTGTACATCAGTCAAGAATAAGAAAGAATTCCACCTCCAAAGCTTCAACAATTAGTGTCCTCAGTTTACAAACGCTTATTGAGTGTTGTTAAAAGGAAAGGTGATGGAACACAGTGGGAAACATGACCCTGTCAAAGCTTTTTTGGAACATGCTGCAGGCATCAAAATGAGTGAATTTAGCAAAAAACAAAGTTTATCAGTTTGAATACAAAATATCTTGTCTTTGGAGTGTTTTCAAAGTAATGAAGTTAAACATGATTTGAAAATCATTGTATTCTCTTTTTATTTACGTTTTAAACAATGTGATAGATAGACAGATAGATAGATAGATAGATAGATAGATAGATAGATAGATAGATAGATAGATAGATAGATAGATAGACAGATAGACAGATAGACAGACAGATAGACAGATAGACAGACAGACAGACAGATAGACAGACAGATAGACAGATAGACAGATAGACAGATAGATAGATAGACAGATAGATAGATAGATAGATAGATAGATAGATAGATAGATAGATAGATAGATAGATAGATAGATAGATAGATAGATAGATAGATAGATAGATAGATAGATAGATAGATATGGCTTTGTTCAAATTTATAATCTCCACTCAATTTAGCATTTGTAAGAATGCATAAGCACACAGACTTTTTTATATAACTGAGAACTATTTCAGTCAGTAAGGGGTTAAAGATGAAGACATGTTATGTTTGTTTGCATTTTCACTGACAATGTCTGCTTACCAACAAACAGGTTACTGCCTCCTGGGCATTGACTACTATGCCCGTGTGGATTCATATGTGGACAGACAGAGTGCGGACTGCTTCAGCTTCATTGGACTTGGAATTTTTTCTTCACTCCTTGTCTCCCTCTGCTGGTGGGAAAACCCACTGCAAGCAACCAACCGCATGCAGGTATCATGTTATTTTCCTTCCTTTGTCACAAAGTTTTCTGTTGGTGGAGTTTCTCATTTCCTTTGGGGCACTTGTAGTATAGTATGTCAATTTGTTTGTTTGTTGTGAACCTCATCTCTTTGTTTCTTTGCAGGGAACACTGTCAGAGTTGGATGGTTTCAGGGACTTTGTGTTTGTCATCAGCAGTATTCTGAGGATATTGGTGATAGGTAATTATCTGCCTAAAGTTTGTATCAGCTGACAACACTTGAGAAAGCATGCTGACAAAGTTACACATACTCTTAAAATGGATTCTCTTTCACAAAATCCAACACACAGCTGTGTTTTGCCAACTCTGACTGTAACAATCTAATTTCCATCATTCATGGGTATACAAACAGCTGACTATGAATGTCAGGATGATGATGAATTGTGGAGGATGCTCTACAGCTGCAGGAAAGTGTTCAATTGTTTCTCTAAATCAGAAAGGAGGAAAGCAAAATCTGCACTATTTTATTCTAGGTTGTGCAACATTTAGGTTTCCTTCACACTGCCTGAAGTCAGTGTGTTTTTTTTACATACTGATTCATAAATCATATATCATGAATAATCCATATTTATTCTGTTTTAATCCTATTTTTAAGTTATCTGCTGTTTCTCTTGCAGGAGGGGTATACCTAATCTATCATGTACTTATAGCGGAATCTATAGTCTGGGACGACTTTAACCTGAAGGATGATGACTGGGAATTACTGCAAATAGGATTGGTGCTGTTGTTCTTGCAGGTAAGTGGAAGAAACACAGACTAACAGACAATGAAACAGTTAAATATATGTATATTATATACTGGTTAAACCTTTGTAAAGACTTGAATCAAATATGTATGAATTATGGTTATCTTATTCAACTCTGAACTACAATTGTTTTTACCCACTGAAGATGTTTCACAAGTACAAAAACCATTTTGCTCACAATCAAAAGACTTGGAGAATTGACAGTTTAAAATGTATTTCCTGGGGACATTTCTTAATGCAAACCCCGTCTGCATGCTGTCTTAGGCCTTCTGCTCAGCAGCCTGTCACTGGTTTGGTGTGGTGGCCTGTAAAATTCATGCTGTGAGGATGAGTTTTGCACTGCCAGTGTGTTGCACAGGACCTTCAGTGCTTCTGTTGGGAATTGTACTTTTCCTGACTCAGGCACAACACCTGGACGGAGGAAAAGCTGGGAGCATAACAGGTGAAACATTTTTCCTTTTCTTTCTGATTTGAAATTTTAAACTGAAGGTGTTTTTGATATGCCAGGATTAGGGCCGGGTATCAATAATAATTTTCAATACCTTTACCTTTACCAATACCTTCACTTCAATATCAGTTCCTGAATTATACCTTTTTTCGATACCAGTTTTATATCAATCCTAACAAAAAGAAAATAACATTTCAGCTTTAGTATTTTTCTACTCCAAGCAGTTTTCTTACATTAAAAAATAAACAACAAATAATTGCCATTGCAAAAAACAATTGCAAACAAGTGACAGGTCAGTATATCCACCTTTTTCCTGACTACCCATAGTTTGCAGCGGTTGCCAGTTTTGCTCTTCCAGTTGAACATTCTGTTTACGTCCCCATAGAGACCACAAAGCTGATGACGTTAGCGTAGCTGTCATACTCTCGCTAATAACACAACAAAATTAACAAAAGTCGGAGGTGGAGTCATAGTGCAGATGTTTTAAAAAGAGTTTACACTGAGCCCTGTCTACCATTAATGACTTCACGAGAGTTGTTTTGAGCTAGCTTGCCAGTGGTGGCAACCCAAACACCCATAGGCTTCTGAAGAAACGGGTGGATACTGAGTACACTGTAATGGTGTTTGTAACTATAAATGAAATTTCATCTATCGATTTTTGTTTTGTTTATGTTTAAATATCAACCCTCCTCCTATATCAAGGCTGTTGACTGGCAAAAGTGACCAAAAAAAAGACAAACACTAGTGCAATTTTCATGCAGTCACCTGTTCTGGCTGCTGCTTGGACAGACTGCTGCTTGGACAGACTGCTGCTTGCCAGGATGTGATTTAAATATAATCAATTTCATTCCTGTATGAAATGTCAACAAAATACTTTTTACAGTTGAATAATATGGTCAGTTGTAAAGATGTTTCATAAGAAAATTTATAACAGAAGTTTTTGCACGATAAGAGTGAGAAATAATTTCCATAAAATGTATGTAATGGAAGACTAAGCTTTGTTTTCTTTGCAGAGTTTTGTGAAAGCCTAGTATTCTTGAGCCACAAAAACACAACCCCTGTGGTTTTACTAGAAGTCACGAGGAGCATTTGTCGAACTTCACTTAACAGGTACACGTTAGTGTGTGAATGCTTGTATGTATAAGTCAATTTATATGTATAATAAATGAGCCTTCAGTACCCACTGGGTTTTTAGCCAACAGGTTAGAATCAGTCTCATGTAATCTTTAGATGTGTATAATGTGGTATAAAGTTCCCCACATGACTGTATGTCAGCAAAACTTATCAAACTGGTAGAATTTATGAAATATACAATAATTGAAAAACTGTTCAACCTTTGTCTTATTTTTTTCCATGGGCAGCTACTACTTGCAATGGCCTTTTGCAATGCTGTTACTAGAGGGAGTGTGTATCTGGGCAGGCTTTGTCACCTGTACTTACTATGTTTGGAAGATCAAGGTATGACTATAAAGACTTACACAGACACATACACACACAGAGAGACAAAACAAGTAGCTGGAGCTGGTAGCTGTATTTCTATAGCTGACTGGGAGCAGCAGTTAGTAAGCTTTGATGTCTTGAACATGTGTATTGGTAAACTTCACTTTTAAATCTGTATTATTACCACAGGGGCTCATCAGAGACATTTGACCACTGAATGAGTCTTACTTTGTTCTAGGTCCAACGGATAGAGAGGACTTCTCAGCTCTTTGTTCGTAGACTGTACGAATCTGCTTTTATTGATCTGTCTCTGCTGCTCAACACCAAGATGAAAGTGCCACGAGCCAAGAACCAAGAATTGTGAGAAGAGTTTCCATTATTATCATGTTGATTTTTTTTTTTTTTTGCTTAACCCCGAGGACAGCTTTATCCCCCATGTGATGATACTTCCTAAAAAAAATGCAAGGATTATTAAAAATTTACAAGGATTATAAACTCATAAAAGTAATACCATACCATTATGTAATGAAAACATGGATCATGATGGTGTAACCACATTGTCTGCCTCTTATCTATTATTCCCTACAGCCAGGATGACATTCAGAGCTGTGTGATCTATCTTTGTGCCACGATGTGGCACGAAACCTATGATGAAATGCTGAAGATTCTCACCTCCATGTTCAGGTTAGAAACTACAGTCATTGTGAACCTAAAGGCTCAGCAGTTTGAAATACATTTTGAGATGTATTCCTTTTTCACAACATTTTTTCAAGTGTCTGACTTTCATAATCTTGAACATTTGACATTTAATTCTATTTGCACTCAACCTCTAACATATTTCTTCTTCTGTTGTTATTGACGACCAAAAGCTTTGGAACTCTAAAGTGGCTTGTTGTGATTTTAGGTTGGACCGCTATCGAGGTGATCCGAAGGAGGACCATAAAGACCTTTTTGACTTTGAGAATCACATTTATGTGGACGACGCCTTCATGACTGAGAAGAGTACAGGGAAGAGGCTGGTTAATTCTTACGTTCAGGACCTAATCCAAGTGGTCATTGAGGTTTACAGGTGAGACTGGCAATCTGGCAATCCATCCATTGATTTATCTGTCAACCTATTATCTCACCATTTTGCCACCTATTTATCTATTCATTCAGGGTATTTACCAACAAAGAACCAGATGATGTGTCAATCATTGAGGCCCCCTATGGTGGCAGGCTGATGTTTGTTTTACCAGAAGGAAACATGCTCTATATTCACCTAAAAGACAAAAGTCTCATCAGGAACAAGAAGAGGTGGTCCCAGGTAAGACATGAAACCAGTGCCTCTGTCTATTTAATCTTTATAAAGTGTCATGTTGTTGGACAAATCATTCAAAGGGTTACCAATTTACTCTGGAGATTTTTTTTGTTCTCATTTGTAATCAAAATGGATCCATCACTCTCAAGTCATACACATTTATGATTATTATTCCTTAGAATCTCTAAAGGCTGATCCTCTGTTAGTAGAGTCCAAGATATTCTCTTTGATTTGCTAAAATGGGCTGATTGAGTGGATGCTTACTCCACTGCCAAATGTCAACAGAAAAAAGTAAATGTTCACATAACCGATGACAAAAAAAGAAAGAAAATATCTTGAAAAAGATTTAGAGTATTAACCAAGTGCAAAAAGTGTAGCAAAAGTTTTCTCTGCCATTTAAATTTATGTTCTGCTTGGTGTTGTAAAACGTAGACATCGATAAACCCCGCCAAAAAAGTTTCGATATTGCATGTACATAGTTTTACTTTTTTACCATCTTTTATATTTGTTATCATCCTAAATCTGATATTCTGAAGAATAAATATCAACCATAAACACAGAGACGTAATCTGCCATTATTTTGAATTTACTCTGTAATGATTGTGTTGGATAAGTTTTTTTTGTCTTGTTTTGCTTTGTTTTGTTTATTTAGTTAATAATTGGAAAGTCTAAAACACACTCACACACACGTTAGATGGTTTTCCTCTTTTAAACAGCTGGTTTTGAATTTCCTCAACTGACACTTTTGTATTTATTTTTCAGATCATGTATATGTATTATTTACTGGGCTGGAAGGGCTACATCACTAAAAACCCTCAAAAGATTCAAGTAAGGCTTTTCTATAGAAAGTACATCCTCTTTTTTTCTAAAGTCTCATAGAAACATTTTGTTTAACCAGTGAAATATCTTTCCTGTTTTGAACAGCGTCAGAATAACCCCTGCAGAGCCAGTTTGATCTCTTTAGATGGAGAGAGTTTCCTGCTGCCGCAATATGAGAGTGATAACAAAAGAAAATTCATCTCGGACGATAACACTTATATCCTGGCTCTGGATGGAGACACTGATTTTCATCCTAAGGCTGTGATTCTACTTGTTGACAGGTAAAGAAAAGAACAATTAATGTGCTGATTTCAGGTATTGCTTATGAAATGTTTTTAAAACATAACACCGTTTTTATCCCCAGGTTGAGGATGTATGACAATGTGGGTGCAGCCTGTGGTAGAATCCATCCTACTGGCATGGGTAAGCATATTTTTTAATATTAAATTGTTCTGGGCTAAATTTAAGAGTGGTTTGGTCTCTGTTGTTTGTCAGGTCAGCATATTGAGTACTCTCTTCTCCTCTCCTGCTGTCCAGGTCCCATGGTGTGGTACCAGAAGTTTGAGTATGCAGTGGGTCACTGGCTCCAGAAGACAGCAGAGCATGTGTTCGGCTCGGTGCTTTGCAGCCCTGGATGTTTCAGTCTGTTTAGAGGTTCTGCTTTGATGGATGACAATGTACTGAAGAGATACACCACAACTTCAACCAGAGCTTCAGAATATGTGCAATATGATCAAGGTTAGCACACCTGGACAGATAGCACACTCTTTAATCTGTGGCTCAAATATTGCAACTCAAGCTGCACATTTTTTTTTAATTGTTCACATTTTATTATTAGCCAAATTTGCCTGTCTTTATGTCTGGGATCCACCGGTGTTGCAGTGAATATAGTTTTATGGTGTTGCATATGCTTCAACTGGCAGTTTGACTATTTCTGTTACTAGTATGTTTGCAGTCGGTCACAAATTGTGCTCAGTTTACTACAGTTGATGTACATGATTGGCTCAAATCAGTCTCATCACATAGTTAATCAAATTCCACATTGTCCCTGATCTAATCATCAATGAAGATCGAGTCATCCCTGCTTCTTTGTTCTGTCTTACATTTCCACGGTGTATTGTGAGGCCCATGTTTTTCATTCTAGGGGAAGATCGTTGGCTGTGTACTTTGCTCCTGCAGCAAGGCTGGCGAGTGGAATACAATGCAGCATCAGACGCATACACCAACTCTCCACAGGAGTTCAAGGAGTTTTATAACCAGAGGAGACGATGGGGCCCCTCTACACTAGCTAATACTCTTGATCTTCTGAGTAGGTAAGTATTATTTATCACTGGGAACATTAAGACATCATTTTTGGCAATCAGGGCAAAAAAAACCTTAAGCTTCAGCTTTAACCTTTGTTTTTATCCTGATTTAATTAAATATATCCTGGTGTTGCCAAATATTCAGTTCAGGAGAATATTTACAGCCCCCAAACCTCAAATCAGCTGTTAACTCTGACACTCTGGTAAATAACACGTTTCTTTGAACTAACTCTTCCATGGTTGTGACTTGTCATGACAGTGGTTCAGAGACAGTCAAGAGAAACACATCCATCTCCTGGCTTTACATCTTATACCAGATGTTTACTGTTGGTGCTTCCATCCTTGGTCCAGCCTCTGTAACTCTCATGGTAGCAGGTTGGTTAAATTTTAACCTCTTCTTCTCCTTCTTCTTCTTCTTGAGGGCTACATAAATGCACACAGACTAACAAAGTGTTCTCACTGTGTTTCAATGTGACCCTCTTCGCCTCATCTTGAACACTGTTTAAATAAAACAGCCATCTGCTTGGGCTTAAAGACATCAGGCTCTGATTACTGAGTCGCTTTCTTGTGTTTTTCTGTCAGGGGCTTTCCAGTTCATCTTTAACATCGCTGGCTATATTGCCATCATCGTTGCAAGCGTCCCTCCGGTGTTCTACATCATGATGTGTTTTATAACCAAGGCTAACACCCAAATAACCATTGCCGCCATCATGAGTGTTCTGTACGCATTCCTCATGACTGCATCCTTCTTCTCTATCATTGGTGGGTAAAAAGTCTTCAGGACTTCTTTTAACTATGTGGATTTGTTTATTCTAAAAGATGTTTTAAAAAAAAAAAAAAAAACGTAATACACTGAATTCCCTTTTCAGGTGACATGGTGATTCAGGAGACCTTCCTGACCCCCACTGGTGTGTTTTTGATCTCCATGGCAATCATGTACTTGGTGACAGCTTTACTGCACCCAGAAGAGTTCGGTATGGTTTTATCCTCTGATTACAAACTTCACGTTCACTCTCATTTAATGCTGATTTATGTTATGTTAGTAAAGTTGAGTTTCATATTAAGCGTGTTTACATCGACATAAGTATCCAAGTTGTGATTTTGATCATGCTGGATATGGTGTTTAAACATCCACTGAAGATAGGGAAGGGCTGTAAAGATGAACTCATCTAAATTGCTTTCAGAGCATAACATTTAAGATAAAAGTGCACCAGTCACTGTTATTTTTGGTCTGATAAAAGAGATGTTTGTTTCACCTTTCAGGGATGATCGTCTATGGTCTGATGTATTTCATCTGCATCCCCAGTGGATACCTGCTCCTGGCTATCTACTCCCTGGTTAACATGAACAATGTGTCCTGGGGCACGAGAGAATCCAACAAGTAATGCTCTGACCCGAGTGTTATATACTTCATGCTTTCCGTTGCAAAAAAAAACTAGGGATGCACCAAAAAGTCGGTCACTGAGAATTTTGGGGTGAAAATGGCCAAAAAATGCATTTTTTGCAGAGAACCTGCTTGGAGACAGAAAAGCGCACAGCGCAGGAGGAGGATTGCAGAGAGCAGAAAAAGGGCTCGTCACTCTGAACCACATTAGGGGCATTCCTCCCTTATAGATCAGGGTCTATACTTTGTTTTTCATTCCACAGACTAAATAGCCTTTCACATTTCTCCTCCGCTTTCTGTAACGCACACAGCAGAGTTCCACCCTAATGTGCACACGCACACACACACACACACACACACAAGTGAGAGCACACACACAGACAAGCACACTCCATGTAGCCAACAGTGAGTCCAGAAAAATAATGTCACAACCATCACAAGAGACAAAAAAATCTTTGCATTTTTAAAGCACTCCCTGGGCATCTCTGTGAAGACTGTATTATTCTTTGAGGCATTACTACCCGTTCAAATGTCAGCTGCATCCTGGAGATGCAAGCCTGTGTGAAGGAAACTTCTCTGTCTGCAGACAGCAATCCATAGGCAATACAGAAAGAACAGGACAACAACTTAACTTTTGGCTTATGTTAAGTTGTTCTGGACCAACACAGCTTTTTAACACCCGTTATTTTTTAAAATAACTGTCAAATGGAGCATTCACGGCAATCTCGTCTGCGTGTTCGTGCTCGTGGTGTACCTTGCCGAAGCACACCTATTTGAAGCGTGCCAACAGTGCGCTCTGAGCATTGGCTCTCGTCAGCAGGTAATACTGTGAACAAAAAGAGAGTCTCACTTGATCCCAATCAAGTTGATAGGTTGAGAGACTTGTCTTTCTGTCAAATGATATCAGAAATTATTAAGACGGGCTGTTCAGCTTGAGTATCAGTTATATTTTTAAACTTACGTTCTTATTCAAAGCTGAGGGGGCCTGGGGGGGGGGGGGGGGTTGTTCAAATAAGTTTAAACAAATAATGGGTCATTTTAAATTCATTCAAACTTGATTTTTTGAAACAGCCCTAATTAATATTAACTTATGCAATGTTACTAATAACTGGCATAATAATCTCTTATGGTGTTTCGACCTTGGGTTCTTCATTTTCAATTTTGGCCAATAATTTTTATTTTGGTGCATCCCTGATGTATATAACTGACTGTTATGAATGTTCACAGAGGTGCATTTTAGTTCAACATTCCTCCAGGTAGAAATAAACAAGGTTTAGTTTCATATTGTAGCATATTGAGCTATCGGGGTGGTGTTTTAAGTTTAAAGCATGTTTCAATCAGAACCAGCCGCCTAAAGGAGTTGCAACTTGGGGGGCATTTGGTTTCCCATCTATTATTAGGACAGATTTATGTAACTTGCTTGTTTTTGAATGAGTAACTGATAAATGGTTGTAAACTTTTCCAAAAATGGATCACAGTGCATGCTTCTATTTGCGTCTCTGGACATGATGTATGATATGGTACAGCATCTTTTTGTATTTTGATTAATAAAGGTTTTGTTTCCTGACTGTACATTCTTCTGTCCGTCCGACAGGCCAGGAGAAGAAATCAAGAAGAACCAAAATATCATGTGTGACAAAAACTGTCGACTCTGCTGTTGGGACATGAAGATACAGGTACTTTCACTAAAAAGCTACTCAGCAGCTATTACTACAAGAAAACAGTGTTGTTCATTCTGTTTTGTTGCTTCACAGATAACACAGGAGACAGAGCATCTAATCATTCAACAGATCACAGGCCAAGGTGCACAACAGGCCCCTCCCCTTCCAATCACCAACCATGAAGAAACCCAACAGACAGAGGCAAAGATGGAAAGTCCAGCCAAAGAGGACACCACCAAAGGAGCAGCTCTGGCTGTGGAAGAAACCTCAAAACAGTACGATTCTTCCTCCAGTAGCAGGTACTGACTTTTCCTCCTTTTCTGTGCATCGTTCCTACTTTTTAAAACTAAATACAAGCATGTAGTCAAACTGACATAAACATTATGCTTCAAATAAATTAAATACAATAGTAATAGACAGGGTGGTCCTGATTTTGAAAATGTAAACCTCAAGTTGAGACTTTTCTGAGTATAACTTTGAAGCTAAAACTGAAAACATTACTAAAAACAAAAAAAACCCTCATAAAAATGCTCTTTTGGTGCAGTGATGAGAGCGTTGAAAGGCAGAGCATATCGCAGAGCTCATCTGATGAAGAGGAAGACGAAGACTTTTTCATTGATGAAAGAGAAGAACTAGAGGAGCTTCCAATAAGTGGTGAGAAGCACTTCACCCGACTGTCCTAAATACTGCTAACTCTAGATCACAGAATTTGTTGTGTAGAACAGTGTGTGTATTAATTACACTTCAACTGCCTTAATTATGTGTGTTTTGTGTCTGTGTGTACATAGACTGGGTGGATCCTGTAAAACAGGTGTTTTTGAAGAAGCTGACTTATGCCAACATGAAAAGAAATCTGCAAGAACAAATACGGTAAAAAAAAAAACTTTTTGGTTGCAAGTACATTTCTTCTCCATAATCTGCTAAAACTAAAAATATTGATAAAACTGTTTTTCTGTGCTCTCTTGTTCTCAGGTACGCATTACGCAACAAAGATCAGGATGATATTTGTGAAGATTTGGTCTTGATGTTAACAGACGCTCTTAATGGAGCGTTAATGGGAGTGGGGCCGGAGGACATTCTGTCAGATATCCAGCTGGATGAGTTACGATTTACCCTAAACAAGCAGGTAATATTTTACATAATAAGAAAAAGAAAAAAATTACAAAAAAATTGATTTGAAAAGTCATAACGTAATAAATTCAGCAGTTATAGCTCAGTAATGTTTGTGGCATCGCATTGTTGCCTCAAATGTTGCACCTATTTCAGAGGCCAAATTTAACATTAAATTTTCAGCTTCTGCAAAGGAGGAGCAATTCATTCATGATTTGGTTTCTTCATCTCCCAGGCACGACAGTACTTGAAAAGCAGCCAAATGAGGCCTTTGGAAAAAAGAGTGGGGAGAGCTATCGAGAAAACACTCACTGCCCCACAAGTGGAAAATCTAGATGAGGTAAGATACCTGCTGAACTTGTGAGTCTGTGGCAGACGTGCAAGTGCTCCAAATTTGCAAAAAGCATAAGTAATAATTTTTTCCTCATATTGAAAAATCTAAAAATAACAGGAGTACCTTTGTCTTTTTAGGCTGAGCATGACTTCTGGGAAAAGTTGATCGAACGCTATTTGACGCCTATCGTTGACACTAAACAACACCAAGACGCTGTCACCAAAGAACTGAAGTCCCTGCGAAACAAGGTCAGCTCTCTCCCTTTAGAGTTCGTACAACTGTTTCTGCTTTTTACAAGCTGAAAGTATCATTGGAGACAAATGTTGAAAAAACACTTTACATTACATTACATTAAAAAAAACAGGTAAACTATTGGAATGTCATTGCACACAGATTTCCTAGCAAATTATGAAAACAGTTCAAAAAAGTCACTGTTTACTTGGGACTTGACAAGGGAGAGAAGTTGCCATCATCTCTGCTTACATCATGAGATACTCCAGAATGCTTTGTACAGGTTGCGTTGTACAAATACACACTGAATGGCAGCAGTTTCTGGAAACAGTGGATCCAAACTGTTACCCAACAACTTAGCCACTTCCTCCTGATGCTTTGTATTTAGTTTACTAACCAATCAGAACATGTGATACAAACTTCCCATCAACCACAGGTTCTGTTTATATGGACTATGGGCATGCACAGTGAAAATAAGTATGGCAATTTGTTTTTAAACGAAATCAGACATTTGAAGTTAAAACAACCACAGAAAAGACAGGTGAACTACGGAGTCTGAACTGAAGATTCAAGACAAATCACCACGTCTCTCTGCTTTCACAGGCAGTCTTCCTGTATTTCATCATCAACGTGCTGTGGGTGGTAGCAACCTTCTTCCTGCAACTCATAGGAAGTGACGTCCTCAGCATCAACATCCCAAAATACTATCCAGACGGACAAAAAGTTAATGAAACAGAATATCTCCAGGTGTGTAAAGAAGACACAGATAGTCAGGATTCAATACATAGTCTGCAAAGTCAAAAACTAATCATCACAAACCTCATTTTGTGTTACAGGTGGAGCCTCTCAGCTTGATGTTCCTGTTGTCCTTTGCTGTTATTCTTATTATCCAGTTTCTGGCCATGTTGTATCACAGGTATGTACACCTGTGTTCTTTAAACTGAATTACGCTTTTCTAAAGTT
Organism: Labroides dimidiatus; assembly: GCA_030710495.1. Classification (NCBI taxonomy): domain Eukaryota; kingdom Metazoa; phylum Chordata; class Actinopteri; order Labriformes; family Labridae; genus Labroides; species Labroides dimidiatus. Next base: position 21,175,443 of record CM061144.1, on the reverse strand, counting down.
TACACTTAAACTTCTGATACTTTCTATTGTGTTTCATCCTGTTGTCTTTGTGTTTACAGGGTCTACACTCTGATCCATGTGGTGTCCTATCGCAGCAGAGAGAAAGACTACAAAGAAAAAGAAGATGTAAGTATCTAAACCAGCGTTGAGGGAGGGGACAAAATATCAATACAGCAAAACATCTGCCATCCCAACCTGTGTGATACAATTATCAACATGCAGGCACTAAATATCTTTTTTTTTTTTTGATAAGGCACTAAAAATACCTCTCATTACCAATTTGACTCAGTTCATTACTACCTAATGACTCCATGTGGGGGCGCTGGTGACAGGAATGAGGGGAACATGAACAGTGGGATGTCAGACAGAGGTGAAAAAGAGCTACAAGGAGATGTGTGAGCCACTTTTTGAACAAAAAGAAAGAAAACAGGTTTTGTAGCAGTTGATGCTGAGATGAGAAGAAAGATGGAGGACACAAGAGTGTCACTCACCTCCAATAGGTCAACTTCATGTGCCACAGAATCCAATATAACTACTGCTCTTTTTACTGAAAACAAGTTGACACATTCCACATACAATGGAGTGGGACACCAAGACCCAAAGCAGTGCTCATATGGAAAAGGTTGTACTGTTTTACTGAAGACTACAAAAGAATTGAAGCCAATTGAAAAAAATGATCTGTATATGTTAATACCTGTTATTTAATTTACAGACTTAACACATGCTCATCATTTCATCTTAGTCAGTACATTTACATGCATGCAGTGGTCAGACTAAGGTCAAAGCTCAGTTCTAGTCTTGTCTGTGTATATATGCAGAATAGAGAATCAGACTCCTGGCCAAGAACGTCTCACTCCGCTTCGAAAGGCGGCACCATGTCCTTTCTTTGATAAGCAAAGCTGCATGGGCATTGAACTAGTTCCGGTTCACCAGAAGAGGAAACGACATCCTAGCTCTTAATGTTCTTGTTTATGTGCCATGGTGTTTGTTTGTTTGTTGTGTTAGTGCCACAGACTGTATGAGTACAGTGACCCTATTTATCATGGTCATCTACTTCCTGTTCCTGCTGAACGCCAAGGTGTACCGAGACTTGCCAAATCCATCTGCAGTCTAATAGCAATCACATTATCAAGTTGTGTCAGACGGGCAATGCTCAGTCCATTCTTAGTCTTCTGATGAGAGATGACCAAAAGACCATGACGCCACAACTGTCCCCCAGTTGATGTTCAATTACATGTTTCTTTTATAATACATCGGAAATCAATATCACTGTATCATGACATGGTTGTCATGGACTCAGTATCACATATACAAAACTGAGTTCATGTCTCGTAAATAGAATCACTGTCATGCACATGACATGAAGCCACCTGATAACACATATTCAAAACATAAACTATGAATTATGGCCTATAGAAACCTTTGTTTGGTATGCAAATTGAGTCTACTCTGGGTAAAATTACTTTCTGCTGATGTCGCAAACTGTCTGAGCAAAAAAAGCAGAGAAACAAAGCACTTAAGCCTACCTAAATGTAATGTAAGGTAATGCAATGTAATGGTGTGTAAGTAATACTACCAGTCTTGTACAATCTTTAATTTTCAGTCATGAATAAAATTGTTGGCGGTTCGTTCTGGAAGTGCGCCACCACTAATGAAAAGCAGACTTTGGCCAACATGTTTAGTGGACACATTAAACTTAAGTTACTTCTGTATGGCAACACTTATACATTCAGTTTGGTTTAACTATGGCAAACATTTCGGCAGTGACGGGGTTTAATATTCACACAGCTGGCCATTTGCGATTAGGTTAACTGAGACAGCAGAAATATATTTGACTCACCTGCGAGGTGTAATGAGCAGAAAAGGGATGTGGCGTGGTTATCTGCGCCTGTATTTTTTTTATGCTCAGCCTTAGTCATTTTCTTCAGCCTGGGTTTCTTCGAGGTCATTTTCTTCCAGTTTTGGAGTGGCTTAGGAGGAGCAGCCTTAGTTTTTGAAATGATGAGCTGTTTAGTTTTGGATGGCTAACGTTAGCTCACCTTAATTGCTAATCACGCCATGTATAATGCGGGAGGCGCTGATAAAAACTTGCTAACTTGGCGGTATATTGAACTCCTGAATCTTCTGTGACTGTAAGGGGTTAGAAAACACCAAAAAAAATCGACCTTTCGGTTTTTTGAGCTGTTGTCACCAATTCTAAACTCGCTTACCCGGGGTGAGTGACAAGGGACAATTATTTCACCTGCACGTTATCCCCTGTAGTCGACACCTAGTCGTGATGGCTGTGTGCCAGGTAGAGGGCGCTGTTGCACTGCTAAAAATAAATGTCAGTAAAAGGTCAAATGCACCAGAGGTTAGATAAAACACTATTAAATTACACTGTTAATGTTGAATTACAGCTAATATTGATAGGTAACTTTTAATCCTATGATCAGGCAAAGTAATGATCAGGTCCCATTAATTCCAACCATCAACACTGAGGAAAAATCTAACCAAGTGTTTTGTCTTATTTTAAGTTTTAAAAAAATGCTTGTAACAGTTTAAAAAAATCTGCCAATGGGATATGAAAAAAGTGTCTTGTATTAAGACATTATTCTAATTTAAAAAAAAAAAAAAAAAAAAAAAAAACTTGACTGGCCAACTTTCTTATCCCATTAGCATACTTTTTTTTTTACATATTACAATAAACTCAGACCTTATTTTTCTCTTTAATATCTTAAAATGAGACACGATTCTGGACTTTTCATTTGAATGTGGCTTATATCAATTATCATAATATATTTTTTACTAAAATTAAGACAAAAACACTTGCTTGGATTTCAGTTTTTGCAGTGAAGTCTTATGTGATAGTGAAGTCTTTAAGCATAAGCAATGTAATTGAAAAGATACAGCTTTTTTCTATAACAACAGTAATTTCCAAAGGTCAGAATTTATAACCAGCGACGCTAACTAAAAGGGTTAGATAACTTGCATATTATCATCAGGCAAAAGTGTCTTGATCAGAGTTTGGGTAATTCAACCTTTAATGTTCCATATACAAAGCTTGATTATTTCAGCTCTGCAAAAAGGAGATCATTGGGTGCCAAACGTTTTCAAATTTGTCAAGTTTGTCTTAAAGCATACATCTTATTCTCTGTAAGTCAAGTGTTTCCATCATCATTTAACAGTTTAATAGGGGGCACTTTTTTCACCAAAAAAGCAAGATCAGTTTTTTAGCAGTAAAAAAAAAATCTGTGAGATAAGACATTAATGTGCAGTCTTAAAGTTTTACAGTCCTCCCAGTGTCCCCCGGATGGCTACTACTGGGTTAGATTTAATCTTAACCTTCAGAATTTTTTGCATGAAAATGAAAGAGGCCAGTCCAGAAATTCTGCATGCCAGAACAAAAGGTATAACTGTGTGTAAGGGTTGTTTCTGTGGAATTGCATTACATTTTTCTGTTTGTGTGTGTTCCGTCCTTTTAACTAGGATGATGAAGAACAAGGCATCAACATGGATACCATCATTCCCAATGGACTGGTCGTAAGTGGAGATGACATGTAGACAGAGACGACAAAGAGCAACCTGTGAAAACAGTCAGCCTGCACACATATTGTAGGCATCAACAGTGGTTACCAACCAGAAGGTGTCCCCATCACTACTTGGAGGCTGACAAATGCTTTTCATCCAGGGCAAAACAGTGATTAAATGGCACTTTAAGACCATGTTCTGATTTCGATATCACCTAAAATTATGCAGCAGTTGTTATGACTCCTAGCTAGAGATATTTGTTGATAATAAAGCTTGGTACACAAAGTTACCAAAAGGTTGATTATAAGAGATTCAGTTTAATAATGAAGAAATGTCAAACATGTGAGCTTGTGGTTTTTACAATAGGACTATTGAATGCATTTACTCTTTAAACCTTTTATTTATTCCCTTCAAGCAGAGTAAAAAAGAAAAAGTCTAGAATAACTAAATAAGAAACACAAGTCTCAGGATATAAGGTGTAAGTACATTAAACACATAACACACCCCATTGTAGCACATTTTAGGAGGCTTCAAATAAAAAAGAATTTTTGTGTTAATATCAAATAGCATACAGTAGTATCATTGTAATCCTGTTTTTATTAATTTGTTCATAACAGTGAGCTTGATGTGGATGTAAGAACATTTAAGATATCCTGGAAAATTTTGTGAAATGTTGCATCTTTTTGATTTGAGTAAAAAAAAAACATGTATTTGTTGAAATGTTATTAATTTCAATGTGCTAATCTCAGCAAACCATCCATCCCATCTTATTTTCTAAAGCGTTATTTGCACAGAATTTTGTGAAGAAGTTATTTTATTATAAAACCTGATGTATTTTACACCAGAGAAGTTTTTTGTTTAATTTACATAAATGTTTTACAGTCATCATGGTGTCAGTGTTGTTATTCACAAACCTGCAAACCTACATCACTTTATTTTTAAAGGGCAAGCTTCTGTTAAAAGTGAACAATTGGAGTCTCCACATCAGTTTTGACTTAACATCACACTTTAAATATTATATCCATATACCAATATACCTGCGTATTTAATTTTGTCTGGGAAGAAAAGAAACAAATTTGTTTTCCTTTTTTTAATGAAGAAGTCTTTTCATTCAAACGAATGGAAGCAAGTACACGGTTATCAAATAGAGGCAATTGCAAAGCAATCATCCAATATATTTCGGGGAGAGGTTTCAGCTAACAGTAAGGCAGCAACCACACATTAAGCTTTACTTTAAAAGTCAGCACCCATTTCATCACTCTTCACCCCGCTCTCCTGGATCGAGAGCAGAACCATAGAACCTCCTACTGACATAGTATTTAGTTCAGTTGTGTAGACAGTCGTTGGGTCAGAAAGGAGTGAGAGGTGTTAAAACAAAGTATGATTGCTGTCACCATTCCCCAAACACCCAGTATGAAACGAAACACCTTAGTTAGAACTCATCAGATGACACATTCATTTCCCAACTTTGTCAGAATATTGATAAATCAAAGTTTTTCATCCCATGCAATAAGGATAAAGAAGCTGCATTAAATTCAAGAGCAGCCAAGAATACGTCATGTCATGAGTTTCAACTAATGTGCACAGCAAAGATCAATACACCAGGCACTACAAAACTGACCATCAGTGATGCTGTGTTGATATCTCTAACACAGAAACCAGATCTTCAAACCCAAGGACGTTTACTCAGAAATGCACCTAATTTATGTGCTAAATTGATGTTAACTGTATTTATATTAAGAGCTATAACTGGTAAATGACTTTAAAAAATGTAGGAATATTTTAGGGGGTTGATTCAGATGACAACAAGAGGGGGTTTGACCATATTGATCCTTCTCACTGACAGTCGATACAAAACAAGTCAGTCTTATCAGTCCTCAGGTTGAAATAAACTTTAATGACCAAACGCCTGGCTGAAGCTGCGTTTGTTTCCTCCTCTGTTGCCACCACCGCCGTTCCTGAAACCGCCACCACTACGGCCACCATTTCCTCTGAAATTTCGGCCCCTTCCTCCTCTGAAGCCTCCTCTCCTGTTTCCTCCAGAGGAGCCTCTGTCACCACGGTTACTGTACTGCTTCTCCTCCAGCTCAGGGAGCTCTGTAGCGACAGTCAGCTGCCAACGACGACCATCCTTCCAGTTATCCTGTTGATGAGTCAAGTTTTCAGTAAAAGATATGAAAGATTGTCTCACTTGATTGAACTAAATACTGTTACAATATTTATATCCGACTATGGGCTTCAATATCAGATTAATCTTAAAAATAAAAAGGCTCAGAACACATGATGAATAGGTGTGTGTTTTTCACTTATACTGACCTGAACCTCCTTGACTTTGTCAACTGGGACATCAAAACAAACTCCCTGTTAGGACAAGAAACAGGAAATGATAAATATTCCCGTCTTAAATTGGAGTTAACTTGACTGGGGACGATCCTTAACCAGAGCCATAACATACATTATCACAGTTAAAGAAAAGAATTCACTCATAACTCTTTTGCCGTACATGATCAGTCTGTACATACCATTTTGCCTTTGAGGAGGGTCATTCCTCTGATGTGGTTCTCAAACTCTTCTCCGAGCTGCTCTTTGATGGTTTTCCAAGCATAACCCAGATTGTGCATCTCCTGAGAGCAAACCAGCTGCATAGTCGTGTAACCCTTAAAAACAGGCAGAAAGAACGGATTAGAATGGATGATGATGTGATGTGTAACAATCTTTAATATGTGTGCCATGGGATATTCATGAATTTCAAATTGGGCTGCAGCATTATTAGGTTTTAAGAGGAAGTGTATATACAGATCAGAGTCAAACTCACAGCATCTGAGCTGAGCAGTGACCTCTGCTCGAGGGCTGTGGCTCCAGATATGTGTGCCAAGGCCGCAGCCAGAGCTTCAACTGCTCCTCTTTCCTCTATGAGCTTCTGCGCCGACTCTCTGAAGTATCCAACAGCTGTGACTGGAACGGAGTCGAGAAACCTGGACACAAAGACAAGTTTTAAAAATAAATCACTCTTTTTTTTTTTTTTTTTTGCTGCATCTCTTGTGATGGTTGTGAGATTTTTCTGGACTCTCTGTCCTACACAGTGTGCTTGTCTGTGTCTTTGTGTGTACGTGTGTTTGAGAATCAGGGCAGAACTGCTGTGCGTAATAGAGAGAGCAGAGGAGAGTTGTAAACGTTTAACCATCCCGTCATATAAGGCTGTTTAGTCTGTTAAGTAAAAGAACAGGGTATAGATCTGATCTATAAGAGAGGTATGCCCCTCATCTGGTTCAGAGCGACAAGTCCTTTTTTTTCTGCACTCTGCTCTCTCTCTCTTTCTCCTGCGCTCTGTGCTTCTCCCTCTCCAAGCGGACTCTCCACAGTCCTCTCAGCCAGGATATCACACGCTTTACAAATCACTATCTGTGGGTCTTTCTTGGATATACTGAAATATACCGGCCCTTATCAAGACAAGAGTATGCAGGATGATCATCACAACATGCTGTTTCAGCCGTGTTATTTTGGGGATAAATGTCTTTCAGCTAAAAAAAGGAAAATGCAATTTTGGCCATTTTCGGACGAAAACTTTCGGTGGCTGAAATTTTGGTGCATCCCTCACAGAAAATGGAACATTCTCAGTCTCGGCACTGGTGGAAACAAGAGGGCTGACCGAAAACGAGTAGCAGGCTAAGGGTTAATGTCTGTGTCACCACTAGGGCACCAATGCAGATACTAAAAATTAAAACGGTTCCCTCTTTTCCACTTGTCTCACGTGCTTTTGAATTACATACCTGACGGCATCTTTGCTCGATGATTTGATGATCTCATTAGCAGTGGGAACACCAACTCGTCTGAATGTGATACCCTGTAGTGAAATGAATAAACATATCGAGCACATGCCTGGTTTAGAAATAGCTCATTTGATGTGTTAAAACCTGAGAACTGATTTCTCAAATAAGAACCCTCCATCTTCAGTAATTTCTCTTTCCTCTGGATCGTCTTGATTTTTATTATTATTAATATTATTCTGGCATAGCTAAAAAAGTAGATCGATTTAGTTATTCTCTTCTCTGTCATCTCTAGTAGCAAGTAAAAGGACACTTACTGCTTTATTTTCTACGTAGCGCAGCTGGTCCTCCTCTTTCCTCTGGTAGAAACAGATGCAGACTCCAGTCCTGCCTGCTCGGCCTGTACGTCCTGAACGATGGATGTATGACTCCACATCCTGACACAGACCAGAGAAAAGGAAAGTTTCCATATTAAAGACAGGCCTTTGTGACCTTCTGAAAACAGTCAAAAAGAAAGACATTCTGCTTAGAGTCAATATGTAATATTTTCAATGGTTTTTTTAAACTTGGATATTGCACCGCCTATTTTAAAATGTTCATTTATGTGAATTTAACTTCAGCCCCAAGGTCAGACCAAAACCTACACAGCAATGAATAGCTGAAAATAAATGATAGTTACTGAACTCTGATTTATTACTGGTGACATATTGTACCTTGGGTGGAGAACACTGGACTACCAGATCGACTTCGGGAATGTCTAATCCACGGGCTGCAACATTGGTGGCCACCAGAACCTCAAAAGCCCCATTCCTGAAACCCTTCAGGGTCATCTCTCTCTGTTTCTGAGGAATGTCACCATGCAGTGACTGGGAGCTCTGAAAACATGCAAACAGAACAAAAACATTGGTAAACAGTCAAAACTCTAATCCTACAAACATTATGAAGATCTTTCTTCATCTGAGGTGTTGAAGTGATATTAAAGTCATTATTAACCCATCTGATATTACACTTCTCAGATAAGTTTACCTGTTTGATGGATGTGTTCAAGGACAGTTCATTGGCCTCTTTCTTTGTTTCACAGAACACAATTGTTCTGCCATGGCTGCCACTGTAAACCTGGATCACATCACCTATCACTGCTGCACGCTGAGACCAGTGGCATGCTATGGCTAAGTGCTACAGAGGAGACAGGTGAGAGAAATGAAGATAGACAATGAGGGACTCAAAGGATCAAAAAGATAATTTATTATTCCAGCTGGCAGATTTTAACTTGAGCTACAGAAATCTTTTATTGTAAATAAACAAGACAGACTTACCTCTACGGTTGTTGCAGTTTTCTTAGTTTTCTTCCCAATCAGGTCGACGTGTTTGCACCCTGGTCTCATGTATTTCTTGGCTACATCGTAGACCCAGGGGGGGCAGGTGGCCGAAAACAGAAGTGTCTGAGGGTTGGAGTCTGAGTCTGGAGGAAAACACATTTACAGTCATGACCACAAACTCTACCAGGGCTGAGCAACATAACAACTATTTTTCTTATTTGTAAGTCAGTATTCTAGCCAGGTTCGAGGAGTGAATACCTTGTGCATTTCTCATTCTCTCAATAATATACAAGGTGGTATAAAATCCACACATCACACACTATACACATGCACAGTTACACACACATTATTATACCCCATATTTAAAGGAGGTTACTTTGGAGCCAACACGCATCAATTTACCTTTGCTGTATGATGATGCCAAAATCTCTTCAACTTGATCTGCAAATCCCATGTCCAACATCTGATCCACTTCATCCAGAACGACATGTTTCAGTTTAGAGAGGTCCAGTTTGTTGTTCTGAATGTGATCTTTAATGCGACCAGGGGTTCCAACCAAAATGTCGATACCATTACGGATGGCGTCAACTGGGAATGAGAGGAGAGATATTTTATTTACGTTAGTGTCAGTAGATGATGTGTTATTGAAACAGCAGAGAGAATGAAAAACAAAGAATTTCCTTTAATCTACTATAATTTGGCTAGAATGATATATAACAAAGCACTAAGCAAACTTATGTCAAGAAATAAACACTGAATAGTATTAATACTTTATAATTAGTTCTGTAATAGTGAGTTGTTATTTTTTTTTTTTTGCATGAGACTTACTCTGCGGGTTGTAAGAGCTGCCTCCATAGAAACAGGCCAGAGACAGTTTCTTGGCGATGTCTTTGAAGTCTTTGGCGACCTGGATAGCCAACTCTCTGGTTGGAGCCAACACCAGGACCTTCACACGTGAAGAAAAGAGGTTAAGTCATAAACACAAACTTTGCTCCTGATACTGGAGCTGAAGCTAGTTTTCCATGCCAGGTGTAGAAACATGTGTGTACCTTGGGTGCACGGCCTCTTGTGGGTGGCACAGCATCCTTCTGAAGCTTCTCCACCAAGGGAATGGCAAATGAGAAAGTCTTTCCTGTCCCTGTTCGGGCTTGGGCAATTACATCCTCACCATCATATACCGGATCAAATGTCTTCACCTGAATGTCAAACAGGTAAGTGACTCCCCGAGCTGAAGAAGTGGCAGAGAACGAGGGAGGGAAAAAACAGGCAGACAAGGAAGGGGGAAAAAGGTGGAGGATCAATCGTGATCTATTACTTAGCACACCCCCACAACAGCTTCAAATCATGTTGACACTGAAGTAGACTTTGTTTTCAGTACAACTAGATTTTACACAAAATAATACAGATCTGATCACCAGATTTCAAGCTTTAATGTTAAGAGGGTTTTGTGCAGATTGAAATCATGTTGAATTCTGGACACAAGAAGAAATTGGTAGACTAATGCATATAAAGTCTTACCTTTAAGTTTATCAATGGTGACTTGTGAGATTCTGAAGTTGGAGAAGGCTCCTTCTTTCTGCTCCGGTGTCAGCTCCTAGACAAATATACAGAGTGAGTTGAATTGAGAGGAGTCCCACAGCTGACTCAGTTTGTGAAACCTTTAAGTGTGTGCACCAACCAAACGTCTAGAAATTAGTGGCTTTGTAGTTATATTTTAGCCTTTAGGTGACATAATTATAAAGTAGCTCCAAAATCTTCTGCTAAGATTGAAAGTCATCTTCTGATCAGATATTCTAACTGCACTGCTGAACCATTTCTTTTATTTTTTTTAAGAGAGGCTATGAGACCAGTGCAACCTAAGGTAAAATCAGTCCTGATCTTTGGTACAGTAAGTATTAACAATAACATGCAACTCCTCCTAAGAGGTCAAAAATTCACACAATGAGTCAAGAAGTCATACCATTTCTTTTTCATTGTCACTGGCTGAGTCCTCACCGGACTGGGATGGCGTCTCAGGGGGGGTGTTTGGGGTGGAATGTCCATTGGTTGCTGCCTCTGTGATTACTTTCTTTTGCTTCTTTTTTTTCTGAATCCAAACAGATGTGTTGAGACAACATTGAATATTCTTGTGTACCACAGCAGTGCAAGAAAATATTTATAGGTTCCATGCACAACTATAACCATCAGCAATTAAAAAAAAAAGTTTTACCAGTAGAGACTGACTAATGTACTACAAACCACTTTCATACAAAGTAAATTTGAAGTCCTTTAGTATCTAGTAAGACATTTCAACTCAACTAGTTACTATATATCAAAACTACTAAGAAAAGACACTAACCTCTGCTTCTTCACCAGAACTCTTCTTAATCTTCTTCTTCGGCGATTGAACACCATTAATGTTTCCATTCATGTCTATGGTCTCTGCTGTACTTATGTCACTTATTTGGTCCTCAGCCATCTTGTCCTTTTTCTTTTTCTTCTTAGGTGCTGGAGATTCACAGTCTGGGTCCTCCTGCTCAGTCTGGTCCTCCAACTGCTTCTTCTTCAGCTTCTTGCCCTGTTTGATCTTGATATTTATTTAATCAAATGAAAATAAAAAAAATAAATAAAAGGAAAGCACATTTCAATTAAACCCAAAAACTGTGGCATTTCAAACATCAAGGAAAGAAAAAAAATGCACTAATTCCTGTCTCCTCACACTGCTGTTTGTTGGAGAAATACATAGTTATAAACGTGGTTGGCTATGGTGAGCTCAAGAAGATAAACACCAACCACCATTTATAAACATTTATAAACATGAAACATTATAAACATTAGTTTATAAACATGAATTTTTCATTCAAGTGATTTCTTTATCTGATAAGAGATTGTAAATCCCAGATCATAGCTTGGTTTGGTTTCAGACCAAGCAAAAAAGGCAAGAAAAAGAGCATTAAATAGATTTACACTGTAATTAGACGTTTATCACTCTACCAAAAACAGTTTTTATTCCACAAATATTTATGAAATTGTTAATATCAAACTGTTTGTTTGCATAAAGTTTAAAATTTGTGCTACAATTTATATAACATACAATTGCATGTTGTAAATTCCATGAATATTCTACTAGGTTAACATTTACTTCCATATAGATTGTACTGCAGCAAATCAACTAAATACACATCTACATCAGAGTCATCTGTGGCTTTTATAAGAAAACATTCAAATTCGTTTTTCTTTCGCAAATTGTTGTTCCAACTTATTTTTGCTACAGAAACTAAAAATAGCTATTCCGATTCCCTCCAATAAATACACTGTGTGTGAAGACCCCAGCGAATTATCACCATTTAAACATCACGTGCTCACATTTTAAAAAAATGTGGGTAGACCACATAGTTCCACTTTGACTTCTTTTGAGAATGAGGAGTGTTGATAATCAACTATCACGCATTGTATGTTTAGGTCGTCGGTTGGTGGTCGAGTACACACTCAAAGCAAATATAAAACTAAAACAACTCATTAAGTATAATAAATCGTTACTATTTATTTTCCTCTCTGTTAAATACACTTGGCTACCAGCTGCATGTTGCGTCATCAAGACTCGACCACAGCGCAGATCCTCAACGCTACACGAGGTTACTTTAAAAGGCCTCCACGTGGACAAACCGTACTTCCGAGTGATGTACAGATCTGCTCACGAACACATGTACCTCCCATCTGATCTTCTCGCTAGGCTATGTAGCTAAGCCAACAATGTGAGCTGGTGTCACCTTAACAGCTGATCTGAATTGCGTTTTCATTACAGATAAATGTTAAACACAAAATGTAAAGTAACTACCACCATTTTCACAACAGAAAACTACCGTGCGTTTATAGCTGTTGAAAGGTTAGTCGAGGTTTTGCGTTCGCACGCTCAGCCACATGTTGTCAAACATGGAGCAGCCGAGGCAGGACGTCGTCCGATCTACAAGAATTATTTCGTCCTCTAACAGGGACACAGCTTATTCTGCCTACCTTTATGGGTTTAGCCTCGAAAACGGTGTCCACATTCTCTTCCATAGCTTGATCTTCACTTTCAAAGATGATCTTAGACGGCATTTCTCTTTCCTGTTGTATCCCCTCGGCGTAGACACACAGGCTTACCCACGGGCACGCGGATGGAAAGGAGCGCGCAGTGCCGCGCGAGGACGGACGTTCATGAGCGAAACACAGAAATAGATGCTATAGATATGCACTACAGAGAGACACGGGGAATACCTTTTGTTCCTATTGTGTCTAATGTGCAGATACAATAGGTCCTGAAATCAAATAAAGGGCTAAAATGCTTGAATAATTAGATGATAACTTACAAATGAGAAAGAGATAGCAATAATAATGGGCATTAATGAAAACACTATTCATATTTCAACAAGTTTAGGAACAAGCAGAAACACTGGCAGGGATACAGAAAGAGGGAGAGACAATGATATAATGCACTTAGTTGTTTATATTGCACGGGGAAGCATGGACGGCGTGTGTTCATGTGTTTTGTGTGTTAAGTGCACTTTCATGTCTATCCTGAACCTGGTGGCACATGTTGTATTAATTATAGTCAATGGTTTTATTATGGTTTTATTGCGAAACCTGGGATTTTTCATCTTTAAAGCTCAATCTTCTAAATTCTACAGGTGTCAAATTTATTTCATTGTCTTGTCTCTTTATCTTATCCCTTATTCAAGTTCGTCCAACCATAGATAGTCTGGGCAGGCGTCTAGCTATTCAGTGTTTTTACGACAGTGTTGTAAAGCGCCAGTGTTTTGGTAGGAGGTTTTGACCAGTCGTCCTCTGAACAGTGTCAGTCGTGTTGGTCGTCCTTCAGCTCTCTCGGAAAGCTCTTTCTCTCTATAACAAACACCAGAGAAGCTTTGAAAAATGGCAGGAGCGATTGCACGGAAAGCTATTGACCACCTGAAGAGCAAAGAGTTCAGGGATTACTTAATGAGGTAAATACAGGAAGGCACATATCTTTCCATTAGCATGTGAGCTAAAGAAGCTAGTTGTATTACCTTAAGGTTACACCTTGGCAACGTTAGCTCTCATAAAACCGAACACCGCCTTGCTCTTGGACTTCTTTTAATGTGTTAATACGTGTATTTATAACATTATGCAGTTGGTTAGTTTTCAAGGACGATTTTCCGTTATGTAGCAGCGATCCGCTACCATATTCATTCAGTTTAAGAAAAAGGGAAACATTAAATTGAGAAAGGATTCATTTACTCGAGGAAACCATTTCTACTTTATTTTCATGTGGGAGAGTTTGGCAGATGTTCTGAGAACGCCGTAATAACGATGCGCTAGACTAAAAAGTTGGTCCTCAGATAGGGTGCATGATAAACAATGTAATGCTTTTACTCTGGAATTGTGACTGCACTCAAGTCCTGCAAATAGAAACACATTTTCTTTTTGGCCTGTATTCTATTAATGCTGACCTTGTCCTCTGGTGTAAGTTATGCAGTTATGCAAACGTTCACGGTTAACATGAAGAAACAGCGTTGTAGTGCTGTGATGACAGATAAGCCATCATTTGCATGGGCAGAAATACTTTGAACTGGCTTACTTCAGAAATTTTACCGAATGCTCATCAAATCGATTTGGAGTGTAGTAATATCACTTTTTGCTTCTCAAGGCCAACTTGTAACTCGGTAATACTTTTTTTTTATTTCAACATAAAGAGTAGCACCTCAGTTGTTCAAAGTAAAGAATAACCATCATTCCAACAACTTTTTGGAATGGGGGTTTGAAATATACAGTGTACATTTTGAGCTTTCTTTCTGTGAGGAAAAAAGGAATTTGTTCCCTAGTTGGATGAAGAAATTTTTCATGCTGGGCTCAGTTCTTGACCGTGTACTTTCTGGAGTACTTGCAGCTCTACCATGTACAACTTTGACTATGTTGTTAGACAAGCAGCAGGCCAGCAATTTAGAGTAAAGGCCAAGTTATTATGCTATGACGCAAGAAGCCCCCTTTGTTTACATTTGTGACCCATTAAGCCTGTTTGCTTACTTCTCCAAAAAAATCCACCTGTAACTCAGTTCAAAGTCATCATAAGACATTATAAATGTGCATGAAGTAGACATAATGATAGCTGTTATGTTCACTGCACCTTCTCACTGTTTTTTTTTTGTTGTTTTTTTTTGTTTTTTGTTTTTTCTTTCTTGCAACACAGAGTAACGCAGAGTGTTTTCTTTAGTGAGTAAATAAAAGAAGTAATCGATAAGTTTACCACCTCCACTCCTAAGCAGTGTGTTAGCAAGATGACAGAAGTGCAGTGATTTTTATTCATATATATACTAAAATGCCACCATTATAATATTTAAGATGGAACAAAGTAGCAGAAAGCTGATAATTTGACTGCGTGAAGGCCAGGGGCTCTTTTATTTTTACTTGTTCTAACATGATGTGTGGGTTGCCTGAAGCTGCATGCTGGCCTGTTTTCAGTGGATGTAAATCTTATGTGAGCTTATGCCAGTGTTATTTATCAGTATTTTTTCTCTTCTCTTCTATGTGGCCCTGAAAAACAAACAAACATTGAAAAGCACAGTAAGTTTTCTTTTTGTCCATCAACATATTCTTTTATCTGTGTTTGTGTCACATTTGTGACTGCTGTTATTATATCTGCCAACCTTAAGTTAAAGTCTATGATCCAAATTGTATTTGTCTCTTTGTCTGTATCTGTCCAGCATTTCTGGGGTCCTGTTGCAAACTGGGGCCTTCCCATAGCTGCCATCACAGATATGAAGAAGAGCCCTGAGATTATCAGTGGCAGGATGACCTTTGGTAAGACACACTGTGCTGAAAAAAAGTAGACACACACACATCTTAGTAAAAATATTTACGATATGAGCTGTAGTTATGACTGTTGTCTGGTTCACTTTGAAGACATAAGAGATTAATTTTGAAGGATAGATTTTCTTTTATATCAGAACCATGTGAGGGCACAGCAAACCTGACTGGAGAGTATTTTCTGAACGTTCAGTCTTTTGTGCAGCTTAAGATAGGATTTGTAACACTGTGTTTTCATCTATAGGTTTATATATGTAATGTAATGTATATACATTTGAGGTTTGAGTTCTTGATAGCTTTAATTATTTTTGCCAGCAATTAAACAAGGTGAAATGTATATAATGTGTTTGAGTGTTAGTATGAGTGTGAAGCGGTTTAGTGGTTTTAAAAAAGTCTGTTAGTTGAAGGGTTTTTTGTTTGTTTGTTTTGTTTTGTTTGTTTTTTTTAACCCGTGTGTGTTCTCTTTCCACTCAGCTCTGACCTGCTATTCACTGCTCTTCATGAGGTTTGCTTACAAAGTGCAGCCACGCAACTGGCTTCTGTTTGCATGCCATTTGACCAATGAGTCGGCACAGCTGGTTCAGGGAGGTCGCCTAATCAAATACAAGTAAGCATCAATCTCAATTTTTATTTTGACATTGAAAAATGTATATCAGAAAACCTGATATATTTTGTTTTTTCTTCACATATCACCCCAAACATAGTGGCTTTTTTTAATCAAAGCCTACAGTTTAAAATCATGTTACTTAAACCATAGAATCTTTAGACATTCTCTCTGCAAGGCTTTGACAAGGTTAGTGGGATCAAGAAAAGACCTTGTTTTTCTTATTAAGCTTTATTTTCTTTCATGCTTAAAACAGGTTTGTTTATACCATGAGCAAAAAATTCTGGCGTATTCAGTTGTTAATCAACGGCTCAAATGATTGAATATTTTGGATTAAAACAGCTGGTATTTGCTAAGATTAATCATTGGAATAACACAAAGTTGTGTGACCTTTAATTCCTTTTCTGATTTTTTGTTTGTTTGTTTGTTTGTTTGTTTGCAGCATGGAGAAGAAGGCGAAATCTTAGTGTGACGCATGCTGCAGTTCAGCACCATGCTGCCTCAACAGCCACCTCAACCTGGACATTAAAACTCGCATCTAAACATATGTAGAAAAAAAAAAAAAAAAAAAAAGGCACTTACATCATTTGAACCACATTTATACCACACGGACAGAACATGCACAGCAATACTTTCCTCCAACAAGTAAGGTCAACTACTGTGGTGTCTTTTAAGATTTTGAAATATTTAGCACGACAGACAAAAATGTATTGTTGATGGTGAATGTTCACTTAGCAAATCAGCCTGACAGGTAGATGCCTCTCACACACTGGATCCATTGGCTGTTGTGCACTTTAAAAAAGGGTAAAACCATCAATTTTTATAAATCATCACATTTCTGGTCATTATTTATCAGAAATGTTTAACACACCTTATACAGAGCTCAGCCTGGAGTCAGCTTGTGTAAATATTCCTCGTTATGGCAGATAACTGACACCTGACCTTCATTCACTAACCTTTGTGTAACCTCAAAAGACGCACAGAGAGCTGAGTTTTTGTTTGAACAGCATATTATGCAGTACATAGTAAAAAGGGCCTGTATGAGGATTTGATTTCACAGGGTTTTTTTTATAACCACCCAATGGACAAGGATTATTAATCAGAATCTTAAATCATCCATTAAAATTTATCCTTTGATGCTGAAAAACTACCCACACTGCAAAACTGTATAATCAGGATGAAACTGTTCATATTTTAATCCCTTATGACTAAGCAAGACACCCTGCTTCTGTCAGTGCTGACCAAACATGTACTGTGTTGTCATGTGTCATTCACATTAATTTATTTCCATTGAATAACTCACTGTTTATTCCTGATTATTGATTTGATTCTTGAGTTTGTTCAAATAAACTGGTTGTGACCAACTACAACAAAACAATAAAATATGAAGCTCAGCTTTTCTGTTCAGTGGTTTCTGTTTGGGCTAAGGTGTTTACATTCAGGCAACAGATTATTATAGCTTCAAGCCTTACCCTGAGCTACAGACCCAGCTGGTGGTGGGTGCACTAGAGCTAAAACAAACATTGCATGCCCATAACAACAAAAGTTACTTTGAAAAATTAATAATTGTTAAACTGGTAAGGAATGTTGATACTGACCAGCCAATGTGGTGATGTTTAATAATTTAATTGATTAAAACATTAAAAACAACTACATAAAAAAATCCTCTTTGATGCTTTGACTGGTGGTGTCAGTTTGCAAAAAGAAATAGGTGGTTTTTCCTTTTTCCACATGAAATACCCAGTGAGGGATACATTTAGCTGTTAAAAGAAAGATACGGTCTGTCAGTAAATATTCACAGGAAAAAAATCCTCAGAGATGACAGAGATACTGCTTTGTTCCCAGTTAGCACCATATTGACAGATGGCACATCACAGGAGCTTTAAATAGTGATCACTAGAAAGTACAGTTCGAGTAATTAAGGGTAAAACAGTTATGGTTAAGTAATTTATATGCTTTTTGAATAGCACTTACAATCCTGCGAAGAAGCCTTTTTTATTTAACAAAAAAAAAAAATTATGAGAGTCATGTGGCTCATTTAAAATCAACACCCAAAAGAGACATTCAGTTTTGCTATACAATTGGGGGGAACATCTCCTTAGAATAGACTGACTTGTAATTGAGGATTTTACGTGGATAAGCAGGGCTTTGTTTTAGAAAAAACAATGGAAAATTCAAAGGAAAATTAGCGTTTTCCCCGGGATATATGTGAAGGAGAGAATATAAAATTGCAATTAAAACTCAAAATTGTTGTGAAGGATACAAATGCCTTCATCACAACAGCATTATAAATATAATTCTTAGTAAATATTGATAAAATATTATGTTGAAGGAGAAGTATTTAACCAGAGGATGGCAGCAACGCCATGAAAATCATAAGGCGGCAGCACAACCACGACGAAGAAAAGTCCATCATGGCGTCCATCAACAATCACGAGTGGAGGGCTATCTGCGACAAATTCACCAACGCCCAAAACCTCACTGATGTGGAATCTCGAAATGACCCAGAAAATGACCCTTATCGCTCAAAGTACAAAGCAAGGGAGCTTTTTAGAGAGATATACTGCTCGTTGAAGAATTTCGAGGCCGGTGAGGGTGAAGAGGACATCGGCGGAGAGAGCAGCGAGCAGCGGCCGTTGGAGTTGCCTGAAAGCGGGCAGGGGGAAGATGAGTTCAGCCAGGGTTTCAGCGGAGACTCGGCAGCAGGGCTGCGGGCCGCTAAACTCGGGGCTGTGGAGTATTATTTGGGCGTCAACCATGTCGATACAGAGGAGCTGTCAGCCGGACAGGAGCATCTGATGAACTGCATGAAACTGCTGGAGAGATGCAGAGTTTCGTCCGAGAATGTGTCGTTGTTTATTCATGTCAGGGTAAACAGTCAACGTACTACTTTTAATAATGCATATTCTTATCTTACCAATGACTAATTTATTAGATTTAAATGAGCTCTAAGCCGCTTTAAATCACACAAGCATTTGTTAGCTCAAATATGTGACGTTACACAAAAATGACAAGTCATTGAAATAATTATGACACCATGGACCACATACATGTTCATGTACACTAAGAAAGCATAGCTAGACCTTTTGAGAGCAGTTTGTGCAGACTTGTTTTACATACATTAGAGCATGACATAAAATCATCATAGCCTTCATATTTCAAGGGACATAAGGCAGTTTGTTCAACTCAGTGATGTAAATGTAATATATGATTATCACTTTTTCTGTGTGTCATCAGAACCAGTTGGGCATCCTTTGGGCAGGCCGAGATGAGACAGAGATGGCTCAGGGATTCCTTGAAACAGCTGAATCTGTTTACCAGCGGTACATGAAAGAAGTAAGTTTTTAGTGTTTTGTCACTTTTTACCATCAAGTCAGCACTGCATAGAATCAAGGTGGATCAAGTAGGACTGTGGCAGAAAAAAAAATCATCAGTGCTGTTGGAGAGTTGATTCTGGATATATGCATCATTCTTACAGTCACACTTCTTTCTCTTAGCAAGCTATCCTCACAGGACAATCATTTGATTGTGTGCAATTTGTCCCAGTATCAACAGATCACACGTTTGAAATTTACCCGCAGTCAGGAGCCAGGACAGAGCAAGACTAGTATTTTTAGTACAAAGTGTCTGTGTGTTGTTGATGATGCAGTATGATGCAAGGCTGTCTAAATGTTGAATGTGCTAAATTAGTTTTACAATGGGAGGCTTTCAAATTGAGATGCGATGTGATATTTTGCAGTAAGTGACAAGAAAGGATCGGGTTTAGGGTTATCTGACAAGTACAAGCATCATATAACAGTAGAAGTGCAAAATTGTGGAGCAGCATTGTTGCAAATAAAAAATGACTTGTCAAAGCGTCTCCTCAAACAACCATGTTTGTTGTTTTCCTTTGTTTTGTCAGGATGGGAGTCCTCCTATGGATATGTCAGAGTACTTCACCACTGAGGAGAAGCTGTTGACACATCAAGAAAGAACCAAGAGGTAACTTGTGTCCCATTTTCTTTTATAATCACACTACTTCATGCAAAGTTTGTATGATACAGACAAATAGTTCTTAATTAATTCTTGAGTTTTCTCTTTATGCTCCAGCTTTCCAATTCATGTATTCTCAATTTTAATCTTTCAAAAACACTCCTTTCTCAGGTTTGAGTTGGCCTACACTCACACCATGTACTACCTTGCTCAAGTCTATAAAAACTTAGGTGAGTCTGGTCCTATGTCCTCTAGTTAACTAGACAAGCTGCAGGTATTAGATACTTCAGTTATTTCCAAATATGCCCATAAAACAAAGACATACAAGATCTGAAATTCTCTTTGATCCAGAAACATTCACTGATTGCTCTTAAAGAGGTTGCATCTTACCACCTTACCTTTTTAAATTTCTGCATCAACAGAGTGCAGCATACTTTTTCTTGAATAATTAAACTCAATTTTAAATATAATGATCGGTTTTGTCTTGAAGGTGAAACTGAGCGAGCTGCCACATATTGCCACAGCACTCTGCAGAGACAGTTAAAGTTAAATCAGTTCAGCCCGATGGAGTGGGCTCTGAATGCTGCTACACTATCACAGTACTACATCACTAAGGTAAGGCAGTTTCTGATTAAAACCTTTGTCTTGAAACAACTTTACATTTTATCATTTGAACCCATGAATCTGTTCTTTTTTTGTTTGTTTGTTTTTTTTCTATTGATACAGTTTTCATAAATCTTAAAATGTTTCATTTTGGATTAAGATTTACACAAGTTGTACATTTAACTTAACATTTTAATGTGATGACACACCAAGAAGTTTGGGTGAAATAATCCAATAATCAGCTCTGTGTAATCAGTCATCAATAGTCATGTCAGTTCAGTTGTTGTCAGAATGTTTTGAGTTCTGATTGATATGATATATGTACTGAATGTGTTCTTTTCTTTCAGGGTCGATACATGGAGGGCAGACATTGCCTTGCAGCAGCTACCGTTATATCAGGTTTGGCAGGAGAGGTTCCATCTGAAGCTGCAGCGCAGGAGAGTAAGTATTCGTTCTAGTTTTCAGGTAATATACATTTCAAAATAGACCCACTGCTTTTTCTACGCATTCTTCCCAAATCATAACACACAGGAAAGAAAAACAACAAAGATACAAAACACTGAATACCTCTCCCCATAAAATTCTTCTTTCTTCCTGTTTTTATACTTCTCCTTGACTCAGGTGAGACTGAGAGGGACCGCAGGGAACAGCTCAGACAGAAGAGGGCAGAGATTGCAAGATGTTGGATCAAATACGGTCTTAACCTCCTGCAAGATGCCAAGAAACTCCTTGAGGTACTTCATGGATGTTTGGTTGGCTGTGGATGTTTGTAAACTTTGTCTGAAGGAGATAAATCTTTGCACTATTATGAACCAGAATGTTGCTTGAGTAAAAATACAGTCAGAAATAAATATGGTTAATCAATACTAAAGGAAATACATATTCACCTACATCTGTGTTTCAGAACAGCTAAACAGCCATTTTCTGTCTGAAGAGGATCTTTTGCATGTACTGTTTTTTTCCAGGATAACATCGGGGAGCTGGACACTGATCGTCAGGAAGAGTTAAAAAGAGCTAGAAGACGTGAGGAGGAGGAGGAAGAGAAAGAGCGGAAGAGTGCTCTGCTCTTTGGCTCTGAAGATACATTCGACTCCATTGCAAGCCTGGAAGAGAAGGTCTCTCCACTAAGTTTCATACTAATGTTTGTGCTACTAGTTGTGGTTCTTGTTGTAGTTTTTAGATGATGTTTCGTTACTATTCCGTAATATCAGGTACCCTCAGAAACTTGAGAATCTCATGATTACGCCAGTTTTTTCCATTTTTGGATTAGACAAATGGCTTGTAAATGCCGGTTGTTTAATCCCGCTGGTGAGTTTGAGATCCAGTGGATTTAATTGGTGTCACCATGAAAAATCAGGAGAAAATCAGGAGTTCAGCAGGAGAATAGGTTAAAATGTGGGAGACCCCCACAGAAACCAGGAGTTTTGGCAGGTATGATAATACTTCTTAATTGTAGTTATTTTTATTCAAATTAACTGTCCACTTTGTGCATCCCAGGTGAGCTGTTTGTTCCCTCTGGACTTCACTGAAGCTCGAGCTGTGTTTCTGGTGGGACAGAATTATATCACACAGGTATGCAGAAGACTCTCTCATGCACACAGAGATGTTGTACACTTAAACACACTGACACTTAGAATATACAGAATATGTAATTGCAAAGGAACGAGTGGACCTTTTCTAAATTCCTCAAAGATGTTGCCGTTCTGTGCTTTTAAATAGTAAATCATCCAGCTAATCTTTTTACATTTTCTCTCAACATAGTGAACTGTTGCTGCATTTCCCTGACTCACTCTTACAGGCCAAGGACTACTTTGAGATGGACGGCTATGTGACAGACCACATAGAGATCTTGCAGGATCATAGCGCTCTCTTTAGGGCTCTGGCTTTCTTTGAAGAGGATCTGGAACGACGTTGCAAAATGCACAAACGACGAGTGGACATGCTCGAGCCAATATGTAATGGTAATGTGCTCCCTTTGAAAATTCATTTTCTGTTCGTTTGTCTCTACAGAAAAGAGCATAATAATAAAAAGTCAGACCCTGAGTGCTCAAGCAAGGAAAAAGCTGGTTAATCTCTCCCTGATTCTGTTTCTTCTCAGATCTGAACAGCCAGTATTACCTAATGATCCGCAGACAGCTCATGTTTGAGTTGGCTGAGATCTACAATGAAATGATGGACCTCAAACTCACCCTGGCAAACAGACAAGCAGATACACAGTCCCTAGATAATCACACTATTAAGAAATTCAACCATCTCTGCTCTGCCTCTGCTAAGTGAGTGTTTACATGTGCTTCAGCTCCTTTTTGTTTGCATTTGTTTTTTCCTGTTTAAACGGTATCCTCTGCTCTTCTCTGTAGATACTTTCAAATGTTCTTGGACTCTCTGCGCTCTCCAGAGGGGAAGGTCCCGGAGCACCTGGAGGAGGAGGTGCTCAGGCCGGCTTTGGTGGCTCGTTTCAGAGTGGCCCGACTCTACAGTCGGCTGATCAGCTCTGTGCCGTCTGTTCAGCTGGAAAACCTCAACAAGTCTCTGGAAAATTATAAGTAAGTGTTTGATAAATTATTGTGATTTTATTTAAAGATTTCACAGTGAAAGATGTGAAGTAGACTTTTAGAAACTTTGAGTGTGAACTGCTTCCCCCTGGTGGGCTATAAAGGCACTACAATAGTTTAACTAAACTCTATTTTGCTGACATAGTCACAGGTATGTATTGATGATCTTTCTCTTGTTGTGTAGATATGTGGTGCAGTACTGTGAGGCCCATCCTGACGCAGCTGCTGCTGTGGCAACAGAGCTGGAGCTGAGTACAGAGATGGTCGGCCTGCTCCCTCTGAAGATCAACCGCCTGAAAGCAAGGATGGCTACAAACAACTGAAGACCCCACTGTTCACCAATTGCCTAACAGTAGTTGTCAAACCACATGAGCTGGACAGAAGTAGTTAAATTCATCATAAACTGTACATATGTGCTCTCTTTGTGTAGTAAATTGTGTCCCCTCATTCAGCAAACACAAAAAAGTGCTCTGCTAACTTAAAGAGAAAGTCCAGTGAGATTCATTTTTTTCTATTGCTCATTATGTTTTTTATGTATATATATTATTTATGTGGCTATAAAAAATGAAGTTGATCTGGTAAGAAACATATGAACTGTGAGAAACACTGGTACCTTTGTTTCAAGTTGAATTAACCACACTGATGCTGGTTTACGAGTCAACCTATTCTGCATGCTGCTTGCCTCTCCCAGGTGAATCTGTGCATTCTCTTTCAGTCTCTGAAAATCCACAATATGACCCTGTTCAGGTATTATAGATATGGTATCTTATGATAATAAACAATAACAAATAACAATAAATCTATGATTTTTCATACTTGCGGTACAAAAATGAGTAAAAACTGCATCCTCCAGCGTACACAATTCCCACATTTTAGTTGACAATTAACTGCAAAAATATGTCACAACTAGCCAACGTAAAAGATTGGGCAGAGTTTTACAGAGACGCCCAGTTGCTTCTCACGCAAGATATTGAAAAACTGTTAAATATGAGGTTTTTTGTCATCATTCTCAGCTCCTGTTCCATGGTTTTGTAAGAGGAAGTTTTTGCAACAGATGTCAGATGTTCGAGTGATTCATGGCCAGGTTCCCAGTAATCCTGATAGCATGTAATTTTGCTTAATCCCACACTGCTTCCTTTTTTGAGGTTGTTGCATGATGAAGCCATCACACTGTAGGACACAGTGTCTTGTTTGTGGATGAATCCATGGTGGAATCAGGTGACACAAAATCAAATATTTCACCTTGTTTTTCTGTGCATGTAAGGACTTAAACTAGAGAGGCATAGCTAATGCAAATGCTTCAGTAAACTTTGCCAATCTGTCTTTGAACTGACTGTCTCAGCCCACACATATTGCTTTTATTCATGTTCAGTGTATGAATCAGGTGTCCACTAATAACTTTAAAAATAGTGGATCAGAAAAAAAAATAAATTAAATATGTGTCAATTTAACGAATATCAATGATGAACACAGTCACAGTCGGTCTTGTAGAGAGACAGCCATTCACACTCACAGTTAATTTGGAGCCACCAATCCACCGGGGAGCATGTTTTTGGAGTGTCGGAGGAAGGTGGAGTACTGGAGGAGAACATGCAAACTCAATAAGGAAGGAAATTGAACTTTATGTCTTTGTGTTGTGAGGCATCAGTACTAAACACTGCACCACCTGCAGCCCCTGATAAAGGAATGCATTTCAAATCACTGATAGTGCCCTCAGTGTTGTCTGTCATGACACTCCAGTCGCTACAATTTCAAAGCATCAAAACCTGCAAATCCAGCTTTGATTTGAGCTCCATTAACCTTTCCAATGCTTGTCAAAACGTGCATTGAAATACCTGCTCAGCATAAGACACCTGAAATAATTTTCTTTTCGTGAGAGTTTCCTGGCAAACTTTTATAGAATATACAAAAAGTTTTTCAATAATCTAGGATTGAAATCATGTAGATCACTACATGCACTGACGTACCTCCTGGAGCATCCAATGGAGAAATCAAGAAAGACTCTACAGACCCAATTCAAGTTGTAGAAGGCTTCATAGGAGAAGAATCCAGGTGCTGGACTGGCCAGCCTGCCATCTAGACCTTCAACCATTTGAACACATTAGGTGCATTATAAAATGAAAAATCAGTAAAAGAAGAGACCCATGACTGTTGAGCAGCTAGAATCTTACAGAAGAACAGAATGGTGCAAAATTTCTCCACCAAAACTCCCAACAACTGGTCTTCTCAGTCCCAAGACATCCACAGACGGTTGATAGAAGAAGAGGGGTTGCTACATGGTGGTAAACATGCCCTGTCCCATCATTTTAAGATGGACTCATTTTTGCATGAAAAAGTAAATTATCTAACTTTAAACATCTGATATCTTGCCTATGTTCCATTTTAAGTAAAATATTGGTTTATGAGATTTAAAAATAATTGCAATTTTATTTTTTATTTACATTTTACACAGTTTTTCAGTATTACATCGCTAGCTGGCTAACTGGCTAACTGGCTTGCCATCTGTGAGTCATACAAAAAATGAAGGAGGACCTGAAATAGAGTAAACAAAAATGACTAAAAAATGTAAACATGTCATCAAATGAACATAATTCATTTGGCCCTTTGCTTTTTGTCATTGTCCCTGATTCAGTGGCTTTTAAAGATGACAATAATCCCCAGGTACAAGAAAATTCTACGACCTGTATTCTATACATATAGCATAGATTTGACATTTTTCACGCTAAAAAAGGCCCTAAAGTAGGACTGTGTGTTGCTTTCACATAATTTTAATAAACCCTGTATTGTGACACATACTTTCCTAACGTCTTGTCTAACATGCATCACTTTCTGAACTAGAAATTGATGACTTCAGCGAACATTCTATCAGTCACAGCTTCACTTCCCTAATGACTCCCCATCCAGCCAAGTTTTAAACTTTTCATACACTGATATGTAGTTGGATAAAATGATCCTGTGAACACGTAAACAATCAGAATGTGTTTATTGTGTTTCTGCAAGTGAAAGTGTGAAACTAGTGTGGCCTCCGCTGTCACAAACACAGACAATGGCCTTGAATTCCACATAATGTGACGGGATGGGGATGGAAACCAAGCAGACTATAAAAGCTGACTTTTTTATAGTGATGGTATCCCAAGGGCTGCTGCAGGGAAACAAACACACACACACACACACACACACACACACACACACACACACACACACACACACACACACACACACACACACACACACACACACACACACGCACACACAAACACTGTGCATAAATAAAAGACAATATATCAAACATTTGTGGTAATACGGTTATTGTGGTGTTGCTTGAGTTGACTGGAGACGTGCTGTGTGTGCAGTTTTGTGTGCAAGTGGAAATATGTGTCATATAAAGATGTCACTTACCATACATGTGTGTTTTGCGGGACTGGGATGGCTGGTGTGTCATTTCCTGAAGATAAATGACAGCAACTGATGTTACCACTTCCTGCAGTATCATATCAATGTGTCAGCTGAAACAAACGCTGTCTTCTTCTTCTGTCGTGTTACTGGGGCAATGAAATAAAATAAGAAAAATAAGCACACACAGAGAAACAGAAAAAGAAGAAGAATGAGGAGATGGAAGAGAGAGGAAAAAAACATGGTCGCAGTGAAGCATTCATCCCACAGAGCCACCTCTGTCTCTGTGGTACAAGAACTCGACAAATATTTGACAGAGTGCTGACAGTAACATGTACACACACAAAAACAGACAGGGAGGGAGAGAGAGAAAGAGAAAGAGAGACAGAGAGACAGAGAGAGAGACAGAGACAGAGAGAGAGAGAGAGAGAGAGAGAGAGAGAGAGAGAGAGAGAAGCTGGGGTTGGTTGTGCTCTTTGATAAATATCAAGGAGTTCATGGAAACAGAGATGTGAGATCTTACCCTTGATTCTAACAAAAGTTTTCAGCATATTTCAGACAACATGTTTCAATATTTTGTTACAAAACACAGATAGATAATCAAAACACTGCAGATTATTTGAGAAATGTCTGCTCATAACATGCCTTAAAATGAATGATACTTTCCAGTGAGGACTGGAATAGTCAATGCATATTACAAACCATACGTATCATTTATCCACTGATGGTTGGCAGCCCCCCTACATCAGTGGAGTCCACCTTCTGTATGACATGAGGGACCAGCTCGCAGGAAGTTGTGATAAAAAAGATTTGCTTTGAGCAGCATTTCAAAGATTATTTTATAAGCTTATCAGTTATCCGCCTCTTTAACTCTATGTGGTCATACGGCTACCCAACAAGCCCAGCTCTAGCATTTTGATAACAAAAGTGGGTTAGTATATGTTTAAGTGGGCAACCAGGACAGTACATACTGTAGCTAAGTGATTACAAACACTGGAGCTTTTTCAAAGTCCTGATACCCAGAGTGTCCAGATAATTGATACATATTCAACAGACTGACATCCACTGACATTTTATTCTCTGCAGGAGCAGGGAAAGGGTAGCTATGAGAGCACTTTCCACAAATTTTTCACAGAAAAGGCATCAAAGAGGGGCTGCACATTGGTGAAACGGTTAGCGCTGCAGCCTCACTGCAAAGAGGAAATTTCATGATGTTTATTATTACAAGGACACCCAAGAGGAAATGCCATCTTAAAGTTGAATGATACTGCATGGATGATATTGAATTCTAGTTGTGGCTAATATTTAGATAGAATACTATTTAAAAACAAAGTTAAAACGTAAGGGGGGGGGGGGGGGGGGGGGTTCCTCTGGGCGCTTGATGGCAGAGTACCTGTGGCCCATCTAACTTGAAGCATTTCTTCACACTTAACAAGGCTTCTCCTTCTTTTTTAAATTCTTGCTTGTGTTGTATGTCGCTTTGGAAAAAATGGTCTGCTAAATGAAATTGTAGAATTGTAGAAAGTTTTTGAACGAGGTTGAATAGTTATCTTGAGGGTCTGAGATTTTCATCCGAGGCGTTGGTCTCTTAGTTTACCCATTAATGATAATTTTGTAGTGTCAGCTGTGAGATTAGGACAAAAACCTGACACCACTCTTCTTCCACGCCTTTCCTAATTTAACCTTCCTCAAAATGACATGCACATTGCATGACGTGTTTTCATCATAAGTTACATCTGTGTATCCTTCCCCTCCTTGTCTTCCTCGCGGCTTCAGGAAGCACAGGAGCTTTCTGAGTCACATCTGAATCATCATCATTAGGCTTACTTTGATAAATACACTTCATCTGCCCCAGGCTCAGGGACATACCAGGTGTCAACACATCAAATGTCTGGACTTGTGTTTACTGGCACAGTGTTACATCAGAAATACAGACAAACAGAAAGACACCAACATAATAAAAGTGCTGCAGAGTTCTTTGGGTATTATTTAGATGAATGCATCAGTATAGGCAGCAACGTGTTCTTGAAGAGCATGTGAGTCATTTGACAATGGTCCTTATCAGTGGTCAAACCATCTAAATTTTGTTAATTTCAAAGCTCATCATACAAAATCAAATAAGTAATTTATTATGCTTTGCGGTATTTCATAAAAGTTACAGATACACAGTGTTAAAGCTAGGAGCACAGTGCTTCTTTGCTTCTTTAAGTAACACACCGTGTAAGCAAGCACAGGCCAACATAAATCTAAAGGACATGTAGAGACACAGTAACACAATCATACTGTGAAACAAAAGCACGCATCAAACCACAGTATATCACACCAAAAAAGCCCCCCACACAAACATTTACACAGTTTATTGGCTCTTTTAAAGAGGTCTCTCAGGGTGATGAAGCTATGGGGTTTAGGTTCAAAATAGTTTAACCTTTGGAAGGTCTGTGACCTGCAGTGTATCCAAGGACAGAGTACACAGTCCCTCACAACACACAAACTGTTTTCCTTGTGTCATTGCTTGGAAGAGGATATTGTTCATGTAACACCTTTCATTCTCAGTATCTTCATGAAGCCACAAGACAAGAACATAAGTGATACAGGGTAGAGGGGATGGAACATGAAACATGAAGCCTTATGTGTTTGAGTTGAAATGAGCTAAAAAAAAAAAAAAAAAAAAAAGAGAGAGAGTTGCTAATTTGACTGAGCTGAAACACTGAAAAGCAGAATCTCTTGGACTCTTCTTATCTCGCGACATAATAAGCAAACAGCCAATTAGGACAAACTTGAGCTTCCCCTCTGTCGTTTTATTATCAGACTCAGATTGGCCGATATCTTCAGGAATTTCCTCTGCTAGAGTTGCGCAAACTCCTACGAGGTGATATCTGATATTTGAGGCAGCTAATGAAAAAAGTTTCCACTGAGGATGTTCAGCTACTTTCTTTCTCAACGTGGGGACTTCAGGAAACCATGACGCACGCGGAGGGCTGAGCTCGAGCAGAAGGAGTTTTGCTGTCTGCGTCAGTTTACGCTCACTCATCAGCACGCCAAGACGCTTCGCTTTGGACAGGAGAAACTTTGTTTTGGGGTGTAAGGTAAAGAAAGACAAAGCTGAGGATGAAGCTGCTGCTGTTCGTCGCTATCTACTGCCTCGCCTTACATAACGGAAAGGGTAAGACGACTTTTTGTTGCTTCACAGTTACCTTTATACAGACGTTTTTTTTTTAATACAGGCTGTGGCTGCACAACTTAACAGATAATTTACATTATGACAGCTGAGGTAAGTTCACTCTGTTACAGCTGTGAGTGAGTCAACAGTGGTTTATCAGGCTCTTTGATTGATAAGCAGAGTGATATTGATATTGGCTCCTGTGCCAGAATCATGTGTTGGAATTTTTTTTAAAGTGAGTGTGACTCATTTGTTTCAGTCAAGCTTTTCTGCTTTCATTTCTGGGCAAAACAGAAAATTTTAACCAAGATTACTCAGTTCCTTATTATAAATACGAGTTGAACACTTCGAGGTTCATAAGGGTAAACGTGGGAGTTATACCTGGTCAAGTTCATAAGGAATCGGAAAGAGAAAAGGCGTTTCGGTTTCCGAGTTACGTTTCGATGAGACTTGTTGAACACATTGTTCATATTAGGGGGTTTTCGGGGGAGGTGGAGACTTTTAACATCACACCAAGTGGGTCACTGTGGTGCAAAAAATGTTCATTCCTATGTGGACCATTGATGAGGTCTGTCATAATCCATGGCTAAAGTAACATAAATTCTTCTTCTTCTTCTTCTTCTTCTTCTTCTTCTTCTTCTTAAAAATTATTTAACCAAGATCAACTCAGGTCATCTCATTGTGACAACAGATCTCAATCATAGGATATTCAGGATATTCAGTGCACAAAGGCAAAACTAAAGACGTAAAACAGTAGGTAAAAGTGGAAATGAGATCTTTAAGTAGTGAAAATTATCTAAAAGAGATTTTAGAAAAGTTCACTTTTCTCCTCATTGGGTTTGTTAAGGCCTCAGAGACATCAAGACTTTATTCTGTGGATATTAAAATGAACTAAAATAAATATTACCCTATATTCCAATTACAGTTACTCAGGCAGTTTACATCAACACTAATGATCAGATTATCATCAGTCCATGTCAGTACAACAGAGTTTAATGAAACACTCACCTGTAGTGTATTAGCATGTAAAACTTAAAGAAGTATTTGTATTGGTAAGCTTTCCAAAAAACTTCAACTTGATTCAGAGTAATGAAACAGTCAGACATTAATAGTTTGTTGTAAGATGGTGGTAGATTAACTTTGACTGTGGTTTTACTCTCATGCACAAATCTCACACTTACTTTTCTGGAGGATAACGTCTCTCCATTTGAAATATAAACAAAAGATGTATTGAATTTTCTCTGCTGTGGATAGTTTCAAAGAGAGTTTGGACAAAATAGGCAGCTTTGTCAAACCATGGTGCCTTCAAAACCTCCCAATCAGAAGTATTCTGTGAAATTTGACCACTCATTTTATCTCCACCTTGTTGCACTGAAACAACCAGAAGCTTTGCCTCTAGATGTTGGTGTGATTTTGTGCCTCCAGCATCAGATAAACTGCGTGATCATCTTGTTGAGATGTGTGGAGGAGAAGCTGTGAAGCTGTGACTTCCTCTTCTCTTGCTTAATTTGAGATGATCAACAGTTTTTCAGCAAAGTGTTCAATTCATGTTGTTGAATCTCTGGATACATGGAACTAGTAACAACTAGATGCTGACTGAAAATGTTCTGACTGGTATGAAGTTTTGCTTAAGATGTTGCATGTAAACTAAAAGAAACATAAATTGATTGTGTTTATCAACAGGAGCTCCAAGGACAGCTGTGTATAAGTTTGTGAGATGTAACCCAGAGGGCGACCAGGCCAACTGTGTGACTCAACAGAGTCCAGAAATGACATGGAGTCCAGAGCTACCTGCCAAACTGCCCGCTTCAACTGCACAGTACTTGTAAGTGTTCATAATGTGTGTGTGAGGCAGGATTTGATGGCTCTTTGTCACCCATGTCGCTCAAGATGAGTTAAGAGCAGCAGAAAGTGCATCAAAACAAAACAACTGTCTCTGTGATAACAGCATGCTTCTGTCAGATAAATGTAGACTGTAAATATAGAAACGCTGATGCTGCATTGGATCTGTTACCTTGGTTAACACAACTGCAGCAACACTACCTTTGTCTGTGTGTGTCTGTGTGTGTCTGTGCTTGAGTGTATAAGTGTGAGGTTGGAGGCCAAGAAAAGCCAAAATAGACGACAACGTGGAGGGATAAAGAAAGGCAGATCCCGTCCGAGAGAGAGAGAGCAGAGAGTTCAGAGGAAAAACATAGACTCTCTCTGTCAAACTGCAGCACAGCACAGAAACAGGATGATACACATTTAAAGCAGTAACTGCTCGTCTATTACATTTGTTAAAACTCTTGTGAAGTTTTTAACGGGTTATGACACAGAGTGAGATTCTGATGCCTGTTTTTGTTGTTGTTTTTTGTTGTTATGCCTGAGGCCACTGCCACAGGCTCATTGTCAGATGAGGTGATTTACATCAAGATACAGAAACTGCCTAAGAGTGCATTTAACACAGCAAGATTTAACAACAAGTGTGTGTTTGTGTCTTGAAGAGATCATTTTAAACAGAAAAAAACAATTTACACATGTAAAGGACGAAATCATCCAGGAGGTCATGAACACAACCAACACACACTGAAAGGCTTGGAATGAAAAGTCAGAAACACAAACATTTAATCTTGATTATTTGAACTATCTTTTAAGAAAATCTTTATAGAGCAAAAGCAGAAACAGAAGCTTACTTTTTGTTTTAAAATCCAACACATTGTTATAAAACTTTGTGCACAGATGTGTAAGTGTGTCAGTGTGTATGGTGAACTGGTTGAGCACTTTCTGGTGGCACATTTACTTCCTGTATCTTTCAGACTGCCTTGGTTTTTTTTTTTTTTTACTCAGTATGTGCACATCAATGCAAGTATGCTGCAAGTCACCATGTCCTCTGTCACTATTTACTGACAAAATAGAATTATTAACTCCCCATTGCTATAAATCAAGTGTGTGTGTGTGTGTTGTGCTCTCACTTGGTTAAACTCATTTAGACCAGAACATTTACATTAATCCTTCAGTTACACTGTGATTTTCACAAAAGATAAAAGGACATAACTAATTCAACACAACAATTTTATCAGAAGATATTCACATTCACATGCAGGTAATGAACAACTGTCACAAGATAGTCAACAACTTATTCATATTAAACACTAAACAGGCGGTTTAGTCAACCTAGACAGTTAACTGTGTTTTCATCAGTGCATGAACACCTCACACCCTTTTTGCCCACTAGTGTGAAAAACTTATCAGTTTTTTTGATGAGTCCTGACCATCTTCTTCGCAGTTTGCTGGTCAAGTTTAACCCCGTGTACCATTTTTGCTGAAATAACTGTATTTATAGTCTTCATCGAGACTGTGTGGATGGTTTCATTTAGTGTAATTGCGCAACAGTGACTGTCTGGAAGTAATGAGCCTGTTAGGAGTAGTGTCTGTGTGTTTGTGTGTGTGTGTGTGTGTGTGTGTGTGTGTGTGTGTGTGTGTGTGTGTGTGTGTGTGTGTGTGTGTGTGTGTGTTTGGCACATATGGTACTTTTAAAAAGTATTTCTGTTTAAATGTGTGGGACTGCTGAGAAAGTCTGTATCACAGTCTACATCTTCGCCCTCAGTTTCCTCTTTTAGAGTTCCTCTTACAGACATAAATCCTATCAGTTGTTACTTCATTTCAAGAAAAGGAAACATGCAAAAAAGAACACCACAAATAAGATTTCATCGAGCTGCAATCCATTTACGATGTTGTAACTCAATTTTTATGTTTCAAGTGCATAAATAACAATGTGAACCCTCAGAAAACCTTTAAAAACACACTGAAGCTTTGAAATGTATGTATTATGCTCCATAGTAATAATTTAGGAAATGCAGATGTTTTTTTTAATAACAGGTAGTTGTAAAACACAAGGAAACATGGTTTCTAAGAGTGGAAAAACAATAAATAGGAAGAGGAAATGTTTTTAAGAGAAAGTGAAACACTGTGTAAATTGGGATTATTATTAGACTGGATCTTATCTGGCCCCCTACATCACTTCAGTTATCTCAAAAACACCAGGGCTTAAGCCTCAGCTCTCATTTGCGCTGTTCGTCCTCAACAGGAAGCCGGAGGGAAGTGTGGAGAGGAAGTGAGCTGTGACGCCCGGTGGGCTGCTGCTTCTGGTCTATTGTTTTGTTCTCTGCACGGAGCCACATTAGTTTGATACTTGTGTTCGTAATGTAGCAGATAGCATGTTGAAAACATAAGTAACCCACTAATTCAATTTGTAAACTACATTATTACTTTTGATGAATGTGTTTCTACAACACCTAAAGGAAAGTTGAGGAGGATGCAACCAGTTTGCAGCAGTTATGGCAATGCTGTGGTTACATCTTGATGGCATTAATCTTGGTTATACTTTAAAACTGTCGACAGAGGCAGGTTGAAAGAGTGTTGTTTTGGCACTTTATCACAACAGCTATTATAGGCTTGGACCAAGAGATATCAAACAGCTTGATAAGATTATGTGCTGCAGACTTTAAAACTAAATCAACTTGTAATGCAGAGTTAATGAGAAGGTAGAACAGATAATAAAATGTGCTGTCTACTTACACCAACACATAGTCAAGCCTTACACAAGCCACAGTCAGGCAGAGTTAGTGGGAGCACCATTGTAGACCTTTAAGCCACTGACATCATCCACCTACCTAATGCAGGTATTTACAAGCTGCTCTTTCCTAACATCTTGACATGCTCCTGATCGATGTCAAGGAGAAAACATGCTTGGTTTAGCAGAGAGCAGCTCAGACTTTAACAACATGAGAATGAAAAAAATTCAAACCCCGACCCCCCCAAAAAATGTTTGTGTTGTTGTTGCTAAATATAACTTGTGCAAATAGGTTGTTTTGAAGAATAAGTTTCATCACTTATTGCTCCAATATTATTGTGTGTATCCGTTGTTCGTAACCTGAAACCAGAACATGCTGAACATTTGTTGAATTTCAGTCCTAATTAGCAGAATCAGATACTGTAAGGCTGCATGGAGAAGATGTTTATATGTAAAACTTACAAATTAGATTTATGATGTTGCTGTGATGAAATGACTTATGTGATATTTAGGCTGAAGGTGTCAGTATGCTTAAACAGCATTCAGTATATATTAATTTAATTACATATTATACATACATTTTGTTCACTTTTTGTGTTAAAAACACACATTACAGGATAATTATTACTAAGGAGCTGTGTCCCGTCCTTTTGCTCTTCAGCTATAATGTCATAAATGAAGTGACATGAAATATGATCGATGATTCATAGTGATGAAGTTTGACAGCTTTAGGCAAGGCAAGGACAGTTTATTTATATAGCACATTTCGGCAACAAAGCAATTCAAAGTGCTTCACATAGTGGCAAAACATATACAAAGAAACAATTTAAAAATTAATTAAAAGGGCAAAACCCCCCAATAATAATAATAATAATAATAATAATAATAATAATAATAATAATAATAATAATAATAGAAAAGAAAAGAAAGTAAAATGGCAAAAAAGAAGGTTAGAATATATTGAAATATTAGTATAAAAGTCAAAGAGGTTTGTTCCAGATATTTGGAGCATAAAAGCCGAATGCTGCCTCTCCATGTTTGCTTCGAACTCTTGGCACTGAAAGTAGACCTTATCCAGATGACCTAAGTCAGGGGTGTCAAACTTAAATACGAAGTGGGCCAAAATTTTAAATTGAAGAAAGCCGCGGGCCAAGGTTGAACAAATGAACCTTTTAATATGGAACCAAACAAGTTTTGATTTAACAATGATTATTGCACAAGCAAGGCTTATATAACTTTAACGTGCAGGCGTGCAAAATCTAGTTGCTAATAATACTAATAGTACTACTACTACTACTACTACTACTACTAATAATAATAATAATAATAATAGTATTAATAATAATAGTAATAATCATAATAATAATAAAAACATATCAATGGCATATTAAATAAAATTTAAATAAAAATTGAATGCCTCCTTTCTGTTTGCAGCCTTCTCAGGTAAATGTCAAAATTAGCTTCTTACAAAGGCTGATAAATTTGAAAATATAATACTGCCGTATAATACCGGCGGGCCAGCTCTAATATTAATTTGAAATTGCCTCGTGGGCCAAATATAATTACACTGCGGGCCAGATTTGGCCCGCGGGCCAGAGTTTGACACCTATGACCTAAGTGATCTTGATGGTTTGAACTGGATCAGAAGATCACTGATATATTTTGGCCCTAAACCATTTAATGATTTATAAACCAGCAGAAGTATTTTAAAATCTATCCTCTGACAGACAGGGAGCCAGTGTAAAGACCTCAGAACTGGACTGATGTGATCCACTTTCTTTGTAATAAAAGACTTTCTGAACCCACCAAACTCCAACAACATGTTTGAAGATCTGACTCTCCTTGTGTTTCCAGAGAGGCAGAGCCTGTGGAGGATGAGAAACCAGATACAGAGGGTGAAGAGATGGAGGAGGAGGAGGAGGAAACACCTCTGCTGGGTGAAGAGGGAGAGTCACCTGTGGTTTATCTCCAAGAGGAAGGTTCTGGAGGTTATGAAGGATCTGCAGCTGGTGAATTTTCCATGGCGGACAAGGCCATTGAGGCAGGCACGGGGGGTTCCTCAACAGAGAAATTCTTTGAGCCTCGGAGAGGTAATTTTGGGGGACAAAGGTTTTTATTCGTTTTCCCAAGTTCTTATATTTTTTTGTTTTATGGTCTCTAAGCTATTTTTTTTCCTTTATAGGGGCATTGAGGTGGCGGTTGTTCCCAAGCAGGTTTTTGGTTGCTGATGAAAAACCAGAGGAGCAGGACCTGAAAGAGGACCACCTGCTACAGCTGTAGGCCTGACATTCATCACCTTTCAGACACACATATGCACATGGCTAGCATCTGTTAACTTACCACCTTATCTATTCAAACATTATATAGAGCCTCAAACTTGACATTGGCCAAATGTGTAAAATACATATATTTTTTCTAAACGCTGATGGAAATATTTTTGCATCAAAAGACAATGTTTGAACAAAAGAAGAAGTGTCTGCCAAATAAAAGAACAGAGTGAATCCAAGAGAAATAAAGACTAGTCTAGACAGGCAAGTTGGACTATGCTTTTAAATGTAAAACATGCTTTGTATTATATCAGTGCAATAAGATTAGATGTATATTTTTGCCTCACTCACTCCGTGCAGCTTTGGTTCCAAATTTTTTTTTTATAAAATAAAAAGCATGTTCCTTTAAGAAACACAAAACCATGTTATTATGTTATTGTAATTTGATCCCCTCTAATGTTGACACTTTACACTTACCAAGTGTGGTTGTGAAACCATTTTAATGAGCTTCAGGTCTGAGATGTTGATCAGGAGACTCTTGCAAACCCAAATCCCTCAGGACTAGATTCATGCAATCTAAATTACTGTGAGCTGAAAGTATTTCGGAATATGTATTCTGCACAGTCATGCATTTCAACATGTGCTGCATTTTTAATCTGCATTTGAAATAATCCCATCAATAAAGAATTTATAAGATTTTTTGTTATTGTCATGTTTTTACATATACTGTTATTTTATGTTTGTTCTTGTTGTCAGTTTTAAGTGTGAATCGTAAGTTTGAATGAAAATTGGTTTAATGAGTTTAATATCTCCTGTGTTATCATTGTACTCGCTTATTAAGGTGCTTTATTGCCATGTGCTCTCAGAAAAGGACTTTTTACACCTTGAATTGATTTTCGGATGTAAAATCATTTTTTTTCCACACATAAATGAAAAATTCTTGCAGTACTCTCAGTACTTTCTGCTACTGTATTGAACATTCAAAACAAAGACAAACTAGTCCAAACATAGTTGCCATTGTCTACATTCCTGATTTAGAACTTCGAGCAAAAGTTTAGTGAGAGATTAAACATGGTACAAAAAAGTATACCAATTTGTGCTTCTTGTTAAAACAGACTAAACTAACCAGACCAACAATGTTCACAAAATATTTAAAGACACCCTGTGAGGACTTTATAATCAGTATTAAAATAGTCTCACTTTAAATATTTACCTGTTCATGATCCACAATTTAAAATGAGATTATCAGTACCAAAATGTATTTCTAGACCGCAAAATCTCAGGGGTAGTGTTGTCCTACATCAAACACAGTGGCTTTGCACTTACCGGAAACTATGATCGCATTCCACAACCGTTCCTGGATGTTCTTTGGCTATTCGTTGATCATATACATCGTCCATCATTTGATTTTGTTCCCTTCGTCTACCTAGCCAATATGGCGACCACTGAATATGAGAAGTGTCCAGTGTTCCAGACTCAACTTTTAGACTTTATTGAGTGCAACAGCTGAGAAGTCAAAGTGCACTACATTTTTTAAACCTGTCAGTGTGAACGCACTTTTCATTAGTTCATCTTCTATACCAATTATATTGTTCATTCAAAATAGTGAGTTTAAGTGTAGAAGTGTGAGATTTGGGAAACAGCATTTGTTTTGGATAGGACGAGTGATGTCACAGAGACTGACCAGCAAAATACTTCCACCTGCAACAAGAAAGGGCAGAACAACCAAACAGGACAGAGGGCTGTAAGTCACTAATTTGGCATCTATCTGGGACTTTTTTCTGCATCTTACTTTACTGTCAGAAAGCTGATTCGTTTTGGTACCAATCTGGCAAACTAAACATATGTTCTTTTGCCAGCATTATGCACCATCATGCAAAAAACCTAAGTAAACAATTAATGGCTGATGGGAAATGTCATGACATACTATTTGCTGTGAACACAAGGGGAAGGCATCTGAAAATGTTACATAAACCAAAGAGTCTACCTGATGGCAAACTAAAGCCCTGTTTTTTTTTTTTTTTTCCCAAAGAGCATACGTACACTTACATTGCTTTGGTTGGACGTTATTGAATTAGTTAAATTATATTGTAGACCTGTCCCTATTCTGTTCTGGTTCTGAAGCTGGGTGCTGGACAGAAAAAAAATCATAACCCCAGTTAAAGGTAAGGATCATACAGAACGGCAACCATTATCTTCGGATTCTGTCTCTGAAAACAAAGATACTTATGCTCAAGAGCACCATCATGTGGATAAATATATGGAACAAATCAGCTTCAATCAGTGCTGTAGACACGTGACCCGGGTCACATGACGCTGAGCCTCGATACTACCTCCTGGTTCAGACAGACAGGCGACGCGGAGCGGGGCTAGCTGTTAGCTTCAACTGTCTACACAGCAGACATGGTGAGTTAAAAAAATAAGCATGATCAGTGCAGAATAATCTGGAATTAAAAATGGTATTTATTTATTCAAACATCTCTACATCAACATGGACTCGAAGTTTTTCTCATTGCTACGATTCACCATTGAAGTTTGTCAGGAAAGCTAGATGTGTTAGCATTAGTGCGAGGCCGTCTGCTATCTGTCAGTGATGTTTTCCTTAGTTCATAGCTAAATATTTCCGCTTATGATGATGGAATCTCAAAGTGTGTGAGGGTTTTCAAAAACACTGAGGTTTTCAGTATTGTCTGTTGCAGGAGCCATAGGATTGCTAATAAGAGAAATGTTAATATAGGCTAGCTTTGGTTGTCAGCGCTGTGGAATGAGAAGTTATACCGTATGTCACATCATGCATGTCGAATTACATGCATTACCAGGTTTAAAGATAATACTAGAAGAGAATGGGTTCATATTATAATAGTTTGAGTATACCTGTGTAGAACTGCATACATTTCTGATTGATACTCGTTGACAACGACGCAGTGTTGCTGCTAAGTTAGTGGGTTTGGAGTTTATACTCAGAGTATCTTCAAGAAACAATAATGTGCAGCAGCCTCTTCATCCATTTGAGTCCATAATGACATCTTGTTGCATGCAGGAACATATGTTTCTGCCAGCTCAGAGGGAAAATATGTTTAGCTGCTGATAGGTGATAAAACCAGACAGTCAAACAGGGAGGATATAATACACGATATCCTTTTGATTCAGTACAGTAGGTGTCTCCTGTTCACACCCATCAGTCTCCTTCATGTCCACACACTGAAGAACACTTAAAGGATTACAAGCTCTGGGGAATTTTGTGATCACTATAGACAGCTAAGCATTCAAGAATCATAAGCTTTAAAAGAGGTTGTGTAAACTAGACAACAGCCTTAATCCAGACTGAACTTTAAATGTCACGCTGGAGAGTAACTAACATTATATAAAAGTCATGGATCAGAATAGACAAACTTTGCAAGAACTCAAAATAATAGTACAACCCAACAGCTATTACACATTGAAAAGCGATGTTGTTTTCTGTGTTGTGTTTTCAGAGTTTCCTAGGAGGTTTGTTTGGGCCGGTATGTGAGATAGATGTTCTGCTGAACGATGCAGAAAACAGAAAGACAGCCGAGCTGAAAACAGAAGATGGAAAAGTGGAGAAACACTACCTTTTCTACGATGGAGAGTCTGTGTCTGGAAAGGTAAAGTGAGTTAACGTTAACTGTAAAGAAGGATGCAGATCCTCACAGCGTTCATTCAGGGGGTTAAACACACAGGAGCAGTAATTTGAATTTGGGGTTGGTTCATATAGGAGGTAACAATGTTCAGTCAGCACATAGTGGACATTAGTGCAGTGAAGTCTATTTTGGGTTCTTCTCTTGAGCCCTGTGGGAAATTAAGGTTCATTTCTGTGTGTGTGTGTGTGTGTTTAAGATTTGTTCTGACTCCAGGAGGAAGTGAAGCATCTATGTTTAGGATCCAATGATGTATCAGGCGATGTATCTGCTCCCTTTAGTAATATTAAAGTCTCTACTCTATTGGTTTCTCTTGCAGTATTTTCATGATTGTTTCTTCCCCATGTGCAGCCATCCCTCTCAGTGATTCTAAAGAGCCTCATCTGTTTGCACCAGAACTTAACAGAAGTGTTTGTATTTGCAGTAACAGCTGATGTTGATAACAGGACTTGTTTTTGTTCTTCTCTTAGTTCTATTTCTAGTTTTTCTTGTTTGAAGTAGCATATTCTTACATAGGTTTTTGATTTTATGTAATGTTTCATCTGATTAATATTTTATCTTGTCAGGTGAATCTGAATGTGAAGCAGGGAGGAAAGCGTTTGGAGCATCAAGGCATTCGCATTGAGTTTGTTGGACAGATAGGTGAGCTTATTAATCCCTTTTATATGATCCGTGTACTTTCCTGGCTTAAAGAAGTTTATGTTGATTGATTTTTTAATCTTTAGGTATAATGAATTGCTTTGTTGTTCTCATATTATTTCAACATGTTGATGGATAGAACCTGTTAAACAATTAAAACCTCTAGATTTCCTTATGCAATTACCTCTTTGAATTGCACAGGGTATTTCAGTCTTTACAGCCGTAAAACTACTTGTCAACAATAGGCTGTGGGTTTTCTCATGTAGCTAAAGGGTTTAACAGAGCATGTGGTCGTCATGTGCCGCCTGCCACAGTACAGTCAACCCCTCCCCTCCCACTGTATTTGCTGAAGGAGGAGAGTAATGAGGGCAGTGTGTGGAAAGAGTATGAAATAATGAAATCAGATAAATACTGTGATAAAGGTTTTATAGTGCGACTTAAAAATTATACAGACCACTAATGACTCAAAACCCACTCCGCTGTCTGTGTTCATTTCAGAGCTTTTTTCTGACAAGAGCAACACCCATGAGTTTGTGGACCTGGTTAAAGAGTTGGCTCTACCCGGAGAACTTGCCCAGAACAGGAGCTATGACTTTGAGTTCATGCAAGTTGAGAAGCCTTACGAGTCCTACACTGGAGCCAATGTTAGGCTAAGGTAAATTTATTAACACAACCATCACATTAAACTAGCAGGAGTG
Source organism: Labroides dimidiatus (assembly GCA_030710495.1). Taxonomy (NCBI): domain Eukaryota; kingdom Metazoa; phylum Chordata; class Actinopteri; order Labriformes; family Labridae; genus Labroides; species Labroides dimidiatus. The sequence goes on along the minus strand of CM061144.1, from coordinate 21,133,944 downwards.
TTTTAGTCCTGACAAAGTCATTAAACTGTTGTGGGATCCTGAGAATTAAAGACTGAATCAAAAAAAATCAATCTCATAATTTATAATATTACTAAATAAATCACATAACACGTGGTGTCTTTGGAGGGCTTCTTTTAATGTCAGCAAACACAGCGAGCCAGTTTTTCTCTCTCACATCTTGGGCCATTTCCCTACAGCATGGGATCATCAAGGAATAAACCCCAACAAGGCTGAATAACGCCATTATATTTCTGGTATCGGTGACGCTGAACCTATTACCTTCATTCTTTTATTTTTGTAGATCTAACAAAGTTTTATTCAGTGTCTGTTCTTCACTCTTTAACTGCCTCTCCTTTTAACCCTTTAACTTTCACTTTTTAAATACAAGTGATGTGAAGTCTATTTAAGTTTTAACCTTTAAACATTATATCCAAGAATAAAAATAGTAAAGAAAAATTAGTTTTTGTATTTTTTATGTTGTTAGGGAACTAAGATCAGAAACCACAAATTTAGAAAAAATATTTCAAGTTGTAGAGACGATCCAGTCAGGTTTAACTAGTTTCAACACATTTTCTTTTTTTTGTTTTTGTAATTTTCTTCAAGCTTTTTATGCCTTTATTGTGAGAGGTCAGGACGGTGGATAGAGGAGGAAACAGGGTGAGAGTGGGAAGTGATTTGCAGGAAAGTTGCTACAGGCCAGACTTGAACCTGGGCTCCCTGCTCAAGGGCTTTTAGCCATATGGAGTGCGACCTAAACCCTGAGGCAATCTGCGCTCCAGTTCAACACTGCTGGGCAGCAAGTTAAAGGGTTAAAATCAGTGACTCAATCAAGCCTGGTCTGGGAAAACTAAAGAAACATTTACTTGTGGCCCCATTCATGAATAAAACTTGTCCAACAGCCCAGCACTATAGAGAACAGTGTTTATGAGTAGGGATTTCATTTCACATAAGTATTGCATTTTTTCTTTTTTGTTTTACAATTTTAAAATCTTTTTTTTTTTGTTCAAAAATCTTTTTTTTACCCAAAATTTCACTCCTTCATTTTAGTCTTTGTTTATAAGCTTGTTTTAAAAAACATTACCCCTCTCTTCAGCAGAGTGCGAAATGTTTTTCTTTGACTATCCAGTAACATGATGTCAGATCTCCTGAATACATCTTAAAAACTGACTCACATGTGATTTGCATTTTTTTTGGCAGTAAATATGGCTCTTGATAAAGTCTGTAGACATCATCATCATTCAGCTTTACATGGGCTGGTGTTAAATAAGGGAACTAAAAATTGCAAAGGACACCGATATTGAAGAATCGCAATTTAAAAAATCGAAGAAGAATCAAATTGAGAGAAAAGCACATCATTCCAGCCCTATTTATGAGCTCTGATGAGATGATAAAAACTCAATGCTGCTTGTCTTGAGTCTGGTTTGTGGCTATTACATCTTGTGTTGACTTTGTGCGTTCTTGCAGGTATTTCCTCAGGGTGACGATAGTTCGTCGTCTGTCTGACTTAGTGAAAGAATACGAGCTGATTGTCCACCAGCTAGCCACCTACCCAGACATCAACAACTCCATCAAGATGGAGGTCGGCATAGAAGACTGTCTGCACATTGAGTTTGAATACAACAAATCAAAGTAAGATCTAATTTACCTTAACACTCCTGTTGATATCCATCCCAACACACACACAAACAAAAAGACCTGTCTGTAAATTTGAGTTTGAGCCGCTTTTTGATGGAACTGTTTTTTAGGTATCATCTGAAGGACGTGATTGTTGGGAAGATCTACTTCCTGCTGGTCAGGATCAAGATCCAGCACATGGAGCTCCAGCTAATCAAGAAGGAGATAACAGGCATAGGTAATGATCCTTGGCAGAGGTCAGAAACATGGATGGAAGTGTTAATTGAACAGCAGCATGACTCTGTGTGCACTTGATAATTCTTGTAATTCATCAACTTTTTGTTTATTTCTAGCTTTGAAATGCCAACAGATCCTCTCAGCGCAGTGTTTGCATTCATGCAGGAGGAAAATACAGAGCTCTGCTCTGCTTCATTGTCTTCCATATGGCCGACTTAATGTCATCATTGTCCTCATTTTCAGGTCCCAGTACGACCACAGAAACGGAGACAGTTGCAAAGTATGAGATCATGGATGGTGCTCCAGTTAAAGGAGAATCAATCCCCATCAGACTGTTTCTTGCAGGTAAGTTTTCTTTTTCTTCTTCATCCTACATAGATAAAGAGAGATGAACAGAGGGAGAGAGACAGAACCAAGGACTGTCTGTTTCAGCTGACACATTGATATGATGCTACTGGAAGTGGTAACATCAGTTGGTATCATTTTCCTTCAGGAAATGACACGCAGTTCTGCTATATGTGGCACATTTATCCACTGACATACCATATTGGGGTCGTCTCATAATCAGGGTTGTCCTATATTCAGGTCAATACGGTACTCGGCTTCACACAAAACACATCTCTTGTTCTTCATTGTCTACTCTTTAAAAATGACTTCAAGGGTGACCGTTCACAACTGCCCAACTCTGAACTTGAATGATTGTTAATCGCTGTCCCTGCATCATCAAATCAAAGCATCTGTTTGTTGCAGGATATGACTTGACACCCACCATGAGAGACGTCAACAAGAAGTTTTCTGTACGTTACTTCCTTAATCTGGTCTTGGTAGACGAAGAGGACAGAAGATACTTTAAACAACAGGTAACACACCTGCACCCACAGCAAAGGTGTTACACATGAGCGGCCCAATAAGTGAGGTCATTTCACAAACACAGGAAGGCTCACATTGAGACTTCTCATTGTCAAAGAAGTGACTGTTTTCATTTTTATAAAGGATATAAGATGTTTTTTATGTTGAAATGATGCTTATATTAGCACAAGATACATGTCTACATTTGACTCCGGTTCTCCTCACAGCAAGCTGAAAAACCTGCAGTTGTAGTGACATCCAACAGTCATAAAGGTTTATGATCTGTGAACAGTCAAAAACAATTAAAGGCAACTTTTCTCATGTTACTGGTTTCTTTAAGCTTTGGTAGAAGTAGCCAACATGGTTGTGAAGCCAAGAAATATAGCAGGAACATCTGAGTAGATAACAAAAAGACAGTCCTTGATTATTTACTTTTTTTTTCATTTGTAGACATTCAATTTTGACTAATGCCAGTTTTCATTCATCGTCTCTCCTTCCTCTGTTTAGGAGATTGTTTTGTGGAGAAAAGCTCCAGAGAAGCTGAGGAAAAGAAATTTCCATCAGCGCTACGAGTCTCCTGAGCCCAGACCCCAGCCGGTTACTGCAGAGCAGCCAGAGATGTGAGGACGATGCAATAAACTGAACTGAAACTCCACACAGACACACCACAACTCTTCACTGCTGAACAGCCAAGGTGTGAGGGCCGCCTCACCCTCTCCCTTGACTGAGACATGTCTGTATACATGAACACACAGAACACACCCCAAGACACCTCTCCACCCTCCTCCTCCTTACCACCGCTTCCATCACAGCTTCAGGAGAGAGGTGTCCAACTGCTGTCGCTCTGGTCTGCTGGACTCAATCACACCTGTATACAGATGCACAAGAATCCAGTTCAGGAATACAGTACATGGAGGCTGAGTGCTACATGTTGAGGCAAATCAAACCAATCAATGTCTGGACAAGAGAGGCAGCCTGTTTGACCCAGCGTCTCAGACTGCAAACATGCACACACACGTGAAACCAAAAAGTTTGAGTTTGCAGTTCACTGAATTCAGAATAAAACAGAAGATTAACCAGAAAAAAAGTGACAACCACAAAACACTGATCACCTGCAACAGCTTTTTGCTCTCTTTTTTTTGCATGTCTTTGGACAGCAGTTTTCCAGGGCTATGAATTAGTGCAACAAATGAGTCTAAGAGTCTATACATTAATTTAATCCTGTATTTCATCTTCTCACATTTCATTTCATACCAGTCATAAAGTTACATGGAATTGAAATGTAAATGTTATTTAATACTTACCGTTATGTAATTGTGTGAAAACCCTTTAGAGCTTCAACTTATAATTATTCTCATGGTCTGTCAGTCTGAAAAATTTATGTTAAAATATAGTCCTCAAGATGTCAGGAAATTTGGAATGGGTCCATCATGATTTCCCAGAGAACAAGAAGACATCTGTTTGTCTTTTCTCTGTCCAGCTGCCTTAAAGTCAAACATTTCATATATATTAAAAAACTCAAATAGACTATGAAGAGCTATGCACAAAATGCTCACATTTAGGAAAGGAAAAAAAAAAGAGCAATAGAAAAATAACTGAAAAAAACATGTTGCTCTTTGCAGCAGTCCCAGATTAGATGGTCATTGATTGGCCTTTCAGTGAATCAACTAACTGTTGCAGCTTTTGAAGCAAGCAACCTAACAACCCCCGAGTGTTTTTCACAGTCAGTGTTTGTCCAGAACACATTTTCATAATCTTATACATTTCAATTACTTACGACTGATTGAGAAAAATTGAACTTTTTTTTGCCTTTTGAAGGTATCCAATCTTCCAAAATTTGTCAGCCAGGTACAACGCTTATGAAATGTTACATGAGGTTTGAATTTAGTTGTATTAATTCTACAAAAGGATTTTCAGTGGCTAACATGGGGGTAAAGAAAGAAACTGAAAAGTGAGAAATGTCTCAAAACTTAGATTTGTGAATTCTGTGTTGCTATAAAAATATCTATTTGTAATTTTGGTAAGCTGAACCTTTTTAAGTTCACTTGAGGTCATCAGATATATCTGTTGTAGGTTGTCTCATGTCAGAAAGGCAGAAAATGAGTGAGTTAACGGTTACATGTATATGGTCTCTTAATTCATTTTGAACGGTTTAATGGAAAAATGATGCAAACTAGCCACAGTCCTCAAACTTTTCTTGTCGGAATGCACGTCCTTTTATTGACAGTGTGCGGTTTGTTTTTCTGTATGTTTGAGTAGAACACTAATGTCACTGAAAGGCTCTTATCAGCTCTTGTAAGCGCTGTTGAGGATGCAGAATAAACACTGTAAGTTCAACATTAACCCACTGTGATTGTCAGACTGGCAGCGTAGGTCCTGCTTTAAAGAGACACATGTACACAGTGTGGTTATGCTACTTGATTTGTGTGTCGGTTGAGTTCGCCCTAAGCTCTTATCTGTGGCCAGTTTTGCACTTTCCCATGTGATGCTTCACTTTGTTTTAAAAGGGGTATGAAAGCTGAAAATGTCATTACTCTTCACCTCAGAGATCTCCTGTGTCTGCAAAGAGAACAAAACTGTCATTACTGTATATCTCTATGAGCTTGAATTTATCTTAACACGTACAATACTTTATTTTTGTTCTCCTATGTTAAAGTTGAGCTATCTTGTTCGGAATCATGTCATGAACCTCTGAACACATCTGGCATTGCAGATTTTTGTTTTGACCTGCTCTCTGGGTTCATCTCATTTGGAAGCTTTGTTATTTATTTTCAAGAGATGGTCCTTAGTTTCCCTCCCAGACACACTGTCTGTGTCTCAGTGAACGTGAACGGTTTGTTTGGAGCAGATACCTTTAGATGGTAATGAAGAAAAACACTGAGATGTCAGAATTCTGCCCCCCTCTCATCAAATGCATGTTAAGCTTTTCACAGTTTTCAATCATGCCATCAGTTTGTGTGTGTGTGTGTGTTTGTATGATAATGTGTATATACACCAAACCCAAATATATAGCTCAAAATGAATCCTAAATAAAGCAAATTTATACTGAATAGATTTCAGTAAACACAGTTTGAATGCTGAGCACATCTTGTAAAAATGACAACATATATCATCGATAACTTTGTACAGTGCTTAACAAATTTAGTAGACCACTAGCCAGTTTACGGTGTTACTTATCACTGATTACCAAAATACTGTTTTACATTTATATAGTGGTTAATCCCCCAGTATGTGCAAGTTCTATAATCAAAATAATGTTTAATGCTAAAATATAATGTTCCTATCAATGAACAAAAAATACATAAAAACAAATAAGTAAAAACAAGATGAACCATTTAAATTTGGGTATAAAAGCATGAATTATGTTGAAATTCCTCACTCCTGATAATAAAGGGTGCAGCATAGGCAACTCACTGAGAAAGAAAAGGGTTCAAATTAAAGCACTTTGTGATTCTGGATGGTTCCCATTTTCATGGCAGGAGGTTTGATAAATTTGTTAAGCACTGCATGTCCAATATATTAAAGACATCTAAGGGTTTATATTTGAATAGTTCTGCTTTATATTAAACATTTAGTCAGCATAAATATTTTGATAGGCCCTTCATAAAAGCTTGATTATGATTAGCCGATATGATCAACTTTCAGTGGTGAGAAGTGTAACCCTATGACAGTTAGAGGTTGTTGGGACATTAAAGTAGGACAATGGAGCATCACTGATAGAAAAAAAAGCCTGTTATAGAAAATAAAGTCTAGTCAGACAACATATAGTATTTTTAAATACAATGTATTCTGTTTTTTGTGGTTCTGCAAGTAGAGAAGATAATAACTAAAATAACTTGATTTGCTTTTTAACACAAAATTTATCTACATTCTCCCTCACACAAATTTTAAGGAGTTCACTCAATTTAATACAAGCCTAGGAACCCATCATAGATCTCGTATAAGTATATGAAGTTAACTACATGAGAACACGAAGATCGTCTATAAATGCTATATAATCAGAAACCGGAAATGGTGCAGTCTTGTCCTATGATTTTGTCAGATGACGAGTAAATCTCCAAGTATATACGATCTTTGGTTTCAGATACTACGGTGTCCTTTGTGCCCGTTTATACTCTGCTACATCTTTTGTGAGATATATTGTTACTTTCCAGCCATTTTTGCTTAATTAATGTTCGATATCTATCTTACACTGTATTTGAGCCTGTAATTTTGACACATTTCCAAAAAAAGGACATTTTATGCTCCATATCTGCACAGGCATATTTTGGGCAGCTTAGACACCACAGGGTCCTGGTCCACGTTGTGTCGGCAGGAAGGGAGGCGTGTGTTGACCGTCCTCTGTCGGAACTAAAGGTGTGTTTTCGTCATATTTACACCCGTTGGACAGCATGGATCCCCTGTAATACATTTATTGTACGTAAGAACATTAGTTATCGTCGCTGGGGACCCAAGCGACTCCCAGCGATGTCAACAAACCGGTGTTTGTATCTGTTTTCTCGGCTCCATCGACACATTACCCCTCGGACTGCCCGTATCACCACCAGTAGCTGTCATGTGTCTTCAGGGTCAGTTTTTTTACACAAGGAACAGAGGGCTGGTTCATTGGTTTGCAACAGACATGTTTCGTCTAACAGTTCATCTACCAAACCCCCGGACACATCTCTGTTTGTCCCCGTGTCTTTGAAAACGGACGGCCCAGGAGATGGAGATGTGGGAGCAGAGCTGACCCAGCCGCTCGATAAAAGTAAGTAAATTAACCCTCACCTTTAGCTTTATTGAAATGATCTGTTAGTGTTTTTGTTTTTTTCTTTACACTCCAGAAAACATATTACGGATCTAAGTTTAGCAACTGTTCCGTATGCTAAGGCTATCGGAGATATCAAACGCACAATATTTTGTTTATTCATTTCCTTTGGAAGATCATGGAAAAAATTCTTTGTGTTATCTAACACATGTTTCCTTCTGCTGTTTTTGTCTGGGTTTTAGATGAGCTGCTAAAAACCCTTAATAAGTTTTATAAGAGGAAGGAGGTACAGAAGCTGGCAGCCGACGGTGGCCTGGATGGTGAGAAGTTATGTCACAAAAATGTATAAATGTCGAAATATCTAGCTTTAAAGGTAATCTATCGATTATTCTTTAAATAGTTAGCCTGATGTCTCTTTTCCTTGGGATTACAGCTCGTCTGTTTCACCAAGCGTTCATCAGCTTCAGGAGGTATGTCATGGAAATGGCATCACTCCCTGCTGATCTGCACATCATCCTCAGTGACATCTGCTACGGAGCAGGTTTGTCAATTCTTAGTCACCACTTCACCATATGTAGAATCAATAAATATAATACTAGCTAACTTGCACTTCAATGAACTTTTCTTTTGTTGTATTCAGGTCATATAGATGACATTTACCCATACTTTTTTGGTCATGCCAAGAAAATCTTCCCCATGCTTGACTGTATGGATGACCTGCGAAAGATCTCAGACCTCAGAGTCCCAGCTAACTGGTATGTCTCAAAAAATTCAACTCAGGAACAGCCAGTTGTTCATAGACTTGTAATTATGTCTGTTTTACATCTGTGTGAATTGAAGGGGAACTCATACTATGATGCAGTACATGAAGCATTGTCTCTGATAACTATAATATCAGGATACATCCATACTGTCACAATTGATCATGTGAAAAACATTCATGGTATGACATATCATGATATCTCAGAAACAGGTGAAGTTAATATCGTTAGTACCACCACAGGAAATCATAAAGATGTGACATGATTAGCCAAATTTGAGGAACAATCTGTGTAGACTGCTTCATGGTATTCATATATTTGGTTCCAGAGAAATAATATTTTAACCCTCAAGTCAGGAAGACTTTCTTGCTCCATCAGTCTTTGTACCATTCTTTATGAGCTACTGTTGTAGAGGGTTTGTGTGTTTGTTTGTCAGGTACCCAGAGGCTCGTGCTATCCAGAGGAAGGTGGTTTTCCATGCTGGCCCCACTAACAGTGGTAAAACATATCACGCCATCCAGCGCTTCCTGGCTGCTAAGTCTGGAGTCTACTGTGGCCCTCTGAAGCTGCTGGCCCATGAGATTTTTGAGAAGAGCAACTCTGCTGTATGTATTTTTGCCTCCTGTCTTCTGTTTTGATTGATGGGGACACGTTTTACACAAGTCTGTTCAGAATTTATTCTACATATTTATAAACCATTTAAATCCCTTTAGTCTTCACAGGAAGATGTGTTTAATTTTTATCACATAAAGTGATGTACAAAATCCTCTGAACCGTTGATGTAGAATTGCATTGAGAACGATGTCAGCTCTTGTTTTTAACAAAGACAAATGATGATTTATAAGATATCTCAGATTCAGCTCTATTGATTTTAATCATTATTTTAATTTTGTGTCTGTTGTAAGTCTATAATCAGCACTAAGTTGCTGGGGTTCTCTTTTTAGTGTTTTATTTTTGTGTCTTTCTAGTGGTTATCTTTAAGATTTCTGTTTTTTTTTTACTGACCACACTGCTCTGTTTTAATGTTTTCTTGTGTTTTCCTGTGTGTATTTATGAGTTTGTCTGTCTGTTTGCAGGGTGTGCCATGTGACTTGGTCACTGGAGAGGAGAGAACCTTCATGGACTTGGACGGTCGAGCGGCTGGTCATGTGGCCTGTACCATAGAGATGTGCAGCGTCAACACACCTTGTAAGCAAAACCGATAACAAAGAAGCATTTTACAAATATAACAGCAGAAGATAACGTTGAAATTGTCTTTTAAATTTGATCCTATTTTTTTTTATCTGAAACATCTGCAGCTGTTCAGAAAAATAACAAACACACACGACATGGTAATCTTTTACTGTTTCTAGATGAAGTGGCTGTGATTGATGAAATTCAAATGATCAGAGATTTGTCCAGAGGCTGGGCCTGGACCAGAGCACTGCTGGGTTCGTATTACCACTACCATGTACAGACATGTATACAACATCTTGTGATACTTTCAGCATGTAATGGTTATGTGAAAGCACCATTTATAATGATCACTGGTAAGAACCTTAATGTATATTATTCTTGTCTTTATGCCTGATGAACCTTCTTTATGTGTGTAGGTTTGTGTGCAGAGGAGATCCATGTGTGTGGTGAACCTGCAGCTGTAGAATTTATCAGAGAGCTGATGTACACAACTGGAGAGGAGGTGGAGGTGAGCGTGCGAGATCTAGAATAACAGGGATTGTGGAGGAATCACTGTTGTTATTGTTTTCTTGAATTAATCTCTCCCTGGTTTCTCTGTGTTCTTAGGTCCACACATACCAGCGTTTAACCCCCTTCACTGTGCTTGATCATGCTGTGGAGTCACTTGACAACTTGAGACCAGGAGATTGTATCGTCTGCTTCAGCAAAAATGACATCTACTCCATCAGCCGGCAGATTGAGGCCAGAGGACAAGAGTGTGCTGTTATTTATGGGAGTTTACCTCCAGGTGAGTTCATGAGGGGTGGTGTAGAAGGATGCATGACCTACTGTGTCTACTTGGTGTTGCTCCCTATTAACAAGCTTTGATGAATACTCATTTTGATCATATTAGTGCTTTATTTTCTGTAATTATTGAAGCTTTTTGGCTGTAACATCTGACTGCGGTACAGACTGAAAATGAGTTTCTCTGTAATCTACAGGTACCAAGCTGTCTCAGGCAAAGAAGTTCAATGATCCTGATGACCCCTGCAAGATACTGGTTGCCACGGATGCCATTGGAATGGGCCTTAATCTGTAAGTAACATCATCCACCTACTTTAGTGCTCATTATTCTCCAAGTGTACATAATTTAAAGAGGCTGAAAAGACAGTCACACCTGGTCAGGTACAGGATCAATGCCATATGCAGCAGTCTGTGGGGATGTTATACAGACACATCTCTAAATGTTTATTTTGAAATTCTTCAGTTGTTTCCTGGTACATTCAGCCATCACCACTTGGGGGTCAATGAAGTCAAAAACAATGAAAACCTTCATTTGACTCCAGCTGGATTTTCATTTTGAAGCCATATCAACTTTAGCCTGTCATGTTCACATTTTTGAAACAAATTATTACCTCAACTGGGCTCACATCTCTGTATTTCCTACATGTCATCTTGTCTCTTTGCAGGAGTATAAAACGAATCATCTTCAACACACTTGTGAAGCCTTATGTGAATGAGAAAGGAGAGAAACAGATGGAGACCATCAGCACATCACAAGCTCTGCAGATTGCTGGTCGTGCAGGGAGGTGAGTCCCTCGCCTACTTGTTATCTTTATTCAGGAGCAATGAGGGTATTTTTCACTCTGTGTTTCACTGGAAACTTTTTCTCTCTCAGGTTCTCCTCCAAGTTCAAAGAGGGAGAAGTCACCACCATGCACAGAGACGATCTGCCTGTTCTCAAGGAAATACTCGGCTTTTCTGTAGAGCCTATAGAGGTGATCATTGCAAACATGCACTTAAAAAAAACCTTAAAATCCTATCCACTCAGTCTAATACAGTTGTTTCTGGTATGTTGCTCTTTGATTTTTGTCTCAGAGTGCAGGTCTTCATCCCACAGCAGAGCAGATAGAGATGTTCGCATATCATCTACCTGATGCTTCACTGTCAAACCTTGTTGTAAGCATAGACATTCCTTCATTACCTCATCTAGTATTTAACTAAAGGGGAAAAAAGAGCAGCAGGAGCTCATCAGAGTGTTTACATTGTTAATGTATCTGGAGGTTTCGTGTACGAAGATGTCTCATGTCTTCTGTATTGGTATCTTTCCCTGTAGGACATCTTTGTCAGCCTCTCACAGGTGGATGGGATGTATTTTGTCTGTAACATCGAAGACTTCAAGTTTCTGGCTGACATGATTCAGCACATCCCACTCAACCTGAGGTCACGCTACGTCTTCTGTACTGCTCCCATCAACAAGAGACAACCCTTTGTGTGCACCTCCTTTCTGAAGGTGAGGATAAGGAGAAAGGGTCACGTGTGCAGATAGCACAAGATCAAAGATAAGGTGAAATTGAACAGAAGCAACAATGAGGGGAATAAAAATAATCACTTCATATAAACAAAAGTAACCGAGTCTCAAGGTCAATTAATATAATTAATTAATTATAATTAATATAAACAATTTAGACTTGTTACTTTTCAGATTACATGTAGAAGTTTGTTGAACCCATGTTCCAAGTTTCTTAAGTTTTCTCATGGAACGGTTTCTTTACTGGTTGTAGGAACAGACGTGATGCCAAAATACCTCCCTAGTAGACGATTACTTCTTACACATTTAAACTCTCATCAGCAGGTGGACATGTGATTTTCGAAGGCAGAAACTTTCTTAAAGAACTAGGACAGACTTACAACTGAATGTGTCAGTGGGTATCACTTGTACAACAGCTGTTGAAACAAAAAGCTTTGTTGGGAATTCATCCTAGTTTAGGTTTTTGTTAAAATGTCAAGAATTTAACAATAATCTTCACCCTTTGAATAGAATAGATTAGATTAGATTAGATTAGATTAGATTAGATTAGATTAGATTAGATTAGAATAGAATAGATGTTTGTTTGTCATTGCATCTCTACAAAAAACAACAATAACAATAACTTTAAAATACAATAAATAGCTTGAAAGAAACAACTGCAGACATTCTGAAAATTAAATTATGGTTAAGGTGCTTATGCTTTGTGAGGTAGAATAATTGCAATATGTAAACAAACTGTTATTTATTGCACATTTAAAGTAAAGATGAGGTGACAGAGGCTACAGCTCTTGGGGAAAAAGCTGTTTCGTAGCCTATTAGTCCGTGTCTTTATAGTGCGGTTGCGGTACCTCTTCCCTGACGGCAGAGGAACAAACAGGAATGCCCCGGGTGGCTGCTGTCCTTGCAAATGGCCCGTGCTTTTCTCTGCAAGCGCTCAATATACACAGAGTCTCACTCCAGGAGCTCAGCTCCTACAATACTCTATGCTGTCTTTACCACCCGGGACAGATCTTTTCTGTCCCCTGCTGTGCAGCTGCTGTACCACACTGTACAGCCCTTGCAGAGGACGCTCTCGATGGTGCTTCTGTAGAAGTTCCTGAGCACCTGTGGAGCCAGACGAGCCCACGCCAGCTTCCTCAGGAGAAACATCCTCTGCTGGGCTTTTTCCTCCTGGTTGTGGATATGTGATGTCCATGTCAGATCCTTAGTGATGTGGGTGCCAAGGAATCCGAGTACATGCTGTTGAAAGTCCCCAGTTAACATGGTCACTCTTAATTGAAGCACTGGTTGGTCTGTGCCATGGCTACCTTACTTTAAGTGGAGCTTTTAAGGCGTTTGTAACTGGCTTTGTCACGAGCAGTTGTCACCGTTTTAAGTGTGGGTTCAACATATCCATCCATATCCTGCTGTGCAATAAAGCACAATCAAAAAGAGCCCAAGTATAGGCTGGAGCTTCTCCACGCTAACAATGCAGTCACACATGGCGATGCTGGTCTCTCCATCGCATGGCTTCATCTCCATCTCTTTCTTGTTTCCTGCTATTGATCTGTAGTGCCATTTTATGGCTTTTCTTTATGTCAGTGGATTTTTATCTTCACAAGACTTCAGGCCTTAAACAGGAATCATTCAGTTTCTTGGAGAGAATTTCCTGGTATTCAAAGTTAGTGGTACATCTGATCAAAAAGCACCTCTTGTTTGAGAACTGTTTCTTTGATGTGTTTAGGTTTTAACATTTGTCCTGTCTGTTTACGTGGAGGACGGGGGCTGCTGACCAGTATTGTAGCAAGTCACCCCTGGGAGCTCTCACTGTTTTTACTCTGCTTCTGGGGGGCTGTCGTGTTTTCCCTCTTTTCATCCAAACTGTGATTAAGTAAACACCAAGTATATAAAAAGTACCTTTGCTCCTTGACTAGCTTTATTACTCTGATAAAACTGGATACAGAATTCCAGTCGTCAGTAACATGTGACCTTTGAGATTCAGTGAAGTTGTAACATTAGAAACTATACGTCATAACTTTGAAGCTTATTTCTTTTCCAGTTTGCTCGTCAGTTCAGTCGAGATGAGCCTCTGACATTTGACTGGATCAGCCGCCATGTCAGCTGGCCTCTGGCCGCCCCCAAAAACATCAAAGATCTGATTCACCTGGAAGCTGTTCATGATGTTTTAGATCTTTACCTCTGGTTAAGGTAACTCAGTGTTCTCACTCACATATTTTTACAGACAGTTTCTCTGTCAAGCTCACCACCTTAACTTTGGGGGTTGTTCTTTCTGTTACTCCGTAGCTACCGTTTCATGGACATGTTTCCAGACGCAGCTGTGGTTCGAGAAATCCAGCGGGAGCTTGATGACCTCATTCAACAAGGTGTCCAAAACATCACCCGCCTTATCAAGGCCACCGACCCAAGCATCACAGAACCCCTGCAGACACAGAGCAGCAGGCGTGGACAGAACAGCCAGCGCAGCAGAAACTATGTGTTGAGCAGCAAAAGTGCAAGGGGGCCTAAAGTTTTGGGAGGAATGACAGACAGCTCTCTCACTGGTCGGCTGGTGAGAGACGGGTTATTAACTCCTGATATGCTGCGTCAGCTGCAGAGAGAGTGGCTGGAAGACAAAGATCAGGAGTCTACCAATCACAGCGCACTCTATACAGACAATAACAGTGATCACAATCTCAACAATAAAGGGAAAAGGAAGAAGAAAAAGAAATGAAGAATATGATGATGTGTCACTGTACAGAGGCTAAGATGTCTGAGTCGAGATCATAAAACAGACTTGTTGCAACTACATGTGATGTAAAGGATTTGAAGCGTTTAAATTGGATGTGTCCACTTTGAAAGCGCCAAAAATATAAAATAATGGAATTTGGGACAACATGAGTATGGTCAGCTGAACAACAAACTACAAGAAACTAAGTTGCTCTTTTGGCACTGCTGAAGGATCGGGGACCCCTTCAGACTTTTTCCTACATAAGCATGAAATGAGTCAGAATTACTCTGAGATCTGAATTAATCATTCAAAGATTATTAATGTGCTCAACAACCAACTTAAAAATAAGCTGATAAGCAGCATAGTTCATCAAAACACTTTAGTCAAGCTTTGCTGTGAATACTTCAGAAGTATTTTGATCAGGGAACATTTTAGACTGTCCTCTGCGTGTGTGTGGATAAAATGTCTCAGTGGGAAGCAAGGGATCCTTAAACATGAGCACTTCCAGTCATAAACCTCAAGAGCTCAGCATTTTAAGTGTGTTGTATACACAGATAAAATGTCATATTTTCTTGTATAAGTCAATTAAAAAACATGTTTTTAATATCTTGAGTTCATGTTTATATTTTACAATGCAGCTCACATCAGGAGTGACAAAATGAAGCTGTTATTGTTGAAGCTATATCAGTTACACCCAATTAGAAGATATAAACTGTAAACCGAACTCCGGTAGAGTTAGAGTGTTCAGGCAGCTGAGACAGTGAGTGAAGAATACAGAGCCGACAGGGTTGGGCAGTGAGATAGAGGGATCTGAGGATATAAAGGCAGAGAAGGGTTTGGTTTGTTAATCATTGAGTTTGAGCAGAGATTAGTCCCTGCTCACTGACTCAATGAAACCAAACTACCAGAGCAGGGCAGCAGGAAAAGAAATACTGTCTGCAGTTCCAACATGTGTGCAAAGTGACCGTGTGTTTTTGACAATATTTTTTTTTTAGTTTGTGCTGCTGCTGTGTGCTCTGACAGGGGAACACAGGACCAACAAACTAAGCAGAAGTATTTAGAGAAGTGTTTGTTGTACATCAAGATGTTGGCTGTTCATCTTGTGTCGTTTTTCTTCTCCAAACTCCAGGAGGATCCAACAAAGAAGGTAAGGGACACTCCACTGGCACATCATGCACAGACTTTTTACAAAACATTTCCCACCAGCAGCATATATTTTTTCCATTCGGGAGACAAAGTGAAACGTGCAGATGAGGTATCAGTCATGTATAGGAAATGAGAACACTTCCATAAATAAGGAGGCAAGTGATTCAAACTTTTTCATATAGTAAAAATAACAATAAGTAATTCATATCCTGTATAGTTTGTGATCTATGAATAAAAATACCCTGCAGTCCTGATTTGATGCACTCACCCGCTGTGTTTGCAAATCATTATTAGCTCCAATGAAGTTACAAGTTAGTCCAAGTTTGCAGCATTTTTTTGTATAGTAGTGTTACATTACTGACTCTAGGAACTTCGGGTAGGTTTGTACAGTGAGATAATTAAAGGAAAAGAGAAAATCATTGCATTTTTGCTACCTTTATGACATGCAAAGATAAGGTGAACTCAGCGCTGTAATAAAATGCTCAAGGTGCCATAATCATTTGTTAGTCTATTTGAATTTGTCTTCTCTTCAGCAATGATTAACTTCTTCCCATGGCATTGTCACTACTCCTCTCTTAATACAGCTCAGATGAACACCAGGGCAAAATACTGAATGCCTAATGTGTTAGCTAGTAACATTTAACTGGAGTAATTTTTATAGCCTTGGTCAAAGTTTTTACAGTGGCTTCATTGTTTGTTTTCCCTTGACCTATCAAACCTTTTACTGTTTTTAAATTATTTTCAATATTTCTAACATTATTGTGGGTTAAGGTTTGAGTATTTCAGTCCATTGTTGTTTTGTCATTGTCAATTTATGCTTTTATTTCTAACTTGATTTTTAACTTTAAACTGTAAATCTGAGTTAAGTTAACAGTTCAAACTGGCAGTAATTGCAGACGGAGGGACCTTGTACCCTCAACACAACAGCACAGAGATAATTTGGCTCATATTTCAGTGTAGGACTAAATGTTGGAACATTACTTTATACATTTTTGCCTATGCCTTACTGTTAAACTACAGATATCATGTCCCAAAAAAACAAAGCAAACCCCTAAAAGGATGAATGAGAGTACAGATGACCCTGTCAAAAAATGTTCTTGACCTTTATTACTTTGATGAGTGAAAAAAGCAAACTGATCTACACACGAAGGAAGGAAAGCAAATGAAAAGAGGACACTTAAGAGATTGGCAGCTCTACCTTGTCATTTATTAGTGTCCACTCCTCTCCTGTCTTCTGTCTTCCGTCCCTTGTTTCAGCCCTGTCAGAGTGAAAGAATCAGAAATGTCACCTTGTCTTTGGTCTCTGTGTTTGCTCTGTAGGTGGACCGGTTTCTGTACAACATGCGTCTCAACGATGAGCAGCTACGAGAAATCTCATCTCGTTTCCAGGCTGAGATAAAGAAGGGTCTTTCATCTGAGAGTAACGCTGCAGCAGCTGTGAAGATGCTGCCAACGCACGTCCACTCCACCCCTGATGGATCGGGTCAGTGATGGTAACCTTGAACCCTAAGCCTGTTCTACAGAGACAAACCTTAAATCTGAGCATGTGTACTACAGAATAGATCTTTTTACATCTGTCCTCTGTTTGTGCAGAGAAAGGACAGTTCCTGGCACTGGACCTTGGAGGATCCAAGTTTAAAGTTCTCCAAGTGAAAGTGAGAGAGGGGATGGGGATCAGGAAGGGAGAAGTGGGAATGGAGGAAAAGACGTACCCCATACCTAAAGAGCTTCTGAGTGGGAAAGGAACAGAGGTAAGTGGGACAGAGGGAGCTGACTGATCCTTAGAAATTTTGGACCAGGATGAGCCTAGGATCAGACCAGGAAAAGGGGGGGGGGGGGGGCGTAATGCAAAAAACACGATTTTCAACCCTGCCTGTGTTTTCTCTTTCATTGACCCTGTCTTTAGCTTTTTGACCATGTGGCTGAGTCTCTAAAGGACTTCATGCATGAGAAGAACATCAGTGTGGAGAAGAAACACCCTTTGGCCTTCACTTTTTCCTTCCCCTGTGAACAGGCCAAGCTGGATCAGGTTAATACAGCACATCCCTCTGCCTAGTCCTCATGATCTTTTATCTGTTGCTGACAGATGTTTTCTTTCAGGGATTTCTGTTGAGCTGGAATAAAAAGTTCCATGTTCGAGGCCTGCGGGGTAAAGATATGGTCCAGGCCCTAAGAAATGCCATTGACAGAGCTGGGGTAAGACATCTCAGTGACCCACTGACTATATTTTGTAAACCATTCATGACTTTTGGTGAGGGTCATCATTCATGTTTCTCAAAGTTTATTCTTATAGTAGTAGTACCTCCAAACTGAAATAAACTGAAAAGAAATAGTGGGATTGAGGTTAAGAGTGAAAAGAAGACAGACATCATCTGTTATCTACTGTTCATGAACTCATAGAACTAACTGCAACTGCTCCACTTTTCGTTGAATTTACAAACTGTGTTTTAATATGTGTTCACTTTATAAACCAGTGTACCTAACTAATTCTTCTGCAGGGTATGGATGTGGAGGTGTTGGCCATGGTCAACGACACTGTAGCGACCATGATGACCTGCGGTTTTGATGACAAGTACTGTGATGTAGGACTCATCATTGGTGAGTATGGTCATGATCAGAGTGGACAGAATTCATGCATTTAACTGAAACTCAAGAGGACACCTGAAGCTGTACACCCTCCTGTTTTGTGTCTCTGGCAAAGGAAGTACTCAGTTTGGATTTAGATAATTTAGATAAATAAGTAAAATCAGAACAGTGTAGCTTCTGTGGGGAATTATCAGTCTGAGTTGATTTTGGTGCCCCTTTAGACAGGGTGGTGCCTCATATGTCTTTGCTAAACTTGTCCTGAATATGTGGAAATATGTTTTTTTACAATAGCTCTCACCCTCAATTCAATTTGCTTGGTGGATGCTTTTATTGAAAGTGGCGTAAATCAGGTTTAAGTACGACACAAACAAGGATCATCATCATCAGAAGAGTTGAGACCATCATTGAGTTAGAAGGTGCTCGTGAAAGAGCTGAGTCTTTAACATTTTTTGAAGTGCAGAAGGACTCTGCAGATCGAATGAAATTTGGAGGTTCATTCCTTCACCAGGGGACAACAGAGGAGAAGAGTCTAGTCAGTGATTTAGGGCCCTGATGTGAAGGTTGGATGAGATGCCTGTCATTGGCAGAGTGTAGTGGGCGGGGTAGACTTGGATGAGAGAGTTAGAGTTTCAATAGTTGGGGACTGGTTGAGATGACAATAAGCTCAGTCTTTACTGAGTTGAAGGTGCCGATCATTTATCTTTTTAGAGATATCAGCAAGGCATGATAAGATTCTTGCTGAGGCAGTAGCATCGTCTGGTGGGACTGACAGGAAGAGCTGGGTATCATCAGCATAATAGTGGTATGAAAAGCCATGAGAGCAGATTATTGAGCCAAGTGAGCTTCTTTATATGGATAAGAGGAGACCAAGCATAGACCCTTGAAGTAGCCCAGTGTATTGGTTTTACATTTTTGACACCTCTTCCTTCCACAACACTCTAACTGATAGCCCGGAGAGGTAGGAGGTACAGCAGAGGGCGGATCCTGAGATGCCAAGATCAGAGAGCGTGGATAGGAGGATGCTTGACTGTTAAAGGTTGCTCAAAGGTCTAGCAGGAATAAAACTGATGACTGACCCACAGCTCTGGCAGCTGATAGTGATTCTGTTACTGACAGTAGAGCAGTTTCAGTAGAATTTTCCTGCTTGAAGCCTGACTGATATGAGTCAAACAGATTGTTTCTGGACAGGAACTCAGAGACTTGCTGAAGGACTGTGCACTCAAGTATTTTTGACTGGTTGGGCTCAGAAAACCGGTTGCTGATGGTTGCAATCTATTCAGTAAAAAATGAAGCAAACATGTCTGTTGTGAATTGGTTGGATGGTGGAGGAGGAGATGGTTATAGCAGCAAGTCAAAGGGGAAAACATTTGTCTTGTGTCTCTGGCATTGCATATCTTGTTCTGATAATATGTTCTCTTGGCTGTTTTCAGGCTGGAGGAGAATGAGACAAGTCTTTGCTTAGAGTCACTGAGGTCAGTAGACTGTTCAGATTTTTGCCATTTTCTCTCTGCTGACCCTTAACCTTGCTCATTGTTTTCTTATGACTTCAGATAGCCATGGACTAGTTTGGTTTTATGAGTGGTTTTGTCCACCAGAGGGTAGAGTTTGTTCAGAGATAAGGCTAGTGCGGAGCAGATTGTGTAGCCTCATCTGTAGAGTGTGAGGTAGTGAGAGAGACCTCATTTGACAGTTGAGCTGGCTTAAGTGATTGCATGCTTTGGTGATATGATGCCATTTGTGGCTGTGTCTTAGAGGGCTCTGGCAAGATTGTGAAATGAATAAAAAATGATACTGATACTACAAAAAATGGTCTGATAAATGCAGAGGGGTGACTGTCAGGTTTGCTGTCAAGCAGTTCCAAGTCAGGATTAAATCAAGAATGTTGCCAGCTTTGTGGGTATGAGGGGTTGGGACCTGTGTAAGGTCAAATGAGGATAGGAGAGCATGAAGTCTGTTGCTTGGGCTTTATCCCATCAAAGTCAGTGGTGTTTGTTTGTCAGGGATTTCTTAGTGTAGCATGTCTAGTTCAACTAGAAAATCATCAGATTATATCCTGGTGGGCAGTAGATGATAGCAATGTACATTTTAAAAGGAGTAATAATCATGATGTGGAATTCAAATGAGGAATTGTTGCTCGGATAGAAGAGTTCATTGAATTTCCAGGTATTAGAAATGAGGATATCAGCCCCATCTTCACTTACGACACTTGAGCTGAACTTCCAGACAGAAAAAGGACAGAAGAGAAGAAGAAAGCTAAATGGGAGAGTGATAAAGCACAGGCTAAATGCTAAAACATGAGCTAAAGGCTAAAACATGAGCTAAAGGCTAAAACACAAGCTTAACTGTTTGTGATGAAGTTCATTCCAACCCACATGCAGCAACTATACTGCAGCAGTGATCTGATCAAACTTGAGAGTCTTTCTATAAAATGAAGAGTGAGGTTATGTTAGCTCTGCTTGGTAGATGAGCAGGACAGAAGGATTTGCTAATGTTACATGTTAGCCTACAGATACATCTCAGACTACCAGGCTCGGAGTAGTGCTAAATAAATGTACAGAACAAACTGACAAAATTTGTTTGTTGTCACATTTCAAACAACAGCGCTGTGTAACTGCTGATAAATACCTTACCTTTTCGTTGTGTTGTATCTGTTAAAAATATGTCCTGAACAAAGAAAAGAAGCGTTAAAAAGAAGATTCGATCTCCATTCATTTCCAAAACAAACACAAGCCTTGGTAAAAGTTAAGTCATGACAGTGTGCACGTGATTTGAGCCAAAAGGTATCACTGCAATCCAGCCCATTGGAGTTACAAATCCTGAAGTTCAGGACATGGGTCAGACTTCAACCTGAGTGTTGGACTTGAGTCTTCAACACTGAAAAGAAAAGACAAATCTATCATCAACAAATCAATCTGGCCATTTAAAATTTTTAAAACATGCTGTTTTTTTCCAAGTGCGCTGTTTATCATGCTGTCTGACAGCCACCTGGAAATAGCAGTGTCAGGCATTTGATCTGGGGACGGCAGCTCAGTTTGTGCTGGTGGTCTTTTTTCATTTTTCCAATCATTTTGATTAAACTTTTTGGTTGGGGAAAAAAACCCCAAAAAGGTAAATACTTTTAAATTAAGTAAAGATTAATTGAAGTGACTTTGGGATTCATGCCACAACATATGAAAGTGGAGGTAACAGTAGAACAAAGTTCTCCTGAACAATGTTTCCATAAAGATAGAAAAACATAAAAAGTAATGATAACTCTGCTTGGCTTTCCTCTCCTATGTTTGTGTGTGTTCAGGTACTGGCACGAATGCATGCTACATGGAGGCTCTTCGTCATGTGGACCTGGTAGAGGGAGATGAGGGTAGAATGTGTGTGAACACTGAGTGGGGAGGCTTTGGGGATGATGGAGGTCTGGATGATTTTATCACAGAGTTTGACCGGGACGTGGACGCAGCATCCAACAACCAAGGAAAGCAAATGTGAGGAAAACAGTTATCCCTGTCATTTCACAGCATTTACAACATAATATCTCATCATCAATGTGTTTCTGTGTTTGTAGCTTTGAGAAGATGATCAGTGGGATGTACCTGGGTGAGATAGTGAGGCTGGTAGTATTAAAGATGGCCAAACTTGGACTGCTGTTCGATGGCTGTGTATCTGATGCCCTGAGGACCAAAGGGAAGATCACCACTGCAAATGTTGCAGCAATGGAGGAGTGAGTAGTCTCTTAATCTGTCTGTAACACACTTCCTCTGTACTCAAACCACTAACTTAATTCATATCTGTCCATTTCAGGTACAAAACTGGTCTTAAGAATACCAAAAACATCCTCTTGTCACTTGGGTTGGCTCCATCACAAGACGACTGTATTGCTGTTCAACATGTCAGCACCATAGTTTCCTTCAGGTCCTCAAACCTGGTGGCTGCTGGATTGGGGGCCATCTTGACTCGAATTAAGCAAAACAGGAATCTGAGGACAATGAGGATCACTGTAGGTGTGGATGGAACAGTGTACAAGACCCACCCACAGTGAGTTTTTATGGAAACATTCACAAAGGATCAAAGTCATTGTTGGTATGAGTTTTAAATTTGAACAGCTTTTTATTAAGACTTATACTTTGTTTCCTGTCAAATAAAAATACTCTAAAATACTCCTAGAAGCAAAGATAAAGTTCTGATACAGTTCTGTCTTTATTTCAGGTATCCTAAACGCCTCCACAAAGTAGTGCGCAGGTTACTTCCCGAGTGCCAGGTCAGGTTTGTCCTCTCAGACAGTGGCAGCAGCAAAGGAGCCGCTCTAGTTACAGCAGTCGCCCAGAGACTGGCATCACGAAGGAGACAGGTGGGGATGCTTGCACTGTTTGCTTCTTTATATATTGTAATAATTATATCATCATATTTGTCTCTGTGACTTGTATTCAAGGTGGATGAGACACTGCATCCCTTCAGACTGAGTCAAGAGCAGCTGCAGCTTGTAAAGGCCAGGATGAGGGCAGGGCTGGAGGCGGGTCTGAAGAGCAAAGGCCCGTCCACTATCAAGATGCTGCCTTCTTTTGTGTACCACACACCTGATGGAACAGGTCAGCACATAAAACAGGAAAAAGAGAAAACAGATAGGAAAAGACATACACTCACATCGCCAAGCTCAACTCTAACATTGTGTGAAACTTTGCAAGTACAGAACGTTTATTTTATTTTATTTTATTTATTTTCCAGAAGAGAATGAATGGTCTGATTTATTACCGAGAAATGAATGAATAACTGTCAGTGTGCTATTACTTTGTATTTTCCAGAACATGGAAAGTACCTGGCCTTAGACCTGGGTGGAACAAACTTCAGAGCAATGCTGGTGAAGTTTAAAAAAGGTCTGCAACAGAACGCAAGACTTTACCACAAGATCTACACTGTACCATTGGAGATAATGCAAGGAACTGGAGAAGAGGTAAGATATTTGTCGGCAGGTAATCTTAGAAACTCTAGCCACGATTTCTTTGTTTTTGAAACCTTTTTCTTCTCCCTCTCTTCCTCTGTTAGTTGTTCGATCATATCGCGCAGTGTGTCAGTGACTTCCTGGACTACATGGGGATGAAGAAAGCTTGTCTTCCTGCGGGCTTCACCTTCTCTTTCCCCTGTGAGCAGGCAGCGATTGACACAGTAAGTGGAGACACAAGAGTGTGGTGCCACAATTTATCCAAACCTGGAAGACAAAACTCACTTTTTTCACCTTTATATGTTCTGTAGGGTACACTGGTGAGCTGGACCAAAGGCTACAAGGCCACAGACTGTGAAGGACATGATGTCGTTGAAATGCTGAGGGAGGCCATCAAGAGACGCAACGTGAGTTCAAGAGAGGGGAGACTTTAACCTCTACTGCACTATTTTGCAGAATATGTGAGCAAAGATTATAGCTGCGTCTCCCCAAAATAGACATAAATACAATTTATTTTCTGTGGGAGGAAGGGAAGTTACATGTTTTTATTAATTACTTTTCTTTATGAAACAGTGAAAGCCAAAATATGTCTGTTTCGTTTAAGTTCCAGGTTGTAAAACTGCAAAATTTGATCAAATGCAAGAGGATAATCACATGCAATGCAGTGTAGGAGGACACATCTGACATTAATGTTCAATAACTCTTATAAAAAGCAGGTGTGCATGTATGGTTGTGTCATGTCTGTTTGTGCCATTAGGACTTCGACTTAGACATAGCAGCGTTCGTCAATGACACAGTAGGAACCATGATGAGCTGTGCGTATGAGGACCCTCAGTGTGAGATCGGACTGATTGCTGGTATGTGACCTGCAGGGACATTCTAGTTAAGTTTGTGTTTGTTTTGCGATATTTCAAAGAAAAACAAGACCGGAGTGTGTTTGGAAATGTTTCATGTGTGGGTATGTTCCATCATAAAATTGTTCAGCAAATTGTTTTTAGCCTGAGTCGACATCTGAAATGAGACGGAGCTCAAGCTTGTGATTGTGTTTTATAGGAACTGGCACAAATCTGTGTTACATGGAGGAAGTGAAGAACATCAGAAAGACTAAAAAGGAGACAGGAAAAGGAGAAACAGAAGAGGAGACACCTAAAGGAGAGGTGAGTAAGGTCCCAGAAATCTTTTAATTTATTACAAATTTTACAGCATCAAAGAGCAGCTGTGGTTTAAAGCTGGGTCATCCTCTTTTTGTCTCTGCTCCTAGCAGAGTGATGGGTCTGAAGGAGAGAGGAAGGAAGAGAATGCTGAGATGCAGAAGATGTGCATAAACACAGAGTGGGGGGGTCTGGGTGATGATGGCTCTTTGGATGACATCATCACGCCTTATGATGTTGAGGTGAACAGAAATTCAGTCAACCCTGGAAAACAAAGGTGAGACAGTCACTGTGTGTTAAGAGGATTTTACAATTACTCACCTTTGACTCTTGAGTGCAGATTTTCTCATGGCAGCTCTTTTTGTGTCAGTATTAAACAATAGGTTGTGGGTTTATGGTTTTGGGCTCTGTAATACCTTCAGTACCTTTATGAACATGTTTGAGTCCAATGCTCCAGTGATGTCCTGTATTTTCACTTCAGTCGATCTCTCACTAATTGTGTTTGTCTTTGTGTCTGCGCAGATTTGAAAAGCTGACCAGTGGGATGTATTTAGGAGAAGTTGTGCGTCAGGTGTTGTTGGATTTAACCAGAGCAGGACTGCTGTTCAGAGGACACGTCACTGAAGCTCTGAAAACACCAGGAATATTTGAAACCAAATACCTGTCACAGATAGAGAGGTAGGAAAGACTGTGTGCGGCGTGCGATGACTTAAAATCTTTGTCTGATTAGCTCACTCAGCTGTCTGTAAATGACAGTCAGTACTAACATAACTGTGTTGTCTCCCCCTAGTGACCGCCTGGCTCTGCTGCAGGTCAGATCAATTCTACAACATCTTGGGCTTGACAGCAACTGTGATGACAGCATCATCGTCAAAGAGGTAAAGAATAGGAGATGATGGCTTAGCTGAACTTACTTTGTAGAGGAGATTTAAACAAGCATGCCGCCCAAAGTGCTTCATAGAAGAACGAACAGAAGGAGCAAAGAGGAGAATGATAATAAATATCAGTTTTATTCATTCAGAAGGTTACAAAAACTGTCAAATGTCTGACTGTCATTACTTGAAATAGTACTCAGTATTAAATTAAATTTAATCCAGTAAATATGTATATATTTTCTTTTTCATAACTATTTTTTATTCAATTTTCTTCAGAGAGAAAAAGATTTTTAGTAACTTTTATTTAACTTTTCTATTGGTATTAGTTATTTAATTTTATGACTTTTTTTAGAAAGTCTTTGTCAGTTGATTTTATTTCTTTCTCCTCTAACTATTGTTGTCCATAAATCCTTTTTATCTCTTTTATTGTGAAACACTTTGGGCTGCATGTTTTTGTGCATGAAAGGTTTCAGAAACATAATTAAGTTTTTATCAGTTCAAGGCATCTCTCTTCATGCAATAATAACCACAACCTCTTTAACTTGTGAAGTCAAGAATGAGTGTCCATTCTGCTACATTATGTTTGATTAGAAAATATTTGTGAAAATCTTTTTTTAAAATAAAAGTATTTCATGGAATAAAAGTAGCAACTGAGTTACTAAAAGCACAAACATCTCAGTTTAAAACGTGTATCTGGAACAAAAGAGAGAGTTTAGCTTCATACATTTACATTACATACACTTGACAGTGAATTACTGTAGCCATGATGACATTTGTGCAGACCAGTAAACAGAAAGAAGATTTAAAACCTTATAAAATGTTCTTCTTTAATAAATCCTCAAACATGGGCTGAAGATTTGGCCACAGGTGTTCAAATGGAGAATCATCATCCTCATACAAACCACATCACAAACCAAGCTACAGGCAGAACTACACAAACACAGTCTGCTGTCTTTATGAACAACTTTCAGAAAAGTATGTTAAAAAAAATTATCAGCTGATTTAAGAACTAAACTGTGAAAACTGTCTGTTGCACAGTTTAGGGAGAACACCCTCTTCTCACTCTGACTTCAGTTCAGTTTCAGTTCTTTATCGGTTTATTTTTGTGTCAAGATATATTGTATGTGCTGACTGTGCGCGACAAAAAGAGATTCTTCAAGGTCCATCTGCAAGACTTCAAGTCAAACTGGATTTAAAACCAGCTGCATAACCTTTTCACATGTACTGTAGTTCTCACAACATGTTTTAGTGATTTAAGTTAAACACCAGTGACTGAAAACTTCAGTCATAACACTGTCCCGTTAAAGTTTCCCATGAAGCCAGTGAGCCGATATGCATACATATATACAAACATTAAGTTGTTAGTTAGCACATTGCTTTGTTCCTTGTTTTAAAATGTAGATTAAATGTAGATTAAATGTAGATCATGTTTTCTATTATAAAGGTAACTAGCTGGGTTGATTATAACGTGACTCTCCAAAATAGCTGTTTTGCAACTCTGTGACCTTTTTCTTGATTAAAATTTGTTGCAAATGCCTCATAAGGGTGAAGAGTTCAACTTTTGAAACACTGCAATACCAAGAAAACCATGTTCCCTGTTGCGACATCACATTTGTATTCAGAAGCATTTCTCTCTTTTTGTTGAGGAGTGATTTGATTTAACAAACTGTGGCTCCATCAATGTATTTAGTGTTGCAATAAGGATAAAGTTTTCATTGTTTTACAGGTTTGTGGAGCTGTGTCACGTCGTGCAGCTCAGATGTGTGGGGCAGGAATGGCGGCTGTGGTTGATAAGATCAGAGAGAACAGAGGACTGGACCATTTGAAAATAACTGTAGGGGTGGATGGGGCGCTTTACAAGCTACATCCACAGTGAGTCTTTCCTGTTGTAACTACTTGGACTTTATAACTATTTGTTCAGACTTCCTACAGATGGTTCAGTTGAATTACATATTTTGATGTTCTTGACTGGATCCCATAACTAATTTTCTCTTTCTTCTTTTTTTTACTTTCTCTTTTCTTTTCTCTGCTATTTCTAGTTTTGCTGGAATCCTTCAGGAGACTGCTGCAGCTTTGGCTCCTCAGTGTAGCGTGACCTTCATGCCTTCAGAGGAGGGCAGCGGGAAAGGTGCTGCTCTCATCACAGCTGGGACCCATCAAAGCAGGAGACGTCACATCACAGAAGCAGAAATGATATAATATTCATTTACGATGACATATTCATATTCTTCTTCATAAAGAATTCTGCTCACTGCACTGCTGCAGTTGTCATAAACAATAAATTCAGTAGCGTCTCCTTCGCACTTAAAGGACAAAACGGATGCTGACTATTCCCAGTCTTATAAACTGTATTGTGCACATAGCTAAAACACGGCTACCAGGGATTAAATTTCAGTCCCCAAAGATATTTAAGGAACTGGATTACAGATATTAGATTTTACAAAATGAACATAAAGCTGGCTTGCCATCATCTCTGCAGAGAAAAGCTTCTTTTATGTTCCTGGAGAACGGGCTTCCTCCAAACAAATGAATGACTAGTTTTAAGAAATATTTGGTTCTGGGTGGCTTTAACACCAATCCTTTCTCTTTGCACTCTTTATTCGAGTGTTTCAAAGTCACAGCAGCACAGTCACACAAAAGCGTAGAACAGACACTGATGAGGATGGAAACTCTTATCAGTAATCACAGCCTGCAGACTACTCAGGGTCAATACTTAATCTGAGACCAAATAAACATGAATGTCATCACTGTAAGTTCACGTTCAAGTTCAAGTGTCGTTACAGATTAAAAGGCAGAATTTGATAATGCTGCGCCTGCTTACAGTGTGTTCCACTTTGCTGGCTTTGGTTTTAGTTCCTCTGAGTGTGTGCGAGTGTGTTTGAGAGCACTTATTGTCAGGAATAATGATAAAAACAATAATTGTGTGAGGAGTTACGAGCAGGTTATGGCAGTAATATAACATATATAACTAATAGCATTAAGACTCTTCATATATATATATGTGTGTGTGTGTGTGTGTGTGTGTGTGTGTGTGTGTGTGTGTGTGTGTGTGTGTGTGTGTGTGTGTGTGTGTGTGTGTGTGTGTATTGATAAAGAGCAGGAGGAGGAGGATAGGAATGCCTCTGACCATATTTCCCAACAATAAAAACAACAAGTACTCTGTTCTGCTGATCTGAACCGACTCTCTGTCCATGTGATAACCTGTCTGTCACTCTGCTGTCTGTCTCTCTGCTGTCTGTCTCTCTGCTGTCTGTCTCTCTGCTGTCTGTCTCTCTGCTGTCTGTCTCTCTGCTGTCTGTCTGTCCCTCTGTCTCTCTGACTTTGGGATATTAAAGTCTGGAAGCTTTATCTGTCTTGCTGGATTGGTGCCCAATCACCATCACCATCTCTCATCTATCCGTCTGCACACTACATCCTCAACAAATAGTCCAGGTGCAAATCCTAAAAAAAATTTGATTGTAATTTAAAGACATTCATTGTTGTTGATGGACAGAAATGGTAAGATTTGTTAAATTAAAACATTGATATCATGAAATAATTTAATATGTAATGGTCTTGAGGGTTGACACTAATCCCTTTATAACAGCCTGGATGATGTGTTAAAGATTAGCAGCAGAGAGCAGTGAAACAGGCCACACAGGACACATAATGTGACACAAAATCAGAGTGCAAAGAAGGAGAGAGAATTACAATGTCAAAGGAATTAAACAAAGGAGAAAGGAAATGTATTGAGTAGGGATGCGTGCTAACAGGAGAAAAAGAGAAGCTAATCTGACTGGGATTAACATGTACAAATGAAATCAGCAGAGAGGTGTACGTCACATACTCACCACTGTAATCCCACTGTCCTAGTGATGACCCTGTAGCGTCACAGTTAAATCACACATGCACTGACACTGCAGCTTCACTGCAGACAAACACACACACACACACATGCACACACACACGCACACACACACACACACACACACATACACACTCACACACACACACACACACACACACACACATATACACACATACACACACCCTGATGGGCTGCTGAATCTGCAGCTCGTGCAGCACAACATGGTCAGCTGACAGATACAGAAATGGCATCCTACCCTGTTCTCTCCCATTCTCTTCACACTTGTTTCTGTTAATGTCACTTTAAATGAACCTCCTTCTCTTTGTTGCACACTTCTCACACCTTTGCTGCATATTGTTTTTCATTATAGCTTTTATAACCTGAAATGACCCCAGTGGTCTCCCTGACAAAGCATTTCTCCAGGAGCAAGGTGTATGAGTCTTATTATACATGGGCTCTCTTTGTTTGAGTGTGTGTTTGTGTGTGTTTGAGGCTCTGTGAGTATGTCTTTGTCTTCAGTGTTGACCAACAATAAGTGCATTGACACATCAACAGGCAAACAAACAGAAGGAAGAAACACCAGCAGATGGGAGAGTTGAGACACTGGTTTTTCAGGACCTGTGGTATAACAGGGCAAGCTCTGGCCTTTTGATAGAAGGCTTCTGCTCTGATTTTTGGAAATACCATCATCACCAGCCTGGGACACAGCCTTCTATTTTCACCTCCAGAGACACAATGAGAGGAAGTTTAAAGCCTGAATTTGAACCAATGTTTGGAGTGGACAGTGCAAAAATGAGATGCAGCAATGCTCCAAAACATCGTCATCTTCAAAACAGTAGGATGCTGCCTCCTCTTTATCAATGGAAAGCTCTATTAATAAAGGTAATTCAGTTATTGAGACAGTATGATAATCTAGAAGAGCTAACACTGCTGGGATTATCCATGGCAATGCAACTGTTGGTTGATTTGGGATGAGTTATGATGCTGTTGTTGGTGTGTGAAGGTGTGACAAATGAGAGAGGAAACTCATGCATCTGTAGAGAAAAACCTTCAGTGGCTCTGTATTCTGTATATAAAGGATAGAAACATGAGTGTGTATGCAAAATGTTGTGTGCTACCTTGTTGTATCATACTGCAGAGATCAGATCCATCTGTCAGCAGTTGGTGATCACATTGTTGTGCATTGTTGCCAAACTTCCTGTCACCAGCCTGCAGCAGGAGCAGAGCAGCTTGTGTACATTGATCTATGATGTAAAATCAATCGGCCTGTTGGTCTTGTTTTGCAAACATGGTTAACGTCACTCTTTTTGTGGTCTTCATACCTCGAGACATGCTAACTTGCAATTTGTTGTTACTGCATTATTATGAAGACAGCTTAAAGACATTCTGGCATATTCTGGAGTATTTGTTTTCTTCCACCCACAGACTGTATTATCTATGGATATAGTGTTTGTGACATCATCCATTTGTTTCTCATACAGAGTTTTGATGCCCTTTGTTGGTGGTCATATTGAAAAGCTTGACTGAACCTAGTTTGTTCTAGTTTGGATGAGGTAAAGAGGCGGGCCTTTAGCCTCCATGCAGACAGCTACAAGGTGCTGTCAGTCAAATCGGCCACGCCCTTTAATGAACAAACCTCATAATTTTGAAAACAAAGCTGTATGGAAAACTCACCCACAGTCGAATGTGTGAAAATAAAGAAATCAGGCACTCAGACCAAAACCATTTTGACCAGGCTGTAAGAATGTTTGTTTTTACTGTAAAAATCTTTTTTGACTCGGTGTTCACGTGGTTCTCTGTGTGTCTGCAGCCAGCCTCAAACAGACTCTCAAAGAAGCACACTTCTGCATAGGCTTCATATTTTAACACTGAAAGTTGCTGCTGAGATTTAATACATTTCACCTGATAGCAGTGACATTTTGGAAATCAGTAGATTTTAAATGTTTGGATGATCAGAGTAGGCAAATGATGTTCAGAGCTTTACAGTGGAACAAAGTTGAAGTTTGATCTGATCTGTTGCTGGATAGGTTGATTGGTATATGACAGTTTTTAACATTAGAAAAATATATGTAGAGAAACAATAGAAGGGCTGCACAGTAGTGCAGCTGTTAGTGCTGTTGCTTCACAGTAAGAGGGTTGTTGGTTCAAATCCCAGTTTGGGCACAATGTTTGCGTGTCTGTGTGTCAGCCCTGAGATTGACTGGCAACACAGTCCCACATCTCCCCCTAAGCCAGCTGGGATAGGCTCTAGACACCCACGACCCTGCATAGGATAGTAGGTATAGAAGATGAATGAATGGTCAATAGGACATATATAAGACCTGATTGAATGAACCCAGATTAATGGCATGCTGTATAGATATGTGATATATGATCAAAAACAGGCCTCAGTGACTCCTGTCAACAAAATGTTGCTGTCGAGAAGCTGTATTGGGGAATATACTTGAAAAGAGGGTGTACCGGATAAGTGACCAAATACAGAGGAGATGAAATGCTATACTGATTATTCTCTAAGCAGTACTCCTTAACAGAAACTGCTCGTGCTCAATTACTTCAGCCTAGAGTTGATGCTCTCAGTGCAGCCAAGTCAGGTTGTTGTCTGCAAACAGCACTGCTCATACTGCTGCTTGAATGAACACAACAAGTTCAGGCAGGTCAGCAGGGTGATATCAAATAGCAATCAAAGAGATGTGTGCCAACAAATGCTTTCATGAAGAAATAATTGATAAAGGACTGCAGAAATACTGTTGAAGACAAAAGTATTTTCTCAACCAACCATTAATACTGAAATAGCCATTAATAGGTCACATAATGGTGTATCACATACAGGGAGATCCATTTTTTTTTCCATCTGACCCCTCCTCCCTAAAACACAGAGCTTCTCTCAAAGGTGGCTACAACACTCTGTTTTTTCCATCAAAACCAAATTAGCAATGGGGACAAGATGTAAAGTGTTAAACCATGACACAACCAGAAGCTTTCAGCAAATTGTGATTACTTCCCAAGCAGATGTTTCAGAGACAGAGAAGCTCATTGTCACATCAGATAAGTAATGTTTAACCACCTGCCACTCAAAGTGAAACTACTGGAATCGACGATGATGTTAACAGTATAATGCCAGAGTTTCATGTCAAAGTTCAGGGTGACAAACAAAGTGTTTTTGACAGTTGAAGGGGACTGTAGGTCTCTCTTTGATAAACACAAGTGCAGTGTGAAAGCCTGTAATAACTGAATCTAATATGAACTAAGCAGATCGGAAGTTCTGAGCTGTATTCTGTTGAGCCAGATGTTATAAGATGTTATGAAAATAGAGAAAACATGATGCAACAAATATGATGGGTGTCAATATATTTTTAGGATGTACTGCAAGCTGTAATGAATGAATAATTAATGACTATGAAGATGTAAATTGATAAATAATTAGAGTTGATATAATTACACTTTAACCTTTCATGTTTTTTCCCTAAATAAATAAAATAGCATCTTTAATTTCATTATGCTTTGTTCATTTCTATTAGCTAAAGCTTTCTTGAATGTATGTACATTCAAAAAGACTCTTCAGCATAGTTTGGCTGGGGCGAGTTGCTCACTTTGTCACATTGCTGCCTTGTTTATAAGGTCTTAAGGTGGAATTATTGACAGTGCACATAATGAGTGTATAAAGGACTACAGGCCCTCAGCTGTTGGTCTCTACAGTCTAGACTACACAGAGCTGCTGTTGTTAATGTTGTGATGTCACGTCTGTCTGAGAGGACAGTGCAGTGAAGTGACCGTCAGTGTGACTCTAAGTAGGGAGTGAGTGAGTGAGTGGGTGTTGGGGTAGCTCTCTGTCCATCTGAATAATAGAAAACTATCATAGGAGGTAGAAGACACATGTTAAGGAGAAAAACAAAAAATATTCAAGGTAAAATGAGGCAAAAGAAAAAGTTACGTACAGTAACAGGGAAGCACTGAGAGGAAAATGTGGATTCAACTGCTGGGGTAAAGTGGAGGATTAAACAGATACACAAGAACAAGATAGTGAAATATCTCTCAACTACCACAAATAGCACATCTTTATTGATAAAGTTTAACAAACAGTCCAAAACCTAAAGATAATTGAGTTTCTCAATGAGGTTAGAGGAGGAAAATAACCTCATCCTCACATTTCATGACCTGAAAATGATTGTTCAGCTGCTCAAAACACTCCCTGACATACGATCCTGCCTGAAAAGAAGCGCTCTGTGTCAGCCTCATGTAACCTCTCCCTGTGATGCCCCTGATGGCCTCTGAGGCAGGAAGAGCTTGTAAGCACCCACAATCCACAGATTTCCCTCCTGTCCATAGAATCAGAGCTGTAGAGTACTCTGACTCACGTTACAACAGCCTGAGTCATTGTCTCTCTAACAGACGCTGTATGATGTGTAACTTTACAACTTCCTTGAAATGGTGACGCCTAAATTCCCTCCTCACTGTACTTCCCTACTGCTCTGCCTCCCCCGTCCCCTTCTCCCTGCCTCTCCTATTTAATTATGCAGGCCCCCTCTCCCTTCCTGCCTCCTCCATCACAAAAGTTTGCCTCCAAGGCGTCAGCTGACTAACCAATGGTTGAAAAGAGGATGTGGCACTCAACCCCCCCACACAGACGCACACTCCAACCAATCAGATGAGAGAAAGTGGGCAGGGCTTAAGATCTAGCCCTTCCTTCTACTCTCCCTCCCTCCTTCCCTCCCTCTCTCTCTCTGCCTCCTGCAGTTAAACTTGCTGTCTCACTCATGCTTCCTGGCTTCACTCACATACTGAGAGAGAGAGGGAAGAGAGTCAAGCCGCACATGAGGCAGCTCTATTTTAACCACAACTGATTGGACTATTTCATCTTGTGGTGTATTACAGATTACATAAACAAGAGCAGAGCTTTAGCTTTTATTTATCTTTCCCTTTTTATTTTGGATTTTCTTCCATCCGGCTTTAGGTGAACGTGTGTCCTAGTGTGACGAGTAGAGAGTGTGTGTGTGTGTTCAAGTGAGTCTGTATGTGTGTGTAAGAAAGAAAAGGGACCAGGATGATTGCAGCCCAGCTCCTAGCCTATTACTTCACTGAGCTCAAGGATGACCAGGTCAAAAAGGTGAGTGCTTCCTGGTTCTTCTGTCTCCATCTTTAAAATTATAGGTTGTGAAGTAAAAACAGATGTTGAGAAGAAGAGAGAAGAGCACATCTCTGTAGAGGTCACAAAGTTTACTCATACTGCCGTCATCTTAACTTTGCTGTAAGGCTGGAGTTTTCCAGTCAGCCACATGTTTGGATATCTTCACCTTGTGATGCATCTCTTTGAGGAAGTGGCCTAACAGAGGGCATGCTGGGAGATGAGTACGAGGCAGAAGTTGTTCAAGTTAATTGAATATCCCTGAAATGTCTTTTTTTAGCAAGGTTTAATCCCGCCGGCTCATTGAGACGTGACGAACTGCACAAGCGTGTTTGTGTGGGAAGATGTGTAAGAAGGCACGACCCACAGGGGTGTGATTGGTGCCATGATGTGAGCTCTGAGAGGTGTGACGAAGAGGAGGAGAGAGGAAGTGAGAGGTATTGATGAAGCGACAGAGGAGCAGAGGGATGGGAAGTGGATTAAACAGAGACGAGTCAGTTTAAGGGTCACTGAGCTTCCTTTATGTACCTGTTAAAATGATACGCACACCTTTACCACTCAGGAAAGGTCAACAAACAAAAACACAGATGAGCAAACAGACTTTTTATTAGAATCAATATCGTTCATCATTGTTTACAGCTGATTGTTGACATGCTTGGTATAACTGTAACACCCCAGTAAATACTTTTTTTTTCAAAGAGAAGAAAAACTATAAAAAGTAACAGAGATGTAGATGATTTGTACACTGCTGCATCTACATATTGTCTCATCTACTGTCCATATGTTTAGTGTGGTCTTTTAACCTTCAACATTAACATGTGTTAAAGCCAATAGACTGACATGAGCATTGACATGAATTTAAGACAAATGAGGGCTCTATAGCTAAGGTGTTTAATGAATAACAAAGCTGAGGTGAATTTATTAAATTTTCAAGGAGAAAGAGGTGAACATGAAGGCTATGAATGTGAGTCTTTCATAACTTCTCAGCTGAGCAGCCCCCGCTGTAAAGCTTCTGGCACAAAACTGACTTGACCAGTTTCAGTGAAGTGTGTGTGTGAGTGTATGTGTAACTTAAGAGCTGAGCCTTTCAAGCTACTCGGACCCAAACACTCCCCTGTACCTCATGGCTGAACGCTACAAAATAGTGTAACCAGGAAACAAACACAGCCTCATCATGGAAACTAGTGAGGCTATAAATTTAAAACTGAGCCCCTCATGTGTTATGTCATTTCTTCTGGGTTTATTTAGTCTATTTGTTCTGTTTAAACAGAATAAAGAAACTGTGCAGTGTCCCTTTAAGGTTGCTCTCTGATGATGTCATGTGCCGCCAAGCAGATTCTGGCTGATCTTTTTCCT
This sequence comes from Labroides dimidiatus, assembly GCA_030710495.1. NCBI lineage: Eukaryota > Metazoa > Chordata > Actinopteri > Labriformes > Labridae > Labroides > Labroides dimidiatus. Next base: position 21,098,553 of record CM061144.1, on the reverse strand, counting down.
GTAGTGGTACAGAAAGTTCACAGCCACCACACTTCTTCCTCCATTTTACTTGCCGTTTGTTTCTGCAATTCATGAAATTGCTCAACCATAATTCTTTCCAAAGCGCTTCACAAAGATGTCATCCCAAGGTGCACCTGGTGCACCAAAGTCAAATACAGAGTGTGCTAAGGTAAAAGTCTTAATCAGCAGCCAGGATCTGATGTAATACAACACATCTCCCTTCCTCTGTGACTGCAGCTCGACTCCTCTACCTGACTGACTAAAATAGGCCAGCTTTGAACCATGTGACCGTAGGTGACAGGAGGAAAAGGCTTACACACACTTACAGCCACACACACCTTCACTCTGAGTCAGGTATGCCTTGTTGTTGTGTAGAATTACAAAGAGCGGGGTTTGTGTTTTTGATGATAACTTCTCTATTTGTGAGATTGTTAAAACACACATTCAGAATTTCAGATACCTACAGGAGAAAGCACACTGACAATCCCATCAATGAGTACATGCGTCTGTCAAAGCGCCTCAGTCAGCTGAGTGTGTGTGTCTTCCTTTCACTCATCCCACTGCAGTGTCCTTGACTGTACTCTCTGACACACTGTAGTCTGTTAGGGGGCATCCAAAGCAGTGTTCACAATGTATGTGAGCATGAAGAAGAAGAAGAGATGATGGCACAGGAGAGGGCAGTGTGGAGGACAGTATTTTTCCACATGGCGAGTCTGTGTGCACATGACATCTTGCACATATACATATACAAGAGGGTCAGGTTTCAGGGCTTGCTTGAAATGTGTCGTGGTGACGTGGAGAAGAAGGCATCGTCCAAGGGAGGAATGCAAATAGAAAAGAGAGGGAGAAAGAGAAAGGAGGGAGGGGAGCAGAAACACAGAGAGTGATCACTTCCTGAAACTTAAACCGAGCTCCAGGCACTGTTAGGGAAAGTTGTGTGTCAGAGGTGTGTTGAGGGGAAAACATAGCCTTTACCAACTCATGTGTGCAAAGCAAGGAGGGCCCCATTGGGTCCCCTCATCAAGGAATGACACTTTGTGCTGCTTTATAGAAAAACTCTTGTTCTATTTTCACATTTAATTATCAAACCGAAAAAAATGTAAAATGATTCTTTTAAAAGATGAAGATTAATCGTTGTTATTATCCTCTGAGGTCTCTCTGTAAAGAAACTGTATCTCTCTGGGCCATGTGCGATCAGATGATGCTCTGCCATGATAAAATGCTTATTCATGGTTTCTAGCAGCAGAGTGCTGAGTCATGGATGCTAATGTCTTGCCTGCAGCCGGAACTGACTTACTTTGAGCTTAGTGGATCCCTTACTTTGATGTGATGAAACGTGGACAATGGCTGCTTTTAATCCTGCTCTGTAACCAATGACTCCATCGGTCAGCCGAGTACACTTTGTTATTTAAGTAGACTTGCTAAGAAGGTATTCTTAATCAATTAGGTTATTAAGAACATATTCTTATTTTAACCCAGTCATTTAAATAAGAATTAAAGTTGGATAGCTGAGTGCATGCAGTGACTTTAAACAAGGACAGGCTACATTTTTAATGCACAGACTTTAAGTGACAGGGGACTATTGAAGAACAGGGTGTTTTTACTGCAAGTATCAGGGTCAAAAGCCAGCCCAAAGTGCCTTTAACAAACCCCTCCTTCAAAAAGGTTCCTGCCTATGGAGTATTACTTTCCAGACCAACTTTGAGGTGGCCTTGTAGCTTTGAGGAGCATTGGTGTACCCACAACAGAGCTGTCTTCAGTAGTGCTAGCAAAGATGCTGCATAAGCGTTGCATGTCACTCCGTTCATTTTGCATTGTCTTCTATGTTTCCTAAACCAAACTGAAGAAGAGGCAAAGTGATTGGGGGATTATCACAGGGGTAAGCAATAAAGTAGCAGGGATTATCAGGCCTGGCAGGCTGCAGCAGTGTGTAGCAGTTGGCATGAGCAGAAAGTGTTGGCAGCTTAAAAAAAACACGTGTTGAAGTTTCAGTCCTGAATGGATTTGTTTACACCAAAGAACAAACACATGACAAACACATCCTCAATGTATTTAATCACAGAGATTTCTTAAGATTAGTTTCAAAAAGATTGAACATGTAGCGAGATAATTCCTGTATTGAACTCTAAATCATCAAGTTCTACTTAGCAATATCATCTGATGTGTTATGTAGCTGTTAGCTCACAGAACTTTTAAAAATACCACAAGTTGCCTCTGGGCATAACTAGAGGCAGTTTTGAGGTGTGGTACCTTTTAAATTTTAGTGCTGAGATACGGCATGCAAGGTAAAAATAGGGGAATTAGAATAACATTGTTCTCTTGAGTATTACCTGAGGCATGGTCGCGCAACTCGACTGTCTCCTGCTCATGTGAGGCCTTGGCGTCAGTCAGCTTCTCAGAAATTTCTGTTAGATGAACTGAACCGCCAGTGAACTAAAACTGAGCCACAAACTGCACAGAGCTGCAGACTGACTTATTGATTCTCAATGGCATCACCAGCACTCAGCCATTTCACATTACATGGATTCATTTGTTCCACTGTGGCTTTATAGATATTGAACTTTAACAGAAGGTCTTTTCTTTAGTAGAAAAGTAGTGAAAATGTTTCATTAAGGAGCGGTGGAGATTTTTGAAGGAAAGACAGGAACCTGTATCTAAGTTCATATACAGCATCTGTTTACTTTTTTGAATTAACAGTCCTTAGGAGGTATGATTGGCTGCAACTGTGGACGCAGATATTTTTTATTCAGTAGCCTTTGCTTGACTCTTACTTAATTTTCCATTCGGAGAGATTATGGACGGATGACCTGGGTCACACACTTTATGGAAAAAGATGAGCATTCTTTAGAGCAACAAACCCTTAGATTGTAATTGGCACCAAATCAGGTCTGATCAGATAGCATCACACAGTAACTGAGTTGTATATAAATTATTGTTCTGTGTTATTTTGTGTGTGTGTGTGTGTGTGTGTGTGTGTGTGTGTGTGTGTGTGTGTGTGTGTGTGTGTGTGTGTGTGTGTGTGTTGTAATTCATAAAACAGCTGTGGGCGAGCTTGAGTGCCCCATTAGAGTTCAGCATTATCAGGCACCACTGTGTCAGTGTATTTAAATGTCTGTTCATGTGACTGACTCGAAAAAAAAATTGACTATAAGGATTTTGACGTGTTGACAGAACAAATACATTTGTCCAGGTGCTGACATTTCACTTTACCTCAGCTGTCAGTTTCTGTATGAACAATCTTGTACTAATAAGCTTTCAGACCATAGAGAGCTGCCACATTTAGAGAGAACATAGGGAATGTCCCACCTGCAGAATAGATAACTTCTTGACATGGTTCTCCTAATGTATGTGGCTCCAATATCTACTCTTAACCTGTCTACAAACAGCAGGTTGAAGATGTTTAACATTCGTCCTAGATCCCTTTTAATATATGATGGATGCCAGACTCACCACTTACACTGGCAGAAAGAAATGATTTTTTTTTCAGTGCTTTTTAATCTACAATCTGTTGTTTCAGTGTTTGCATACCATTGGACACCTCACGTGGTGTCATGTGTGATAAAGTTAAGGCCTTCATGTTCTAAAATCTTCTCATGAACTCTTCACTCCCTTCCCTGATATCCAGTACACTCACACCCAAACAAGTATTTTCCTGAACACTGTCTCAAATGACCAGAACTTTATGGGAAATACACTTAACGTGTGACTCCTACAGCAGGAAGTTACAACATTCCTATTTGATGTCTTTTACAATGACAAGTCATCCTGATAAACTGCCACATAGACTTCTCAGTAAACACAAGCATTGTTATCTCTCTCTCTCTCTCTCTCTGTACTCTGTATGTGTGTGTGAATGTGTGTGCTTGCATGTCCGTGTGTGAGTGTATGTTTGCTCATTATATCATATGAGAATGTGAACTTAGCTGACCTTGTGAGTATATTTTAAACATATTCTTACATGTCCTGCTAGTCTTTGTTATGAAACCGCCCGGAGGTAATCCATTTAAGGGTCCCATCAGCAATTGGAAGAGTTAATCCCCCTACAGTCATATTGAACATGACATTTAACACGAGTTGTGTGTCTGCCCCTGGTGCATCATCCACAACTTAAGTGGGTCTTTACTTCATCAGTGGAAGTGATGCAAAACCTGATTTTACCAGGGTTGTTTAACATCCTGTTCTAAAAGACTTCTGTGTTCTGAGTCCCCTGCCCCTTAAACAGCAGGTAGTTTCTACTGCTTGAAATACACGGCATGTCCAGACATGCTTAATAATACTTCAACCTAGCAAGGGTTGTTAAAAAAAAAAAGTCATTTACATTGGGTGAAAGTTCACAATGTACACCCAAAAAGAATGCTTGAGTCACTAATGAAAGATAAATTAGAGCCAGGAAAAAAAATAATTAAAGGAGGGATAAAAAAAAAAATGCAACATGTAATATCCCCCCTGTTCATGATAGATTATTCATAGGATTATATGTTATTTCTAGGTAAATTCTCTAAATAATCATATGATAATGATATTTCTTAAAAGTCAGCGACTGTTTTGGATTTCTGGGATAGTGACAAAGACACCAATCTAACTAAGCCTTAGAACCACATGTAACTAATCCTGGTACCTTCTGTAATGAATCATTAATCAAATTTTACTGAGCCATTTGTCAGTCAATCTTCCACTGAGTATTTGATATTCACTATGAGTCTACGTCACCGTTTTAACATCTGACCAATCCGCATGAACCTCGTCTCATGCACGCGCCTCATTTGACCAATCAGAAGGAGCTGCAGGCAACCGCCAGCTGCCATGGTTTAATTAGCTTAAATTGCGCGCGCACGACGAGTTTTGCTGTCATGATGACAGAAAGCACTGAAAATAAGGACAATAAGTTAAATGAAGAGAAAGTTCTCAGAGATGACCGCATTTCTGCTATTTTGAAATACTTTGGGCTCAGGACACGCAACGTGTTAGAAAATCAGACGACCAATTGTAAAAAATATGACGAGGAGCAGACAGTAAGTTTTAGCTAATATGTCCTACTTTAAGCAGTCCTCACAATGTTACCCTGATACTACCGTCTAAATTTTCTGTCCTAAATGCACCATTATCTTTATTCTTACGTTTATGGTGACCGAACCTTGTTTTTTTTTATTTGTCCGACACTTTATGCTTATTAAATCTAAAGGAACACCTCTTTGTGCAATAGTAGCTTGATAACAGCATGGCATGAGTAAGTATTCCTGCTCATAAGTGAGACATCTGCTGATGGATGCTTTTATTACCTACTGAATGTACAGTCTGACCACAGTGTCATAGATTTAATCAAATCACTTCTGTGAAATGACGCTGACTTTGTTTATTCAAGGCAGTAAACACACCTTAACCAGCTTTCCCCGGGATAACTTAAGTTTCATTGCAGGAAGTGAACCAAAGTTGTCCTCTTGGGTCACTACAAACAGGTGATGAGGAGTCCGTCCTTCACTTTGTCACTAGCCTTTTCTTGACAGAAAATGAAGAAAATGTCCTGTACAAATCAAATAAACATGGGTAACTTTAAATTATAAGTGGTATTTAGTCAGTCAGTACCGGCAAACAGTGATACATGTCTGTTTACCTGGTTGATTATCATGGGATACAGAAGATGAATTTAGGTGGGTGTTTTGTTTTGTTTTGATTTTTTTTAATAAATAGTTGAGCAAATCCATTCAAGCCCAATTATAACATGATAAAAGCAATAGCCTATTGTGGTGATGAAGTTGTTAGATATTGTTAAAACAAATATTGTTACAAAACTATTAAAAGGGTTTTTAGTTGGACTAGGTGGCTGGTTGTACAAACTGAATTTGTCATGTCTGTTTACATTTCAGTGTCTATAAAATGAAATTGTAATTACTATTTGAAGTCAAAATATACTGTGTCATCTGTTTTTTGAAAGTCCCCAACTAGACAATTATGGTGGGTGAAATTTTGTCCAGTTTTCCAGATTATGAAAGTGATTGCTCCTTTTCTTTCTTTTCTCAGATCGACAAGTACCTGTACTCCATGCGTTTCTCTGATGAGACGTTACAGGACATCACACAGCGGTTTCGCAGGGAGCTGGTCAAAGGATTGGGGAGGGATACAAACCCCACTGCTGCGCTGAAAATGCTGCCTACGTTTGTGCGATCGATCCCTGATGGCTCAGGTTGGTACCCCTACTATCACTAACTGTAAATATAGCCAGATCATGTACTATATAACTGCTGGTCTTAAACATGTTTACTTGTCACACTGGATCATCATGCGGCCGGTTGTATGACGTTTTGTCCCTGACTGGCTCATTGAGCCACATGTCAGTTTAACTGATTTTCTTGTTTTTCGTTGTGATGCAAAGAAATGCACAATAGTCAAAAATGGTATCATAAAAATTTGGTTCTGTTCCTTTTGTGTCAATCAACAACTGCATGCACAGGACAGAAGCAAGTGAACAAAACTACTTGTGGTTTTTGTTAATTTGATTCACCACACAGCAGCTTGTTTGGCAGAGACTTAAAGAGGCCCTTGTCATAATCTCTAATTACAGTTACCTTTTGCTTGAGGTGAACAGAGAGGACTTATCTAAATTACAGTTTATGTCCTCAGCTCTTTGCCTTCCTTCTCACGCACTAGACAGAAACAAACAAAATCATTTTAAAAAGACTTGAATTAAAAAGAAATATGACTTCAACCATCCTGTTTTTCACTAGTTGTCTGCTCATTTACATTCCTTTCTGATAAAATGTCAGTACTGATGACCTGACCTTGCATTCCTCCCTAAAGTAAACCTAGGAGTTAAGCTAAAACAGATCTTAAATAAAAACTCTTCTTAGAAAAAAAAACATGATAAGTATAAAAATCAGCTCCTTAGAAAGCAAATAATTAGCGGGCTTAATCAATTCCAAGAACTTTTCAAAGTTAAGGACATCTTGTTGGCATTTTCTAAATGGGGACTTGAGTCAAAGAGTCAGTCGGATTTGTTTGTGCTAAATCAATTTGGATAAGAGATTAAAATGTGATTAACCAGTGACAAAAAAGGAAGTAACAGTCATCACCGCTCACAGATATCACTAACAGGTGCTGAGCGCTCTGTCACAACCCAATCATATTTACCCACTGAGACCATGTAAGACTGAATACTTGCTGACGGTGTTCAGCACATCTCGTCATGTCCTGACTTCTCGTTATTCAGAGAATAATTTTTTTGAGCTGTTTTTTCTGTAGGATGCAAGCATCTTTTGGTTGGATTTGTTTATTGCTCCCAGCAGTAAAAGAACAGGTTGAATTATTCAGAGAGCTAATTCTTGATAAGTTCTTTACTTGGTGGTATGGCTGCCATTATTCCTGCGGTAAGTTTGTGCATAAATCAATAACTGCACAGAAAACAGAAAGTTCGGGTCATAAAAAAGATTTAGAGAAAAACATCCACAGAACAGCAGAATACACATGTACATAAAGAGAGACTTAGTGGTTTAATACAAAATGCATGCGTCTACTGCCATATTGAGTCTGCAGCATTAGCTAAAGAAATACATTTTATAAATGAAGAAATACATCTTTATACTAAAGATTCAGATCTTCTTTCTTAGGTAAAGATAGCACAAAGTGTGAATTTAAATCTGTAGTTTATTGAATTTTTCAGATTTGCTTATTTTTCTTTCTTGCTTCCCTTACAGAGAAGGGAGATTTCATTGCACTGGATTTGGGAGGCAGTAACTTCAGGATTCTACGGGTCAAAGTGAGCCACGAGAAGAAACAGACGGTTCAGATGGAGAGTCAGATCTATGACACACCAGAAGACATCATGCATGGCACTGGAACCAGGGTTGGTGTTCCCACAGAAATAAAGACACAAACATACACACCAGTGTCTGTAGCTTAACCTGAGACAACCTCTCTCTCATCACTCCTGTTCCAGCTGTTTGAACATGTGGCTGAGTGTCTCGGGGACTTCATGGAGAAACAAAACATCAAAGACAAGAAGCTTCCAGTGGGGTTCACCTTCTCCTTCCCCTGCCAGCAGACCAAACTAGATGAGGTAAACTGAATTAAAAATTCACTGCCAGAGATTCTTTTGCTGTTAAAGTTTCTGTGTATTTGATTTATTGTGTGACTAATGAGCATTAATCCTGGATTAAAGCAGCCCATGATTTCATGTCCATTAACAAAAGGAGTAGTCAAAGTTATAATAGAGTCTTCTCCATCAAGCTGAAAATCAATGTTTCCGTGTTTGTCTCCAGGGCTTTCTTATCACATGGACAAAGCGTTTTAAGGCCAGCGGAGTGGAGGGAATGGATGTTGTCAAGCTGCTCAACAAAGCTATTAAGAAAAGAGGAGTGAGTGTTTTCTTTTTATTTAACTTCATACTGGTCCAAAGTTGGCAAATTGTAAACCCGAGGCACTGTTTCATTCAGCAGACCAGTTAGAAAACATACTTTTGCAATTTCATTTTTTTTTCAGGACTATGACGCTGACATCATGGCAGTAGTCAATGACACTGTGGGGACAATGATGACTTGTGGTTTTGACGACCAGCGCTGTGAAGTTGGCATTATCATAGGTATTATAACTCTGCATTTAAACAGCAAAGGAAAATTTCACGTATCTTTAGATTTTGAATTAAACTGTGATGTTTTTTACTCTGTTTAGGCACAGGCACAAATGCGTGCTACATGGAGGAGCTGCGTCACATTGACCTGGTGGAGGGGGACGAGGGCAGGATGTGTGTGAACACCGAGTGGGGAGCTTTTGGAGATGACGGCAGGCTGGAGGATATCAGGACAGAGTTTGACAGAGAGATAGATCGAGGCTCACTGAACCCCGGCAAACAGCTGTATGTCAGAGTGAAACAATCACATTTTCAACCCCAGTATATCTAATCATCTCGTTTCCTTTTGTGTCTATGAGAGAACACAACACCCTGTTTTTATGGACTGTTCAGATGAAAGAAAGTCGTAACAAAATAAATCACACTTACAATCAAGTCTTTAAAGGTGTAACTGAAGGATAGTGCAAACATATTTATAATTGCACTGTTTTATCTTTGGAGGAATTCATCTCATTCAGAGTAATCCTGCATGTCTGTCAGGTTAAAGCTGTCAGAAAACAATTATTAGAGGTCGTATTACAGAGGGAGATTTGACAGTATTACTGTTAAATATTTGGGGTTTCCTTGTCTGTTCCTCTTGTATCACAGGTTTGAGAAGATGGTCAGTGGTATGTACATGGGAGAGCTCGTTCGTCTCATTCTGGTTAAGATGGCCAGAGAGGGTCTTCTGTTTGAGGGCAGGATCACCCCAGAGCTGCTGACGAGGGGGAAGTTTGAGACCAAACACATCTCAGCCATAGAGAAGTGAGTCCAAAACATTCACTTCCCACTTATTTCCTTCATAAAGCAGTTGTGCTAAATGAAAATAAATCATGCACTGTATCACAGCCTCATTTCCTGTGTGTGTCTTACATGTTCAGGAGTAAGGAGGGATTAAACAAAGCCAGAGAAATTCTATTGAAACTTGGCGTGGAGCCCTCAACTGAAGACTGCATTGCTGTTCAACATGTGTGTATCATTGTTTATCATTATAATAATGTTTTTATTTGCTGCTTTGCTGAGGTTGCATTAAATCATCTGTCCGCTGTGTGTTCTTCTCTGGATCACTATAAGTTTGGATGTGCTGCTTGATGAGTTTCTCTTCTTCTGTGCTCCCTCAGGTTTGTACCATTGTGTCTTTCCGCTCTGCTAACCTGATCGCTGCAGCGCTGGCGGGCATTTTAATCAGACTGAAGGAGAACAAAGGAGTTGCACGACTTCGAACCACTGTGGGCATCGATGGATCGCTTTACAAGATGCATCCACAGTAAGTGAGGATAGAAAATCAGATTAAAAGACCCGTGTTATATTTTACCTTTTTGACATTATGTCATTGCTTCAAACTTGACACAGCAGTATTGTAGAACTGCTGCTGGGTGTCCAAAGTTGACTCACTTAATATGTCATATGTTTACTGTCTGTGGACTGTTATCTTATTAAAACAACACTGTCAAACCTTCAAATGTGTTTCAGATATGCTCGCCGTCTGCATAAAACAGTCCGTCGTTTGGTCCCAGACACTGATGTTCGATTCCTCTTATCAGAGAGTGGCAGTGGAAAGGGAGCAGCCATGGTGACAGCAGTGGCCTACAGACTGGCTGAACAGTCCCAACAGATAGCTGAAACACTCTCTGAATTCAGACTGACAAAAGAACAACTGCTTGAGGTGAGGACAGTGGGATTGTTTTTTTACTTATTTTTCCCACATGAGTTTCATTTTTTTTAAAGACAGACATCATCAATACTGGTATAACAGAGAACCAGTACTGTGAGTAAGTTTCATTATTTGTTTTACTTTCTTCCAGGTCAAGAACAGAATGAGGATAGAGATCCAAAACGGCCTCTCAAAGAGCACCAATGAATCTGCTACAGTTAAAATGCTGCCGACCTACGTACAGAGCACGCCTGATGGCACAGGTGACTTTCATCCACACACAAACACGTGAACACAACTCATGTATGCTTGTTGAGGCTTGTGACTTCACATGTGTGCCTGTTAAGAGTGAGATAATGATATCATTGGTCAGCTGTTAAGCAGCTTATTGAAGCTGGCTGTCTCACACCTCTCAGTGAGTGACGGAGCTCTCAGCCAATCATAATCTGTCATCACAGTCTGCAGTACTTTTTTAGTTTTGGGTCCCTTAAAATCCTTCACATTAAATAATTGTGCAACTGCCTCTTTTTCTATCCAGAGAATGGTGATTTCCTGGCTTTGGATCTAGGAGGGACAAACTTCAGAGTTCTGTTGGTAAAGATTCGCTCTGGCAAGAGGAGAACAGTCGAGATGCACAACAAGATCTACGCTATTCCTCTAGAAGTGATGCAGGGCACGGGAGAGGAGGTGAGATCCACATCTACAGAGCGATCCAGAAAATATACGAGTGCTAAACTTTGAACTTAACCTCTTGTTACTATGTTGGCACTGTGGAGATTAGGGTTGTAAGGTGCTGTCGGAGGTCAGAGGTGTGATCCTTGTTGGCTCAGAGATAAGTAGATCAGTGAAAAGCAGGGAAGGAGGTCGGTGGTTACTGAGAGTCAGAAATAGAGGGAGGGTAGAATTAGCATCGAGTTGACCATCTTTAAAACACAGATTTGAACTTAGCTCTTGTGCTCCAGCTAAAGCTTAACCTGTCTGTGACCTCTCTGGCCTCCTCACCCACACTCTGTTTCTTCACCTCCTGAGGTAATGGGTCAGGGAAGTCAGAGAAGAATGGACACCATCATTCATTTTAACTTTGCTGGTGTTTTTCCTCATTCTAAATTTTATACACTTCCTGTAATTTTTTTTCCAAGTTACTAAGTCACAGAACTGTTAAAAAAAAACAAACAAACAAACAACAACTGAAAGCCCAGAAAAACACTGTTATAAATAATTTTGATGGATTAACTCTTCCTTTGTGTGTTGTCCTTGCTTTCCTTTCAGTTGTTTGATCACATCGTGCAGTGTATCAGTGATTTCCTGGACTACATGGGGATGAAGAACACTCGTCTTCCTTTGGGCTTCACCTTCTCATTCCCGTGCATGCAGACCAGGCTGGACGCTGTGAGTTCACAGCTCTTGTTCTCTGACACACTGTTTCAAGTATTCCTTGCCTCGCATCTTAAATCTGCTGCGTTGTTAAAATCAAACTGCTGATTCTGCTATAAGAGATCACTGATACGGACTCACATGTAATTTTTGATGATCTGTTTTGTCATTCAGATTTATAAACAGTCTTTAGAAGTATGATATGCACTGCGCAAACCATGACACACAAGTTTCACGTGTGTGTGCAGGGCATCCTGGTAACCTGGACAAAAGGCTTCAAGGCAACAGACTGTGAAGGAGAAGATGTGGTGGGGCTGTTGAGAGAGGCAATCAAGAGGAGAGAGGTAGGATATGAGGACCAGTATCGTTTATTGTATGGTGAATGATTCGGGTAGATTGTGACGCTGCAGCATAATCATTATTTCCTCCAGGAGTTTGACCTGGATGTTGTGGCCATCGTGAACGACACAGTGGGAACCATGATGACCTGTGCCTACGAAGAGCCCACCTGTCAGATTGGACTCATTGCTGGTTCGTCTCTCTTATATCTACTCTTTTGATACTTATTCAGCTTGAATTTCTTTTTCCATTCATCTAATGTGTCTTTGTAATGGTAGGCACTGGCAGTAATGCGTGTTATATGGAGGAGATGAGGAATGTTGAGATGGTCGAGGGAGATGAAGGACAGATGTGTGTCAACATGGAGTGGGGGGCGTTTGGAGACAATGGATGTCTGGATGACATCAGAACAGAGTATGACCGTGCTGTGGATGATTTCTCCCTCAATCCAGGCAAACAAAGGTAACACCCCCCCCCCCCCCACCCTCCCACTCCTTCACACACAATTATTATGGCCACATCCTTAAAGTCAGAAACAGCTGTTTGCACGTTAACCCTTCTCTCCCCGGATTCAGATCCTGATGAATCTCATTGGGTGTAGCTCTACGTGTGTGTGTTGATCCTGTTGTGTTTCCCTCTTATGTGTGTTGTTATAGATATGAGAAAATGTGCAGCGGCATGTACCTTGGTGAGATTGTGAGGAACATCCTGATAGACTTGACTAAGAGAGGATTCTTGTTCAGAGGACAGATTTCTGAAACACTGAAGACCAGAGGCATCTTTGAGACAAAGTTCCTCTCTCAGATAGAAAGGTGAAAAAAAAACAAATGTGAAATTTGTGACATTGAAAGCATAATTGCAAAAGGGTGGCGCTCCTGTGGCACCTCTTGATTGTATTTCCCATCTGTCATTAACTAATTTTTGATGTCATTATCATTCTTTAGTGACAGATTGGCTCTGCTGCAGGTGAGATCCATCCTGCAACATTTGGGGCTGGACAGCACCTGTGATGACAGTATCATAGTAAAAGAGGTAAGAGGGACTGAAGTATATCAAATTTAGAGATCGTCTTTTAAATTTCAGTACATCAAAAGATTAGTTTGTATAAAGATGTAGCAGAGAGCATGCAAAATCTTTGACAGCACATTAAGAGCAGACAATCGAGCCAGAAAATAAAACTCTCCTTCAGGAAACTACTAAAGAGGTTTTGACTCAACATATGATTGTCTTTGAAGCTATGGTTCATGATCCTGTGAACTGTTCCATTAATTTGAAAGGTGTTTTTGTTTTTATGTTTTTTTGACTTGTGCAATATATAATCAGGGTTTTATTGTGAAAGAAGCAGGAAATATGTGACCCTACAAAAGTTAACAACAAAGATATTCACAGAGTTTGTGAAGAGATATCCTATAGCCTGCCTCAGCAAACTGTTGCATTGTCAGTCTTTTAAGTGTTGCAATCCTGATAAAGCTTTTCATTATTCTACAGGTTTGCGGAGCTGTGTCACACCGTGCAGCTCAAATGTGCGGGGCAGGGATGGCAGCTGTAGTTGAAAAGATCCGAGAGAACCGAGGACTGGACCATTTGAACATCACTGTGGGGGTTGACGGGACTCTCTACAAACTGCATCCACAGTGAGTTGGATGACACTACCCTTTTTTTTGCGTAACAAGTTTACTCTGGTGTCATCCTGGGGCTGAAACTGAAATGCTGAAGACAATCGAATGTAAACCAAGGCAGGCTGAACCAGTTCAGAGCAATGTTGAGCTACACCAGCCTGAGGCTCCTCCCAAACAAGTGACCCTGTTTGCTTTTTCACAGTTTGTCACGTTAGCCTATTTTGCCCCTTAGCGACTCTCACAGAGCTGGTCACTACTGGTTTTCTTTCTTTCCTGACTATTACACATCGTTTTGTGAGTCACAAAAGTAGTTATGAATTGATACCAATTCCTTCTCACTGGATGAATGTGTTAAATTACAAACTGCACTGCAAACATAGAAGGTATAGAGACTATAAGGTTACTAAAACTAAAGAGTAAATGACTGTATAAACAAAACACAATGAATTTCTTGCTAATCTGTTTAAATGGGTAAATGTTCAGAACCTTAAAATGAATTAAATGAAAGATATCACAGAAACAAATGATGTCTTTCCCTTGAACCAGTTTGAGTCGACTGATTTTAAGTTTTGGGGCTTTTATCTAGAGACGTCAGGACTGTCAGAGCTGGAGAGAGAGCAGGGAGTGAAATGTAGGAAAGATGCTGAGCGCATCTTAAACCAGTGACCTAAAAGGGAAATTTTGACCCAGCTTATAAGCTCTGTGTGTAGAATATTGTACACTTTTTCTAAATAATGTCCCAGTCATGCTGTTTAACTTGGTAAACTTGTACCAGTTTCTCTCACTTCACTAAATTTGTTGAAGTTAATCTCAAAATCTCATCCAAACGTGCTCTTTTTAGATGCTTTTGTTCTTTACTTCAATGTTTAACACTCCATCAAACCTTTCCTCTGCCTAGTTTCTCTGGGGTCATGCACCAGACAGTGAAAGAACTGGCTCCTCAGTGTGATGTCAACTTCCTGCTGTCGGAGGACGGCAGTGGGAAAGGAGCAGCACTCATCACAGCTGTGGGCTGCCGGCTGAGAGAGGAGCGGAACAACAAATAGAAGATGACTCCTTTTGTCTGTTTTCTCCTCCCTTCTTTACTTTCCTCCTCTGTCTACCTGCTGTCTCCTCCCCTCTTTGTTCTGTCTCTGCTCCCCCTAAATCCCTCAAGTCAAGTCTAAGTGTTGCACTCCAGGAGATGCTTTCGGTGCAGGTAGATTTTGCTGCTGTGTTTGCAGACAGGTGCTGTATTGCTGAACATTTGTTTAATGAACAGATGTAACAATACAGAGAAACTTGTGCTTTTTTTTCAAGGTTTATGATTCCTGGGATAAAATTCAGTCAGTTGTAGCGCACACATTTAGCTCCTGTAACTACGTAGCAGGGTATAAAAGTAGCACAAACTCTTCTAATGCTTCCATGAGCTGTTTATTGACGCCATCTGGAGGATTCCTCAGATAACTGCAGTCTGTTACAGTGTACAAGGTTCAGTGGTTGAAATAAAAATGACAAAAAGCAGAACAATATTTATTCTTCCAACATGCTCAGTAGATGCAGGAACTAAAAGTACTGACCAGAGACCAAAGTCCTCAAAATGTGTGTGCTCCTCACAACTTAAAAATGAGATACGAGGTGGTTTATAAATGTGTAAGAAAATAAAAGGGAATATTTTTGCTTTCAAATTCTAATATCCAACCAAGATATAAAAGTGATAAATGAATTATTGCTATTTATTTATTTTTGTATTGGGAGTTGTTGAAATGTTACTGTTGCAAATTAGCCGTCTGCTGAGTCCCTTTGGTCTGTACTGTAGTGGAGTTTTTGAAGAAGCACACATTGGGGCAGAGAAGTGATGAAAACGGGACGTCTTCCATGCTTGATCTGCAGGGAACGCCATTCCACATGCTTGCTAAATCTGTACATTTGGTCTTATTTATAACAGCGGTTTTATCAACTCTAATGTACTCTACTGTAAAATATATCCAAAGAACTATTTTTATTTCACTGTGTGTGGAAATCCTGCTGTTGGTGGTTAGCACAGCCGTCAGCTTTTTGTTGTCCTAAGACGCTCTGGTTACTCCTCTTCACGTTGAGCCTAACCAGTTGCTTAGAAAAGCCATGTACGATGGTGCTAACATGGATGTGAGTGGATCAGTCAAACAAAACTGTACCAGTCAAAAATGAAAAGAGCTGAAACCTTTTGCACTCGTTGTGTGAGTGCTGATATGAACTACTGTACTGCTTACTTGTCATGCAAAGTCAAATATTTATTTTTCTCTATTCTGAAATATTTGTATTGTAACTACCACTGATGCTTACTGAAAGACTGGTGGACTCTTTCACAAGTGTTTCTCTGTTTCACCATAGAGGCAAGTCTTTTGAGAATAAAGTAGACTCAAAGCAGTGAGCTGTGTTTTTCTTTATGGTCCAACAGGGTATTGATGTAATTATGAGATGCTGCCATTTATTTTACTACCTGCATTGTATTTACTGTAACAACTCTGGTTTGTGGGGAGAAGAGAGCCCCAATCCAACCTGGAGATAATGCCATTGATCAGTTAATTGCCAACAATCGTTGTAGACGAACTGAATTTCTGTTTATTATTTAAACTGCCAAAAGATAAAAAAAAAAGGGTCAGCCTCTCTAATAGGCCGTAAATCAACCTGCCTTTGGATTAAATACACATTCATTGATTCTTGAATCTCTTCCTCTCCTCATAAAATCTTAGAACCTGTCTGTGCAACACTGTCAATCAGCTGTCACTTAATAAAGAAAAAGAAATTTCAATTTTAATGTTTTTATCTTTTTCTTGTAGCCGTTCAGTGATGTTTGTTCACAGGTTTATTTTCAGAGTTAACACACTGTATATGAGGAGCTGCCTCCCCGGCACATAAGTTGAAAAAAAAGTTAATCACTATTGCACACACACACACACACAGGCATATATTGTCACATTTAGTGGAACATATTTACTTTATTTAGGTCACAAATCTGTTTTGTGTAAACAAATATCAAACATATTTCACCACTTCACTGTACTTAAAAATTAAACTCAAGTTTGCAGTAACATAATGTGCTACAATTACACAAATCAAGTAATTACACCGAGTATAACTATTGAAGAGTTTTATATTTTACTTCAGTCTTTTTCAGCAGCACTGTTTTTCAAACAGGACTCTACACGGACACAACGTACTGTAGAAATGAACACCATGTGGCCAAACGTTTAGGAAACAGTCTTATACAGCTATAGATACATCCAGAAAATTCAGGACTAATTTTTTTTTCAAAATATACAAACAGTTGATATCAAAGCTGAAGCAGTATTTATATGAGGCGCTCAATGCTACTGAAACTGTTGACACCCAGCAATAACACAGGATGGACACCTCACTTTAAAAAGTCGGCTTATTGGCAGTGCCGTTGCAGTCATGAATATGTTACAAATGATTCAAGACTATAAATCTCTGAATTGAACATGCTGGTTTGATAAAGCTTAGTTTAATGTTTCCAGCACTTATGGTTTTCAAATGTAGCCCAGGAGTGAAGTTAGCTCCTGATGAAAGAAACACATTTCACATGTGGAACGTGAACACATGTAATTCCATAGAAAACACTTACACATTAAAAAAAATATATAATAAAATTAAAAGAAATGCTAATGTGACCGCTCCACAATTCAGTACGAGCTCATTTTTTATCTGAGAAGCTGAGTAAAAAAAAAACAAAAACAAAAAAAACAAAGGTTAAAGCATCTCACAGATATTTTAAAGTAACACACTATCATCACTCAACTTAGCTGAAAAAAATAATAGTGACTGAAGAAACCTGATGAAACACAGAAACTGTGTTAAACATGAAAAACAACATTGTTCCTTTAGATATCTCATGTCTAAGGCAGTAAAACAGGTAAACACTCATAAACAACAACATTAAGGCTCGATGCTGATGCCAATGGACTGCTCATCCTTTCCCAAGTCACACAATCCACGTTTCACAGCTTTTCTCCGAAACAGCAGAAGGAAACCAGTGACAAAGGTGGAGAAAAGTATGTAGAAAGTAGGAGGAGGAGGAGGAGGAGGAAGAACATCACAAACATTAACACTGTTAAGATAACAGCCTCCTTTGTGCAGTATGAAAGTGTGATGTCTTCTTCTTTATAACTATACTTACTCATTTACACACTTTGGCACTGACAGCAAATATCCATGAGATCCAAAGTCACAATCATTTGTCTCTTAAAAAGTGTGAAAGTTGAGTCCTTCAGTCATAATTTCTAATAAGCCAGGCTGAATGAATATCTTCTGAGATTTTTTTCTGTAATAAAACTCAAATTTCTTTTTGTAGTTAGCAGCATTTCCTCTCTCTTTCCATCAGATTCAGTCCTTATGTTATGAACTCTGTTGCAGCCTCTCATAGGTCCCGTTCCCTCTTCCCATCAGCAGTCAGTGGCTGTAATCAATCAGTTTATCAGGTGGGAATCTCGTTTGGTCCGGCCTCCTCACAGCGTATGTGTTTGTGCTGTTTGACGTCTGCTTTTTATGCTGTATGCAAATATCCCTTTCAGAGTTGTACTCGGCATTTGTGTCAAACGGGTTGTTTGTTTTGATGGAGGCGTGTTCGTATGTATTGTCATTGCGATGGCTGCGTGTCATGGTGACTCTGAAGGTGTGTGTGTACTGCAACTCCATCTTGTCCTCCTCTGACACTTGGATGAAGGGACACCAAGAAAAGGCGTGACGGAAACCAGCACGGAACCTGCAGGAAGGGGGGGGAATAATTTATTCGGCCCTGAATTACTGGAGGAAAGAACTGAGTCATTCTTTAAACAATGATAATAATCCTAATGCCTTTTACCTTTGGTTAAGGCAGCAGTAAATGATGGGGTTGTACATGGTCGAGCTCATTGCCAACCAGAATATGGCCAGATACACCTGAGAGGTTCAGGAATCATGATAAGAAATAAATAAACCAGACTCAAATAATCAGTAATGATCAGAGATGCAGCTGCTCACCTGTTGAATGTAGTGCTGTTTATAAATGTCTCTGTTAAATGACCCTAGTATGAAGTAGATGTGATACGGCAGCCAGCAGAGGGCAAAGGTCACCACGACGACCACCATCATCTTCACCACCTAAGAAAGAGGAAAGAAGGATAAGAAAAATATTAATGGGCACAGGTATGGCTTAGTGGTAAGGTGACATGCTGCATAAGGCTAGCCACCCTGTTTCCTGCCTCCTGTATCTGTCCTGTCCTCTCTGAATAAAAGCATGAAAACCCTCCCAAAATAGTTTTAAAAAGCTCTACTTAAGACAGTAAATGTGGAGAGAGAGTGAGATGATAAAGGCTCGTGCTTAAATGATAAAAGACAAAAGCACATAACCTTTCTCTTAGCCGTTATCTGGCTGTGATAGTGGTCTGACGCCTCTCCAGGGATGCGTGCGCCCCACAACAAGCGGCCAACCAAACTGTAAGTCACCAGCATCACCAGCAGAGGGAGCAGGTAGATCAGCAAAATCACTGCATACTGGTAACTGAGGGGAAAAGAAAGAAACTAATAAGAGACATTCATCAGACAAACACCAATATCCTCTGCCAACTAAGCTTACCTTTCTACTAAACCAAAACATTTCCAGATAAAGCATCTGTTTAAGTGACATGAGAGCGCATAAAAAGACAAATAACAAACATTAACTTTTATGAAAATGTGCAATTAAATTGAAAGATATAAAAATCATTTTACATACATCTTATACACAAGATTGTATAACTAACCATATAGAGGTGCATCCAAATCTTTTAGAGTATAATGAAAAATGAAAATGAAATCAGTATCTCCGTGAATAAGGACTGTCAGCAGAATGAAGCATGAAGTGCTTTAAATTTCCTTGTAAGCTACTTCTATCAACATGTATGTGGATCTTAAGGAATGTGAATGTTGTTCTTGCTTCATGTGCACAGATTTCTAATCCCCCGTGAGTCAGGCAATTAGTCTAACAGATGTCAACCTTTTGTGCAGCTTATCATGCTTATGTGTGTATTGGGGGAACAAAAAATCTTATGTAAATCTACCTTATAACCATCCTGCTCTTTCTGTGTTCATTAGTATCTAGTATCCGTGCTGTACATTTGTTGGTATACGCATGTGGAATGATTACATGATTTTCCAGTTTCTGTAAACGTCACCGTCAGTCTCCTGATCTGTGTTTTTATTGCTCCTGTTGATTCACCTGAGTTGATGTGTTCCTCCGTAGTCGTCAGGCCAGTCCACCATGCAGACGGTTCTTGGGTAGTAAAATCTGGTCACACTGTAGTAGCATTGAGGAAAAGCCAGTAAGATCGCTACAACCCAAATGATAGCTATCACAACCTTTGTGGAGTAGGAAGACAAGCGGGGCTTCAGAGGGTGGATGATGGCCATGTACCTGAAGAAAGAAAATAGATGTCAATTAGGAAACGGTCGACATGGACTCTGTTGGTATCCTGGAGATTATTGATGCGCATATATATATATATATATATATATATATATATATATATATATATATATATATATATATATATATATATATATATATATATATATATGTATTTTTTTTTTTTTTTCATACAGAAGAATTTGGTGTTAGGATTGCCTAAAGAAACCAAAGTGAATCCATTAGTTGATGGAAAGTTAATCCCTCTATTAGTCAGAATATTTAATCACTTATTAATCAAACCTCTTACTCTGAAATGATTTCTTTAAAGCTCTTCAGTAAGGGAAGTCTTTTCTGTTTCACATGGTCTCTCCCAGGGAGGGAGAAGTGATCATTTATCCTTGGCAGGAACATTTAGGCTCATATATCATCTGTCAGGGTGACTGAGATGAAGTATCTTGTTAATCTGAGGTGGTAAATGTAATTACAGTCCTTTCCTTCCTTTTTCCTTTCCTCCAACAACCTGGAAATGTTATTTCCAACCTGTTAATCCTTGTGATCTAAATGTCCTGTAATTCAGACTAATAATGATAAATGAGAACTCTGTCACCTTTAAATCAATTACCTCTTATTCTCCTGAAAGCTGAGCACTGATGTTGCTGATGTTTGACTCGAAGGTAAACGTTGATGAAACGATAACATTGATTCTGTCCACCTCACATCTGATTCAGAGCAAGGGGAAAAGTGTAAGGCTTAACGCAAAGAAGAAGAGGAAAAATAACCCTCCAATGATTCACGATGAGGGTCTGCGATCTTTATTAATCAGCTGTTCTATATTTTATTAGATACAATAATCTACTCTCCCCTGCTTGTCTGTCTGATACAGACTTTGTGTGATGTGCTGACAGATTCCAATGTTTACAGTAAGTATAAGTATAATTATAGTATAATCTCTGTAACTGACCCAGTCCCATGACTGAAAACCTTAATTAACAATGAATCATACGATCATACATCATATGATATTACTACTGTATGAGATAATAGATGTACCAAAGCTGCTGTGTTCATATTGTTTGTTGTAAAACATATTACAGTGAAGACTCATCATGCCTTGGTTCCATCATGTTTAGTGTTACACTCACTGACTGATTTGTAAAACTTGTTGTTTATGCATTAAAGCTACGTGTTCATTCTTTCAGTCTGCCAACAACTGTTGTGTTATTGGCATTTTATTCTGACTTCTCCTGGAATATAAGTTCATGTAAAGCTGCTAGAAGAGTTTTCAGTTTGTGTTGACTTTGGTGCCCCTGTGGGCAAAGATGTTTATCTTATCTCTTTGCTAGTAATGATAATGATTTGCATCTTTACAAACAAGGTTTTACAAAGAGCTTTGACGGAAAGCATGGCATACACGAGAACAGAGAACCCAACAAGAGAACGCAAACACAAAAGCAACGCAAACAAAAATTTAACCCATCATCATAAGAACTGAGTCCATTTCACACATATTTTACTTACTTTCATAGCATGTGATGCTCTTTGTGAGCATTAACTGAAAGAAAGAATATAACAAAGGCTGTATTTTGTGCACACTATCGTCATCTGGTCTGACACCCGGACTATTAGGCATTAAAAATGATAATGAAGACATTTTCAGTCTTGTTGCTGATGGTTTAGTGTGCTTTGCAGGTCATTAAGGGGTATCAGTAATAACTTCAGAGGGTAAATAATCTGAGGTATTATGCTTCATTACATTTAAACATGGAATGGCTGGGCCTCAAACACCAAGGTCTGCTCATAGCTCAGCCCCTGGCAGGCATCTTGATGGCTGGCCAATCACAGGGAAGGGGGTTTGAGGGGCAGGGAGCACAAAATGTGTTTGTTTGTTTGTTTATTTATTTATCATTTTTACATTTCAGTTGTGTAGAGCTACCATGAGTCCGCTGCATCAAAACTTACTTTGCCCGTAGTGTCTGAAGAGGAGCCACAAGGGATTTCTGGACACATGAAAAAATTTCACCCACCCCTTCACTACTGCAAATGTTTTAAATTATCTCAATGTTCCTGCCCTGTAGGTTTCTGCTGCATTGCCGTGAAGAAGCTGTTGATAAAGATGAGATGATGATGTCTAATGTCAATAATAATTGAATCCAACATGACTCTTTTTATAATGTATCATCACATTACTCAGTAATGCCACCATAATATTCAGTTGATTCGTCCAGAATTCAGACCATTCGTTTTAGTAAGCAGAAGAACATATTTTATGACTTCATCCCCCTTATTATTTCCTTTGTGAGTGACGACTGTGATGCAGAATATCAAAGAGTCTGTTTCAGTTCCGGTCTCAAATCACACACAGTGGAGAATGACTAAGAATCTAATTATTGCAAAAAATTAAAAACATTTTGAAAAGCAGTAAAGATGAGTTAATAAAGATTACATTTAAATGAATTTGTTTTTCTACACACAAGCCACGTCACATCAACACATCCTGGGAAGCTTGTAAATCTGGTTTATGCATGGAAATCCTACACCTTTATGAATGCAGATAACATTCAGAGATTATCTGGGTTGCATGTAATCAATACTTTTCTGTTGGCTGGCTGCTGCAGCTAGAATCATACAAGAAAGTGGTGATTTGACAAATTGGAAATTAATGAGAAGAAAAAATTCCCTTGATCCATATGTACTGTAGGTCTACATCTCATTCATCACTACAACTGTCCCGAGACCCAAAAGAACCACATATCAGATGTCATACGCACATATGTGAGAGTAATGAAACGCTCCAATAAGTCCTTCTCCTGGGGAACTGCTGCAGTGCAGATGCACCTTTGGTTACAAATGCATCCTTAGATATCAGCGCAGCACAAATACTACAAGTGGTTTACAATGTTTATTTTGTGTTTGAAAAGGTACGTAATAATTTGTTTGTTTGTTTGTTTTTTAAGTCGTAACTGAGTATGCTGATGTACAGGGTTTAACTGTGATCGCATTTTTACTCTTAGACAAAATCTTTCATTCATATTCACTTGAATACGATTGATCTCACCAACACAGTATCTGTTGCAGGGTTCGTGTAACTCAGCTGAGAATGAGAAGATCCCTTAAGCTTCAGTTAGCATTAAAGGCATCCATATCTGCATCTGACCCATTTCTCCTTCATCAAGAGGTTTTCACAGTTCAAGCTAAAGCGACTGCTAAAATCAAGCGACTGTTTCCATTAACCCCTGACGGCCAAAAGAAAAACTCTTTCAGCCTAACAGAATTGGGGATCAAGCAAAGAAGAATTTAGCTTAAAGTTGTTATTTTCAGTCCTCCATAAAAGTCAAATTTGTCTCTCAGGGGGCCCCTACAATCCTGCATCTGTCCACTAGATGTCCTCTCACTTTTTTGGCACCAGTCCAAGAGTGTGTCCTGAACTTCCCTACATAACTTCTGACCCATATCCACTTAATAAATCAGTTGCACTCCAGTTCTATATCGTTTTATTGTATTCTTCTGCTTTGTCCATTTCTGCTCTACCTTTTTGGCTTTTTTTGTACTTGTGTCCTCCATCCTCTTCAAACTCGCCTTTCTTCCTTTTTGTTTCTTGCCATCAGTTTTTCTACCTGCCTTCTGCCTGTCAGCTAGTCATCAGTTCACAATAACCTGCACTAGTCTGCAAGTACCTGTCAGCATTTGTGTGCCTGCACTACAAACATGACAGCTACTTATCAGTAAAATAAACAGAGAACATAAATGTAGCTGAGGCAGTCAAGAAATAGAAGTGAATGTTGTTAATTTGTTTATAAAGCCTTGTTGCTGTAAACTGCCAAGATAATCTTTTGGTAAGTGGTTGGAAATCCCAATTGTATTATAATAAGGGGGGGGGGGGGGGGGGGGGGGGGGGGGCAAAACAGTTCCCTCACATGTTCATTTTTGACATTATTTAAATGGCTGCTTGGATGAGTGTCAGTTTTATTTCCTGTCGTTTCACTGCAATGATCAGCTTTCCTACCTGTCCACTGCGATGGCAGCCATGGAGTATATGGATGAAAACATGGCTGTGATGGGGAAGAAGTTCTGAAATCTGCAGTATCCCAGACCAAAGTACCAGTCGTTGTGAAGTGCATACACAAAGTTGAAGAGAGTGTTGAAAGTTGCCATTGAGACGTCTGAGAAGGCCAGGTTGACAATGAAGTAGTTGGTTACAGTCCTCATACGTCTGTGAGCAAGGATGATCCAGATCACTGTGACATTCCCAGTGATGGACACCAGGATGATGAGGGAGTACGCTATAGCCCAGAGAGCCACCTGGGAGGAGAGGAGAAGGAGGAGAGAGAGGAGATGAGAGGAGAGGAGAGGAGAGGCGAGGAGACAGGGGAGAAAGAGGAATAAGTAAGAATCAATCAATTATTATTTTCCCTGAAGACTTAATTCATAAACTTAATTTAATTATTTAGCCTATTAATTGATCAGGGATCAAGTTAACCTTGATTTTATTAAGAAAAAAATGATCCTGGTGTAACTTAATTAGTTTCTGCACTTTCTGATCATTCAGAAACCAGTGCCACTGTGATACTGACCCCAATTCATACATATTGTGAGAATCCTATCTCTCTGATACCATCAAATACAAAATGTGTTTGTTTTGATTTTCAGTGGGTTTTATTGTCACTATAAAGCATTATTTATTTATTTATTTTTATTGTCTCAGCTTTTCATCAGAGTCTCCTCTAGATGCTCCCCAGCTATGCTGGATCAAAGATATCTGGCACGGACTCAAACCAATCTTCTCTCTGATCCCACTGTTCTCTCACCTGCCAGTCTGGCTGCTGGAACTGATTCCCAAACGTCTCGTTCCCGTCGTCGGGCCAGTCGGTGGTCTCAGATAGGGGCCACAAAGTGGCTTCCATGTCTCGTTCAACGTGTTGAACAAGATTCCCCGCGTCCATCTTCTCCTTCGTGTTAACCTGGTGACAGAAATTTTAGGCTTAAGTGCACGTGCGTAATGCGTCATGCGTAATGAGGGACTGGCGGTTAATCTAAGGCGAAGAAATGTCCCTCTCATGAGATTTTGATTCCCTGTAAATAGCGGTATGATGTCAAAATGTGATCTGATTCAACACCGTTTAACCGTCGAGTTGTATCTTATTCAATCAGAAAACAAAGATAACTTAAATCACATAAAAAATACGATTTCTATAAAAAGATGTAAATAAGCTATTTTTAAAAGAATGTTATACATTTCAGTATAAAACCGAGAAAAGAAGAATAATTTTAGATTTCTAACCAGAAGTTGGATAAAATAACAACTTGCTAATTATCAACAGAATCTCAAATCTTAATATTAAGATTTAATATTAAGATTAATATTAGTACATTATACTAGTTCGATTGTAACTTCCATGATGGGCTGATGGCTTCGTCAGCTTACAGCAGCTTCTGATCATTCAGAAACCTGATAGTTTTACCACACACAAGGTATCATTTCCGCGGGCGTCAACAAGAGCTTTGTTTTCATTTTTGATTAAAAAATATGTTAAAACTGTTGCTCATTCACAAAACGAAACAAAACAAAAGCAAAAACAAGTAAATGGATCAGATATATAATTATATATTTCACTGGTTGCAGTGAGCGCAGCAGCCTAGAGCGCAAATGGTGATGCATTCGAATGGCACCAAGAAAGGATGTTTTCAACAAATAAGACCGCATCTCCTCCAGGTTTTTACTTCTTTCTACTTACCCCTCTGATTATGCAGATAAGTTGTCAGTTTTCACAACGGTTTTAACCATCCATCGATAACAATGTCCGAAAATCATACTCCTTCTGCGCATCGGATAACCAGGTCCATCCAGTAATCCATCAGACTCTCAAGACAGCTCTGCGCGCTCTATCTCCCTCTCTCGCTTCCTTTCAGTCCAACACATTCAACGCGCTCTCACTCTTTCTCGCACTCCTGGAATGTCTATGTCAGTGGTTACGTTACGTGGCAGACTTGCAGACAGGCAAGCCGGCACTAGACGATACGCGTGGAGCTGCGTCAACTTCTGCAGGAGTGATGAACATCAATGAGAAGGAGACTCAAAGCTCTGTCCCTGTCTTTTTTTCTGGAATAAGCAGTAACTAACTATGAATGTATTTTCCAGAAAAAAAACCCTGATACAATGAGAGTTTAAATAAGAGTTGAGTGGCATTAATTAAGGGCGTGTGTTGAGCGTAACTAACAGATCAGAGTAGAGTTTGAGTAAAATCAAGCCCACATCAAGAAAAGGCTGTGGAAATGTTATGAAACCTGACATGTGAAGAGATGCACTACATGTTGTTGACATTCAAAGTAGAGCTGCATATAGAGGTTTTTGTTATTCTTTCACCTGTATCCCACACCCAAATTTACTTTAACTTTGGAACCAGGTGATAAAATCCATTTACATCACGCATGAAAGATGGTAACATAATAGATTTCAAACTTTCTGGAATCATTACAAAAACTTTGCAAGAAACTAAAAAGAATGCTTCAAAATTTTGGGGATTAAAAAAAAAGTCAAAGTAAATATTTTTCGTGAAATAAAATTTTTGGGAAATTTTTTCTCAAAAAAACTTTAGGGTACCATCTCAGAGTTAAAACATTTTTGGACAAATCTTGAGTCTCTTTTCTGAACCCTTGGAAACTTTTGCTGATGGATTAGATTTTCAAAGAACCAAAAGTCATCAGATTTGGGCTCAAGGATAAAAACCCTTTGATGTTCACGTTTTCCAACCAAGGCTTGGAAAACATAGATAGTATGATATACAGACATATTCTTTGTGACATCACCCATCTGTTTCTAAGGGGGAATTTTGAAGCCTGCAGCGGAAGCCGTATCGGCACCGTTAAACTAAACATAGCTCTATTGTGTGAGGTAAAGAGGCAGACTTTGAGTCTCTTCACTGACAGTAACTAAGATTATTTGTGTCCATGAATTTAACTTCATTTAATTTTTGAAACTAATTTACGACCTCAGAAAAGAGTGCTGTTTACGTTGTACCCTGATAACCTATAAGCGTGTCTACTCATTTATCTATTACAACAACAACAACAACAAAAAAAATCATGTTATTACTTAAAAAAAAAATTCAATTATTTATTTATTTATTTTTATTTTTTTACATGGTGGCAGTGTGTACCAATGCACTCAAAAATTGAAAAGCTGATTCTAATTTAATTTAATTTAATTTAACTTTATTTTATTTTATTTAATTTTATTTAATTTTATTTAATTTTATTTGAGTCAACCTTAAAATGATTGTTTTCCCACTAATCTAATACATCCACATAGAACCAGTTGACATAATAAATTGAACTAAAGTCAGTGTTTCATTTTTTTGAGTGAACATATTTTCCCCAAGTCAAAGTATTTAGAAGTTAAATGATCTCTGTAGCTTTAAACATGACTGAAGTTTGTTTTAACACTTGAACATAGAAATGACGGAACTAAGAGTTTATAAAGTCACTGCATATTAACATGAAGTGACTGCAGTTTGTTGAGTGTCCACTTGAGGCTGGCTCTGGACGCACTGGAAACCACTTCCACACCAATTTTAATGGCAGATTTTTCCAACAAAAATAAATGGATTTGAAGTCTGGTAAAAGAAACAAAGCATATACAAACATTGAGCTTCAATTATTTTTTCTCTGTCTATTCAGTCAGTTCTTTTTTATTGCACCATGAGGTTTGTAATGTTCAATAATCCTCCTCCTCCTCCTCCCCATCATCATCATTGTTATCCTCATGACTGAATGAAACATAATGCTGGTCTATTTTGAGAGTATTAGCATAACTGAATGGGTCAAACTTTATTGCAGAGGGTATGGTGATGCTGGGAGGTTGATTATTCAGATAATTGAGTTTCTTTATTCTTTGCTGCACAAAGCTGTTTGTTTCCATGTGTGAGCATGTTTTGTTTAAACTTTCCCACACAACAGTAACAGTTTATTACATTTAATGGGTTGTTTTAATGTTGTCTTTCTATATGTAAGCTATTCACTGCAAATTATCTTTTCAACCCTTTCAGAAATCACTGTTTTGTTCTCTAAATTTTGTTCCTGGGTGACACATATTGAATCCATGTGCACTTATGCAGACAGATACAAATAAATCACTGTTAAACCTCTGTCACTCACCTTCAGGTGTATTATGTAAGTCAGCACTGCAATGGACACTACCTGTATAATGATGCTTCTTTTTCTTCTGCAGATTATTTATTGTCATCAAAAACAATGGTTACACAGTAAATACAACAGGTGAATCTGGCCCTGTGCCTTCAGTGTTATGGATCCCAATCTTCTTTCTCTTACACTTCTTGTGCTTTTTGTAGCTGCTGTTATCACGTTATTTGCTGTTATTCCTCACAGCTGTGCTTTCTGTTCTCTCCTCCCTCCCAGAGCGGCAGGTTTTATGTGTTCTGTATGAGTGTTTTTCCATGTTTGCACAGTAAAGAAAAGATAGTGGTAGGGATCTGTTGTTTGTGTACAGTATACACCACATGTGTATACTTTAACATGGTCAGAAATCCCTCTGGTAAGAAAGGCCTAAAGGAGCATGTGTTGAAGGGTGCATGTGGACAGGGGATGAGACATTTTTACCGATCTGTATGTGTTCCTTTGAGTGAGTGAGCCTGAGGCGCTGTAGAAACTGAGGTTATTATCTCTGATGAGGAAGGGATGAAGTACATCCTGTTGATCTTGAACCAGCACAAAGACAAAGACAAATGGCCTGAATTCATTCACACTGTTTATTATCCTAAGTTTTGGCATAGGATGCAGCAATTCACACAGAGGGTATTTGTTTTTTACATTCTCCTCCTCCTTCCTCCTGTGCTCTTTTCTGGTTTCTCTTCAGTTTAACATGCCACACACGATAACAGATACCACACCACTGTATAGTTTGTGTATCTAGTTCAGAAAACCATCCCTGACAAACAAACTCAGTCTCAGAAAAGCTGATCAGATTAAAAAGTCTGATTCTCATTTGAAAGAAAAGACGTCTGATAAAACTGCATCAGATATTTTAGATACCTACGCTCTTCACGGCCAATGTGGGAGGGGGTCCTTTACTTGAAGATAAAGACAGGTGGAGGGGGTAAAAAAATCAATGTCCAAAATAAAACAATATTCTTCTTGATGGAAAAATCTGTTGAACAGCTCCCTATCTTTGATTCAGTTGGCTGAACTGCTTATAACATGACATCCAGAGAAAATGGTGCCCTCAACACAGTGTCTTTGAATGCTGAGCGGTCTTATTGGCAAGTTTTATACTATACTATACTATACTATACTATACTATACTATACTATACTATACTATACTATACTGTTTTTTTATTTATCATGTATAGACAACCAAGTATAATTCCACGCATGTTTTTACAGCATTGATGTACTAGTCCTAAACTCATTTGAGGTTAAATTTTACTCACCAGACTCTGTGTTGTGGTTAGTGTATAAGGGTTTAACAAAAACACTAGGCTTCAAACTAAAGCAGATCTCGAGGTCAATGTTTCAGCAACTGTCTGACATATTAATTGGGTGTTGTACAGATGTCACCTACAGACTGCCTTGATTTACTCCCTGGCAGAAACAAGTAACTGTCTATTTTGTGTGGCCTTTTGGTTGTTCTTCACCACTAGGGGGCAAAATAAAATCTTTTGAGCTGTATGTAATCCACACTGTTGTCTGCTTCATTGCTATGCAGGACCAAAGAAACTGAAAACACCGTTATGCAAAAAGAAGAGCTACAATTGTTTAATAAGAATGAAATAAAGTAATGTGAGAGGCTTTCTATGCTCACTCTGCTTTTGGTTATGGTTTTGTCTCACCCTGTCAGGATTCTATTTCACATAATGACCCACTCAATGTTCATTATATTACCCAGCTAAGAAAATAGTCTCTCATACTTGATGATTGGTAGCACCTCTTTTCCACTGACTCAGCAAGTCCTTCAACACTGCCAAAGCCTGTACTGTGTTGTCGGTTATGGTTTCTTCAATTCGGCCCACACTTCTGTCTCATTTTGTTCTCTCTGCTGGCAACTGGTCAAATAAATGAGAGTAATATAAAAACAATGGTCTGCATTGTTTGGATGTTTTGGACTTTCAGACTCAAGTATTTGACACCGCCAGGTAATCAGTAAGGCCAGATGATAATGGATTATTCTAGGTGCACAGACCCTGCAGCCAATAGTACACTATCTGAGGCTCATGAAGCCTCAGATAGGGAAATTAATATATCATTGCCTGAACTATATCATCAGTGGCAACACAAGAGGTATATCATCTGCCAAAAAGAAGGCTAAAATATGAGCTTCTTCTTAGATGAGTGCAAAATGGAGCTTTTTTTCTTGCTAGAGGCCAATCTTTAATTTTGTAAATGTAAAAATGACATTAAAATAGGGGAGCGAAGCAAGCCTTTGGCTTATATTCTGTGAAAGCCCTATTTAAGATAAGATAAGATTTAAGATTTAAGATTAATTTCTGTCTAACTCTCTTTTATAAGGGAATTTATGTCAATGATAGTGAGACCTTGTTGAACACAGTCTGAGGTGGAGAAGTGCCAAAATTTCCTGGGTACAGCCCTGCTGACAAAAGAAGCCCAAGGTGTGGAGATAAATTTGTGGTTTGGCAGCAGAATCAGTAGAATTTCATCTCGTATATTAATCTTTGTCACAATAAAAAAAATATAATAATAATAAAATAAAACACTCAGTGAACATCGTTAAACTTCACCCTTTTCTCCAGTCTTCAGTTTTCTTTAGCACCTACACCTCCCAAACATCAATCAGTACATCCTTCCATCCCATTCACATGCACTCCCAGGTGTGGTGACGCCGACAACGCGGAAGTGTGTTGTAAACAGCAGCGCAGGGAGCCGCTGGAGTCATCTGTCCTCTCTCAGGCACAATGTCCGGCAACGGAGATATCAGATACTGTCACAGATTCTCATACTTTGTCCTCAAATTCACACTGTTTGCATATGCCATCATCTGGTGGGTGAGTACGTCTTAATTTTTGTTTGTTAAAGAGGAGCGCACGCTTACAGAAAACTCCGTTTGTCTCGAGGGGGACAGGGTGTGTTTCAGCAGTGGAGCTAAAGCTTAGATCCTTTTGAGAAAGTAATAATCCGTTCATGTGAAGGGGATTAAGAAATATTGACTCAAATTGGTAGTTTTTTTTGTCGCAACTATTAGATATTTAAATCCCTGTTTTTAGCGACAGGTGTTTTACCTGTGGCATGGTGTTTTCTGCAGACTGAGACTTTGATAAGTACAACGACGTGGCCACACCCTCCCGGTCCACCTTTATCCCACTCTTACCTGTTCTGTCTGTGGTAGGTAAACACAGCGACAGAGGTGGATTAAAGAAGAAAGAAAGAAGAGGAACAGTGTCGGGCTTTTCCCCCCTCTAAAAAGCTGTTTGTGCGTCATTGATTGCGTCCTGCTGTGGTCTGTTTGAGCCACATTGTCAGTCATGTGTGGTCACCGCATTGCACACACCGACAGCAACAATTCAGACTGCACTGAATTGTCTGGATGGTAGTAAGTGAGGAAATTGTGGTCCGTACATTCCTCACTTACATGTCTTAAATAAGTGTTGAGGAATAGGGTTTGTTTCTTTATTTTAAGGCTTTTTCTATTGTTTCTTATTTGGTTATTTGGGTGGAAAACCAATCAGTTCTGTCAGAAAGCATCAGTATATTGTTTAAAGACTGAGAGAGACCATATTAATACTGTATTAAAAATTAAAATTGCAACTTGAAATGAATTTCATACAATTATATTCATATATTTTAACAGTTATATTAACATATATGTTAAATTTGGAAAGGAAGGGTCTCTTTATGTAATTTAGCTGTCATTAAAAAAACTAGCGAGGAAGAATCTCTTAAGATATGCAGATTGGGTAAGGTGCTGATCAAGAGGTTAGTGGTTAAATGACAACAATTTACTAGTTCACCATAACATTTATTGGACTGAATATAAAACACAGCAGACAGGCAGCACTTTGGGTTTACATCATGCTGGTGAGCTGAGAATTGAAACATTATACTGCCCATGCATTGTTGTCAACCAGAGAAATTAACAAGTCGATACAAAATATTGATCAGACTCTAATTTAGTTGTGCGAATGTTAGCTGGCTCTCTGTATTAAATAATCAAGAAAAAAAAAACATTGACCATAAAGTCACCCAAAGTAGGGTAATTCTATTAGCATTTTGAATTGTTGCCTAGTTAAAGTTGACATCCCAGTGAATTTTAAAGTCTGTTGACATTTTCTTTTTTACAAAACCCGTCTTTTCACACAGCCAAAGCCGGTAATGACATTTGTTTTGTTTGCTTTGTCAGGCCTCCTTTATTTGTTCGATATTCATTCAGCTCTTTATGTCTTGCTTTCTTCACAGTTTCCCTCCCCTCTTCATCTTTTCTTTGCCAATGACTAGTCAGCCATTGATGTGGAATCTAAAAGTGTGCACTCTCCCAATAAATTCAAAGAATTATCCAATCCAAACTGTTGTCCAAACAGTTTTGAATGCTAATGGGACCTTACCTTTTTTGCCACAGTGTCAACAGGCAGAGATGAAATGTGCTGGACTCCTTTTTGTGGATTGCTTTGTTTTGATGTGTAAGATCAGGAAATAAAATTCCTTTGTTGTGGTGTTTAACCAATCAGAATCAAGTGTCAGACACAACCAGGTAAAAGTATGGCTGATGCTTTCACAGCCTCATGTAAGACAGGACACTATCAGCTCAGCGACAAACAGCAGACTGAAATGTTAACTGTTGTTGAACAATCAAGTGAGCTGAGACTGTTGAACAAAGAGCACACTTTGTTTAACGTTAATGATTGTCTTGTTGTCAGTAGTTTAAATGATAATAAGATAAACAAAAGAAAAACATTTTCTCAACTATGAAAGAAACTTATATGCACAATACACAATAAATAATCATTTAGCCTCAGATTGGTCACGAAGGCCCAACAGTGTAAAGCGCTTCAGCTGCACAGGCTTGGTATTTTGATGTTCAGGTTGTTGTGGTTCAGCCATACAAGACTGAGATACCACAAAGGTTGAAAAACAGATGCATCTGTCAATCTTTTAAAGGCATTATCTTAAAGTCATCATTTCAGTCAAAGAACTTTGACTCACAAGAAACAAGATACTCTGATGGCTTTCATTATCTCTGCATTTTGTGCTACAAAGCCAAACTGCAGCTGCTTTTTTTCACAGATAGCATGACAGATTGAGTATTTGTGCAGACAGATGGCTGATTGACACAACACATACTTAACAATCATTTATTTGTTTCTTCTAAGAGACATTTGTAAAGTGTCTTTTTACAGAGATAGCAGAAGGGAGCGAGGTGGTGAGGCAAAGAGCCATGGAGGAGTCATTAAAGTGTTTGAAAATGAGAAATGAAAGCTTCCTGTACAAGGGAGGTGAAACAGATTAAGACATCATATCTACTTAGCCCCTACAGCCTGTTGATTCAGTCATGCCAAGGATATATTTTCCCCCACAGACACACATTGTCACTGATGAATGTAGTTAATCTCAGGGTGACTGTCAGAAATATAGGACAGTCGAGTCCACGCGATGGCATCCTACAAGAAATGTTGACAGCAGCAAAAGTTCACACAGATTAGAGGGTTTTTCTGTTTTTCTGCTGAAATGTTCCATGCAGACAGCTGTGGGAGTGATTAAAGGTTATAAATGGCTGTCTATATGTTATAATTAGCTAAATTTTTCACATTTACTATAATTATGGATGCAAACAAGTTCTGAGATGTGATAGCTGTATTTTCTTTATTGTCCAGGTTCATGTCAATGCTATTGAGAACTCAGTTGCATGTTTAAAACCTCAAACCTACTGACTTTTTCAAACTTGGAAGAAAACCACCCACAAGAGCATAGCTGAGAAGAGAACAGCTGCTATGGCTGCAAACAGCCAAGTAGAATCGCATGTGTTGGCAGAACAATGTTCACTTGATGAACATTTGTTTTTTCCTGTTCAGCTGGAATGATGTGAGTCATTCTAAGACAGTGACCTTCTCCGGTTTACTGCTCGATGATGAATGTACCATAAGTATAGGAACTGAAACCAAAACAAAGCATAAAAATGATCCTAAAATGATGACTCCTAAGATAAGATTTTACAGTCATTCAAAGTCATCCTGATGCGGTTTGTTTTGCCTATTCAGAGTGATACTGGGATAATGATTGGAGGCAAAGAACAAGTTTCTACTCTTTAAATAATTCTGAATTTTTTGAACATTTTTCTCTTCTGGTCATTTTATTTTTTATACTGAAACACTGTTAATTAATACCAACTCCAAACTGATCCCATTGGTTGGTTTCACTTCAGTCTACTGTCTGAGTATCCATGAGAATTAACCCCGTGAAGGCTGACTGAGCACAAATTACTTATCCAGGGATCAGACAGACACACACATTACACTTCCTTTTTTGACAGAAGTCTTTGACTTTTGACTCATGAGCAGTTGCCAATGCTCTGTACTTTGGGACTGTGTGCGATGCCAATTTAGAAAACAGATCTTGTGTTGGGGATATATTTATTTTTGGATTTAGTCTTATATTTTCCACATTTACTGGTATCATACTATCACCATGAATGATCCAGTCTGATACCTGTAGCTCGGCTTGGTATGACCAGTGCTTCAACAACCTATAATTCTCTTTGTGATGATGACACTGGGAATCATTTATGTGTAAGGTAGTATTAGGCTCTTCTTTGGACAACCAAATGAAATGCAATTTAGTATAATTAAACCTTCAAATTTAGTTCTGCTTTCTTGCCTTTTTTAAAAGATTTTTCCCATAAAAATAAATTTGTGACAAACAACCCTGTAGTGTGTGACATCCATCCCTGTGATGAGATTGGTTGTCACAATGCATGGCACAACTATCAGTGCCTTTGATAGTTAATTTCCTCTTTGTTACAATGAGTTGGAAAATAAGAAGGATACACAGTTTAAGCCAACATTTTAAGCTTCAATTTGATATACAAATGATTATTAAAAAATGTTTTGATAATGAGCAATTTTTTTCTAGGAAGTAGATAGCACCAGTGCTACCAAGTAGAAAGATAATTTTGAACCCCAACGCCATGCACTTGGTTCAGGAGAATATACCCCTGTTAAAAGTCTCCTTATTGACAATGGAAACAAGTTGCTGTTGTGTCTGTGTTTGACATCTATGTTATGTTTGTTGCTTGTGGCACCCCATAGTTAATTATGTAACTTTTGTCCAACTAGTTCACTGTTAAATATGACAGTGGGCCAAAATCAGAGCAGATCTGAGGTGAAGCTTGTCACTGTGACATCTTGCAATTCTACTGTAAGTATTCAGATATGTTCTTCTTCAGACAGAGATATTGCAGAAAAGCATTTAGGTTTTATTTGGATCACAGTGGCTGCAGAATTACTGATTTTCTATCACAGGGGCTACTTGTCGAAAAATATATCCAAGAAACTTCTTCTAATGTTTACGAAACAACACTTAGAAGTTTCTCATGTTTTTCACATAGTGAACTGTTGTTTTTTTCTGCCGTCCTCTTTGGTTGAACTCTTAGTTTTCTTCGGCATGTTGCCTGATTATGTTTCTGTTATATTTTGCTAAGCTACCAGCCCTGGAAACTTGAGCTTTGCAGACATTACAATGAATAGAAGTTGTGTATGTCACCACCGTGAAATACACACAGCATTTGCTACTAGCTTCCTCCACACTCTCCTGGCTTTGCTGAGCAAACTGCAAAAGTTAATCACAGACCAGCACACAGATCTCTACAACGCCCTCTTGTGAAGCAGTGATAACTTCTTATGCTGTCAAATCCTCATTCTTGTGAGTCCTGTCAGTTTCTTCCCAAAGTTATTTATCTTTTCAAATTCATACAATGTAATATGTGCAGACTTGATTTGCTGCTTTGAAATTTAATTATGGCCAGTCCTTGTGGATGTAACAGGGTAATGCTACTCGTCAGAGTGCATTGATATACGATCAGCTGATGACTGATGAGGAGAAAAAATAGGCCAATTAAGTTAATTAATGACAAACCATTCAAATCTCTCCGTTCCATCTGCTGAAGCTTGATTTGAGCTCCAGCACAGAACTGCACATTAATAGGACTCTGGAGTTGTGTATAATGGATTATATAATACCATTATTCCTGACCTAGTACCCTGAAATTTTCACTAAGCCATCTGTAGCTAAGTGCATTAAAATATGACGTGTCTGCTTGTGCTGCTTTATTGTCAAAGCTATATTAGTAATTTTCCTTCCAAGAACCACAGCCGCCACAAGAGAAGAGTCTTCACTGTCAAGATTGTCATCGCTCATTATAGAGAAACCGAAAGTTTCCCATATCATGTCTTTAAGTCCTCCTGAGCGCAGTGTGGACAAGTTAGCAGAGAGATGTGCATCATAAACAGTGTTTGAACGTACAGATTACATTTTATTTAACAACACTCCTCTTCCTCTTTGACAAACTTGTGTCTTCATTTGGACAGGCTAAAGAAAGATATAGAGGAGCAAACAGCAGTTAGCAGCATTACACATCAAAGGAGGAGGTGTTTGCAATGGCAACATGCTATGATGTGTGTGTCTGTCGCTGAGTGTTTTTTTATGTCTTTGTTGTAGCTATGAATTACATATTTGGCGAGCTCCAGACAAACCAATCACGAGTTAGGCTTCTATTCCCTTGCTTATACCACTGAATCTCTCCAGTAAGCAAACATACTAACCACCTATAACTGAGTTCTTGTAGTGCAGATTTTGTGTCTGATGCAAATCAGAAAAGGTCATTACTGGCATACTAAGACTTTGAAGGCTTATGGACTGCAAAGTGTCCAGTTCAGCTGTCAGCTTGTTTTCAGCCTGTCTGTTTATAGCATTGTGTCTATGCTTACAGAGCTCAGCATCACTTTTGAGTGTTGAGTGCTATCATAACATGTATTGCATTAGGAGAGGCCTTGGCAGTAAAAATAAAACCAGAGTGGTAATGAGCTGTTGCTCTCATTACAAAGAAAGCAGGTTTACTTGGAACCCAATCTGAGCTTCTGTTTTAGCAGCCTCCAGATGAATGTAAAGATTTGTTACTTACAGTTAAGACAAATTACAAGTGAATGGGCTCACTTTAACATCCCTGGATGCATAAAGGATCAAAAGGTTGCTGTAAATAGATCGTCTCTCCTCTGCCAAGTTAAGATTTGCTCACTTACCCTTTGGCTGAAATAAATCGGAGTCATTTCATGAACGTCATTGTAGAGACTAATGTATTCTATTTGTTAAGTTAACAGGAAAACTTTTGAGTTGATGAAGTTTTATTATTCTATGCACATTTCAGCCTGGAGGCCTTTTTCGAGATTAAAATGGGGTTGCCACACAGTATTAACACTGTCAGATTTTACTACGGCTGAAGTTATGACCACAAGTCCTGTTAGTACTGAATGAAAGAGCCACACTTTGTGGATGCTCTGGGCTGACTGCTTGTTACAATGAACAGCTTTCCTGCTGGTGGATGGGTTCTTTATCATCCATCAGGGTTTGGAATTAGACAACAAGAATCTTCTATTTTAGCCTTCTTTTCACTGTAAATCGTTGTTTAAATTAAAACAACAGTCTGTCCAGTAAGGATGTGCATTTTAAGCCTAAATTCTATTTGATAGTCACTGACATCTATTTTGACATTATTCGTGAACACTCCACAGACGAGGGCTAATCCATATCATCATAAGAGGCTAGTACCTGGGATTGATGCAGTGTACTTTGATGTATATCGGCTGATTTGGGTCTTTAGATCTGTTTTTGTTCATCCATCATTCTGACAGTGGGTTTTAAAGGTGAAGTAGACACCAGCAACTCACACAGCAACACTCAACTGTGTATGCAACAGATGTAGACAATTACTAATAGAAATAAAAAATAACAACTGTCCCATTAACAGTCCATTTGTGTGGCAGTAGCACTAACCGACACTGGGATGAGGTGCTGCTAGTAGCACGCAGCCACTTTCTTGATTGTCTATTGTCTGATGAGGTGGGAAATACCAGTTGACTTTATATAAAATGGGTACATTGCCCATGACAGCAATATCATGATTCAGCAATACTGCCATAATCAAATTTTCAAGACAATCCAATGATAAAAAAATCTCAATATCTGACCAACTGTGAAATTCAAAGTACCTCCAAAAACGCAGAGACAAAGATTTCCATGTTTTAACACTCTACTTTGGCTTGGTTTTACTAAAATGAAACAATGTTGGTGTTTTGTTCTGTCAATTAAATTTACCAAACTTAAACACACAACAGTAAAATATGAGTAAAAAAGTAAACAATTCTTTAAAAAATGAAAAAGCCCATTTAAGTGCTTATTACATGTTACACTAAAATTCTAAAACATTGCAGACTTATTTTTGTGCCTGCTATGACTGTACACAGTAACCGTCGCGTTCATTGAGCTGCAGCCAGGTGTCATTCAGGCTGTATTCCTCCGAGGACTTCAGTAAAACTTTTGTCAGGGAAGCAGGGTGAAAGTCTGGGGCATGATGCTTGTTTGTAGTATGTAGGGATGCATATCCCACTCATCATAAATAAAATTGTCAGTAATTATGCATTGTCTCTGAGGCTTGAGAAATCCACTGATTGGAGTGTGTCCTCTGCCTTTCCTCTTGTCTCAGTATAATGAGCTGAAAGAGCTTGTCTGTAATTTTCTTCTTTTTGGTTTTGAAAGTGACCATGTCTCAAGTTCTGTTCCTAGCTGTCCTATTCTACTGTTCCTCTGTCTTCGTCTTTCCCTGTATTGCAGCAGACAACCTCTTCTTTGTCCAATCATTTTACTTCAATCCATATAGGTGAACTCAGTTTTAAAGCTTTACTTTGCTTTCGTCATTGTCACAGAAGGCAGGAGATTACAGGAGCTGATCACTGAATTAGCCACTTTAAGACCCTAACTGAATGCAGATGCATCTTTGACGTATGTTAATGTGACACTGACACAGTGTGTATGGGTTAAGGGCACAAACACTGGACAGTATAGCCTTCAAATGTTAACTGTCAAATTAAGCTCTCGTCTCAGTTTGTGTTTCCTAGGTTGACATACTGAGCTCAGGCCTGCGTAAACTCTCAACAGTGTGAAACGAATATTAGATATTCTAGATACTCTTAATTGAAAAGATTAATCATAATTTAACTGCACTGACCTTTTGAGGAAGGAAATTAACTGATTATTTCCTTGGAAACAAGCCTTGATATGATATGTTCTTGGGGAATGTGATCAATATTGAGTAGCTGTCAGATGTTTTGCGTTGACTCTAATTGTCCAAATGCTGATTTTTTTTTAATAATCTAAACTGCAGCTATTACAACCCATTGACAAACTGGCTTTAAATTGCAGGAGTCTGGCTGTTTGTCCCAGAGAAACCCAACAGCTGAAGGTCAAAAAGAAAGAAACCAGGAAATCTTAATGTGAAAATGCAATGCAGTTTCATAACAAATATTTTAGTTGTGTTTTAGTGTTTTTCTCAGAAGTCCAGTCCTCTGAGACACTACTATGTTTTCTCAGGTAATGACAATGAAGCAAACGTATGATATTATGTGAGTGGCAGCTTCTAAATTAAAGGGGGAATGTAAATTTCATAAAAAATAAATGCTTTCTGCTTTTAATGTTCAGCTTTTTTAAAGGGCCCTAAAAATATTTGATTAGTTGAAAACAAACAGAACTAACATAATGTGCTTTAACCATGTACTGTAGTTTATAAAGGTATTGAGCTGTAGAGATATTTCATTCATCTCTGAACCAGATTTGTCTCAAGTCATCAAACATGTTATTAACTGGTGACCTGTCGAGTTTGTACGTCTCTAATCTAAAGCATGAGGTGTAGAAAAAAAAATCACTTATCTTGCCGCCTGGATCATGATTATCCTGTGTAGAAAAATGATTTTGTGAGACTAAGTGAGAGAGGCTGCTGGGGTATGTGTGTGTTTTGTTTATTCCAGACAGCACTGATTGTTTCTGGTAGATCACTGTATCCAAAGTGAAGCCAATTAAAGGAGTCTGTCATTTAAAGGAATAACTTTGCATTATCTATTGCTGCAGTCCACTTAAGTCTGGCAAAGATACAGAATATGATTAGACTCTAATGAGACTGTCTGGTTTTGAGAGCAGAAGTTTCACACTACAGGGATCCCTACAGGCAGGACATTGCTGAGGGAGGTCAGTGTCTGATGGTTAGACTTGGTCCACAGAGAATTCAATCAATGTGACATGATTATTTTTCCATGAGAAGGCTGAGGGATGAGGTAATGGCAGTAAAGGAAAGACTGATTGATTTGCAAAGGTAGCTATTGAAAAAAAAAAAGTGAAAAGCTTCTTTTTGTAAAATAACAAAAGACATCTAGCATGACTAAATGCAGCCTTTTATAAAAAGGAGTGTCTTTAATGTTAATTTGTGCATTACCTCATCAATATAGAACCTGTTGACTCATCTGTTTTCATTCTCATTTAATCACTGTTGTTATTTTAGCCACTTTTCTGCATTTGCATTTTCACCTGGACACTTGTATATCGAATCTCCATTCAGACATTTTGTATTGTTTAATAGACATTTCATCTGTATTTTTTTATATTTTGTTCTGGTTACACAATTTCCTTTGGGATTAATAAAACCTATCTCATCTCATCTCATTTTATCTAATCGTATCTCATCTCATCTCATCTCATGTCATCTCAGCTCATCTTATCTTATCTTATCTTATCTTATCTCATCTCATCTCATCTCATCTCATCTCATCTCATCTCATCTCTTCTTATCTCATCTCTTCTTATCTCATCTCATCTCATCTTATCTTTGAATAAAATAAAGACACGTTGTTACACAGTTTGCAGTTTTAACATTCCCATATTTGACCATAAATGTCTGGATAGTGGAATTATTTGCAACAGAACTACAGACATTGTAGTGAGATCGTTGACACTGAATCTTCGATAAATACATGCTTGTAAGGCCATGAGGTAAAATTGAGTTTTATATTTTGTTGTTTTTTTATGCCATTAATCAGAGAGAACAAGACAGTGAATAAACAGGAACAGTGTGAGAGAGGGAAGTGGCATTCAGGAAAGGTGCTGCAGGTTGGATTAAAACTGAGGCCAGTGGCTCAGAGGCTCACCTCATGGGATGCATGATCTAACTGACAGGCCATACAGGCTTCTTTTTTTTGCAGGATTTTTTTTTTTCTTTTTTTTTTTTCTGGCACTCAATCATAATCAGAGTTATCTCAAGACAGTTTGGGATGGGCTGAGAAGGTGGAATTGAGGATGATAAACAATGTCATTATTAGATTCTAAAATGCTAATCTTATGAATTAAGTGTTTTAAGATTACCTAGTCTGATCAGTCTGTCTGTTTGTGTGTCTTCTTTAAACATGACTTGTTGCCACTTGTGCCTGGATGACTGAATTGAAGCTGTTTGACAGTAGTCTCCCAAATGACACTGTCTTCTTTTCATACTTGAGATTCTAATTGCTGAAGTTGTTATAACATTAGTTACATACTCCTGTGCTTTCAAGTTGATAACTAACCCCCTGTTTTCATTTTGCCCTCAGTTGATAGGAGGCTTCATCCTGGCCATCGGCATCTATGCTGAGGTTGAGAGACAGCGCTACAAGACTCTAGAGGGAGTGTTTTTAGCTCCAGCTGTGGTCCTCATTGTTTTGGGAATTGTCATGTTCATAGTTTCCTTCATCGGGGTCTTGGCTTCACTAAGAGACAATCTAACCCTGCTGAAAGTGGTGAGTGATGTGCTAAGAGCCATGTAATTTATCTTTTTTTATTTTTCTGTAGCACAAAGTGATTGCTCTGATGTCTGGTAGATGATGTTCAATATCTCATTAAACTTGTTTATGAATAATAACCCACTTTACAAACAGTGTTAGCTTTCGCTGTTTTTATTTTCTTATTAACTCAGTATCACTGATGACTGAGTGTGTTAATATTTGCCTGTTTGTAACAAGAAATCTTCTTTTCTAGCACTATAAATGAAAAAATGAAAGATAACTCATGGATACTGTGTACACAGCCCTTCTGTTTATTTTTTGTTGTATAATAAGGGATGCACCAATCAGATATCCAAGCCAGATACTTACTCAGATTAATAAATCTCTGGCTGGTTTATGGGCATATCTATTGATTTTTTCAGATTAAATCTGTATTAGAGTGTAGGAGAAAAACTCTCAGTAAACATGAGCAGCATATCAAGCTGTTATTTTTACTCAAAGAAGCCGTGAGCT
Source organism: Labroides dimidiatus (assembly GCA_030710495.1). Taxonomy (NCBI): domain Eukaryota; kingdom Metazoa; phylum Chordata; class Actinopteri; order Labriformes; family Labridae; genus Labroides; species Labroides dimidiatus. Next base: position 21,056,241 of record CM061144.1, on the reverse strand, counting down.
TCCACCTTCATATTCAGGTTGCAGGGGGTTGAGCTTTAGGTGCAATATATTTGTATTCTTTGGGACCTCTCCCAACTTTTTTTTACCAATCTGGAAAAGTCTTTTCATTGGAGGATAACTTTACTATGGAAGACGAGAACAGCCATAGATTTTCCTTTTTTTATGCACTGTTATCACATGATCACGACTTATTATTTTGTTATCTCGATATAATAAAGATAGTTTTCTTGTTATAACAAATTATTTAATAACATGTTTGTCTTGATTTCAACCTACAAGAGTTGCCATGAATGGCTTCCAGCCACTGAGTGTAGCTTTAGACTACCAGCAAGTTACACTTTAGTTTGTTTACTTTAGGGGCTACTGGTTGGAGATGAGAGGCTGGCCCAAAGCACTATTAAGTAAATTAATAAGTGTTTATTTATGTCTCACATTACAATGCAAAGTTGAGGTTAGCCTACATTTACGTTACCTTAGCTTAGCTAAACCAACTGGATAGATAAGTTTGTCAGCCTCTCATCTGCTAACCAAACAGTGGAACTAAATGGACTTGGAGAAAAAGTACAAAAAACATACTTCAAAGCGGTCAAAGGCTTTATTTCTTCACCCGGTCTCTGATGTTAGGATGAAATCAACAGAATTTATTTATTTATGGATCCATCAGCTGACAAATGTAGTTCAGTCCATTTGATGAAAATCAGAATCTCTTGTACAGGATGTCATCATGAACATCTAAAGGATTGCATCTCTCCCTAAAAACTCTCTCTCTATCCTAAGTGCTCTGCGCACCAACATCGACAGGATCTTCCAAAAATGGGCAGGGTCTTTTCCAAGAGAGCTGATTGGACAGGAGGTGTTGCTTTTCTACTCGTTGATCTCTTATCCAGATCTTAACCTGTTCCGGGGCAGGTTTGTTGTTCAGCATACGTTACCACGGTGATTGATCCCAGTAAGAAGTGAACCAGCTTTACAGGACAGTAAACTCAGGGTTAACCCAGAAGTTATCTCGCTAAGAGAAAATCCAGCTTTGTAGTACAGGCCTCTGGTGTAGCTGTATACAGCCTCTCATCTGCCCGTTAGCATCTGAAAGGCCTGCCCAAAGCAATATTAAAAGAATTGATAAACGTTTGTTAAGTCTCATATTACATTCCAAAGTTGAGGTTCGCCTACATTTACTTTACCTTAGCTTAACTGAAGCAGCCAGATAGATAAGAGTTTGTAGGCCTTGCTGTAGCCTACCGGTAAGTTACACTTTAGTTTGTTTACTTTAGCGGCTACTGGTTAGCTGCTGATAGGCTGACAAACTCCTATCTATCCAGCTGCTGACAATCATTACGAGTAAATGATCTTTGTTATGTCGAGAAAATGAAAAAAAAAAAAAAAACGTTATAATGAGAAACGATCTTTGTTATATTGAGATAACAAAATATTAAGTCATTATCATGAGATAATAGTGCATAAAAAATAAGAAAAATCCATTGCTGTTCTCATCTTGTACTTTACAACAGTTGTTTTTTGGTATCTGTAATTATATGATTCTCTCCGTGCAATCACAAATGCAAGGAAAAAAATGGGTGAAGAAATATTCATCATACACACAGTTTTACTAATGTAGAACCATACATCTGCAGTTTTAGCTGGTTGCATGTACACATGATCTTAAGCAAAGCACATGCCTGCATGAGGAATGTCCCTGTGTGTGATATCTAGTTAATAAAGCATATACAGAAGAGTGGAACGCATACAGACATTATTCATACAGTCACTGTGCAGATGTGACGACATAAAGTATTCATCCAAATGATAAAGGTAACCTCACTGTTAGTAATTACTTTAACCTCAAAAACAAAACTTTTAAGATCAATAAATAATAATAATAATAATAATTAATTGATAATAATACATAATAAACAGGCTCTTCCTCTCTTTTGTCTGCTTACAGTTCATGTACACCTTGGCCGTGTGTCTAATCTTGGAGCTGCTTGGAGGAATTTTGGCCCTTGTGTTTCGCAACCAGGTGAGCAATGAGAGCTGTCTGATGGGAAGTCTTGCCTCTTGTAGCAGCAGGAGAACAGATTATAATCAAAGTTTCAAGCTGCTGTCAACTGAGCGAAGCACACATATCAGCAGTTTGTGTATCTTCTAAGTGTACAAACAAGTTTGGAATAATGTCAACATGAAGAATAAATAAAGTATGCTTACTGCATGACATGATGGTTAAAAACAACACAAGCATCAGAGAGTAATTGAAGAATATTAATGTCGGTATGACTGTCATCAACAATCGACTATCTCCAAATGTCATATTGTAATAAAGAACAAAGCTTTGCAAGTTACTGTGTTGATGAAGTATCCTCGTGAAATTGCAGACCTCAACTGCACCATACTGAAATCACATGACATTCTGTGTCTTATTAATATGTTTGTACGTGAGCATCTTGCTGATGAAATGTTTTTCATTCTCTGACCCGTCTATCTGCCTTCTCTCCTTCTCTCTTTCTCACCTCTAATTCAACCCATCTGATACGGCTCATCCTGTCTTTGCATCTAATGTTGTCTTGATGAAATCTGTCCTCAGTTCCTAATCTAATTCCCTTTCCTGCAATTAAATCCAGTATTGTTTCTGTGCATCCAAACGCGGCATGAGTCTGTGTTTTTTAATCAGGCCTTACTGGATGAGCCTTTTCCCAGAATGACTGTCATGAGCAACTCTTTGTTGGGGACAAAATGAAGGAAAGAATGAGAAGTAGCAAAGAGACTGAAAAATGATTACCTGACGAGTCTGGTCATTTTCACCTCATGAAGATTTTCAATTACTGATTGTGTTCCTTGTCCCAGGTGTTTCATTGTTTTTCTCATTCACATGAAGAATGTGTTGTACGTGAGGATACATGAGGCGTTAAGTGCCCGACCTTTTGTCATAGCTTTTATGCACATAGCGTGGCACAATTCACAGAAGCTGGTGAAGTCTGTTTTGACATTGATTGTGATCGTAGTCTTTGTGACATAACCTGTTGATTTCTGGATAAATGTTTTGAAGCCCAAAGTTTGTGACATAGACTATATAATAAATTGATGTAGTCTCAGTGACGTCACCTGCCTGTTTCTGGGACAGAGTTTTGAAAAAATCACCAACTGCAGCCATATTAAAAATGGGGCGGGCTATGAGCCTCCACACAAACAGCTATAGGGCGCCTGCCTGTCAGTCAGCTGAGCTGGGCCTCTGATTGGGTGAAATTAGTTATTCAGAAGGGAGAGATTTTTTGTACCAGGCTGTAAATCTGTTTGTTTTGCTGTAAAAATGGCTTCTTTTTTTTTGGCTTGGTGTTTATGTGGCCCCTGGTACTTCTGGAGCCAGCCTCAGGCGGACACCTGACAAACTGCAGGTTTTAACACCTCCACATTGCCTCATATTTTCAGACTGGAGGGTGCCACTTGGTTATTTGGTGCTATGATGGAAATCTTACTCACCTAACTCTTGATCACCCAAAAAACAAGGTGGAGCTGAGCTTTTAGGTTCCTGATGAACAGCCACAGATGAGATAATTATGCAAATTTATGTATAACTCTTACTTTTTGTATGATCTTCATGGGTGCATTATAAAAAAGTAAAACCCTCTGTTGTGTGTATGAATAAATGAATAACTGACACGCCCAAGAGAGATTGTTGTGCCTTGCTGTTGAGCATGTTTGTTTCTGCTTTGAAATGGGCATTTTAACATCAAACCCAATGGGGATTCCTTGTATTTTGCTGCCTCTTGTTTATTTATCACACAGACCTCACCCAGAACAAAACCAAACCACAGATGTTTTTTTATCTAAGAGGCAAAGATGAAGTGTGCTGCCTCTGTCATTGTTAATGATAATGAAGAGAACTCATATCATTATGATAGCCCATCAATGAAATATGTATCACTTCAGTTTTTATTTATTAATATCTTACAGCGGCTCCTTGGGGACTCCTGCTTTGAGGTTCTCTTTATCCTCTTAGTGATTAGTCACTGAAACATTTAACATTGTAATGACCTATCTTGGATTAATTGTTGCTAATAGGACTGATAAAATTTTAATGTTTATGTCTAATTGTTAGCTAATTTATTACCCTTACATTTCAGGACATGAAAGGCAGCTTTAGTTTAAATTCAATCAAGACTCAGCTTTTAATATGTCCTAGCTTAATTTTAATATCTCATTTACGTTGAGATAAAAAAAAAGACTGATACATGCATGCAGAGATGTGTTAAAAATAATCCACATACATAGATTTTTATAAAAGATGTTTTTGTTCAGGATTTCATTTTGATGACCACCATGTTTGAGTGAATAAAATAGAGTTTTTATAGTAAAAGTTACGAGTAGTTTTTGACAGAGGGGAACGCATCAGAGAACTCACAGTCTGCATCTGTTAGTTGTCATGTGGTTTAATGTGGTTTGTGGTGGCTCTGTTGATTCAATATGAAGACATGTTCAGAGGAGGAAGAAAAGAAAGGCTTGGACTCTTCAATCTTGATTATTTTCATAAGGGCAAAAGTCTCAACCTGTTATTACATTAGATGAAAAGAGAAAAACTACTGAGTAGCCACAGATCTGAATTGAATATCAGAAATACTTAATTAATCCCAGGGGAATATTTGGTAAAATAAATAAATAGAGCGAATAAAGAGACCAGAGTACTGAAGCTCCACCCTCATATGAAGAGAGAAGTAGAAGGGTGCTCTGAAGCACAGACCTCCACCAATTGTTCAGTGGTCTATGATATAGAGGCAAAATAACAGTACATGTCTACAACTATATTCAATTCATTCAATACAAACCTCTGTATATTCTCAACATTAGGGTTAATGTTTCAGATCTATACGTGTAGTATGAGTTTTTTCTCTGTTGGATCTCTTATAAAACTGATATCATATTTGCTTTCTGAGGTGGTTTGATTTGCTTTTGCAGCTCATAAAGAGGTATAAACATAGTTGTGACAAAAACCTAACGTGAGCTTTAAACAATAAAACACCTGATTTTGTTGCACCATTTGGAGGATCTTTCACTTTGGTTGGTGAGCTCCATCATAGGTTGGACGCTTCTGTTGCAGATGGTGTTTGTGTGTCTATGAAATGTGGAGATGCTCATTAAATGTGATGTGTTTTCTCCGACCATCCTACTCCTTTTATGTCTTTCCTCCTTGATTCATAGAATATACAAATGGCATAGAATGTCATGAATGTCTAGCATAGAATTTTAGAATAGCATTTTTTATACATGTGGTAAAAGCTTTCAGTCATGTCATTGTCTAATGGTAACACTTTCCATAGTTTTATACCTTTCGCTGAGACAGTTGATTGAAGAAATGTTATTCTTCGTTTTGCTGCTTTACAGTTTCCACTTGCTGCTCCTCTACTTTTGAGTCCTCTGCTTTGTTTATTCACCAGTTGACAGAATATTTCTGGTGTTAGGCATCATCAGTAATACTTAAAAGACAGCAGTATCTCCCTGATCTTGCTAATTTGCAGACAAATACTCAGCATTGAAAACAGGACCTCTGGGCAAAGACACTAATGAATCACCATCATGGGCCAAATTAACCACTTATGTAATTATAATATATCATAATAATGCAAATGCACCCTTTCAAATGCAATAAACTTTTATTTCTCATGAGTATTTCTCACAGTTGTAATTACAATGTCAATAACTTTTAAATATCCTAAATAAATAAAACAAATGGAAAAACGATAAAAATAAAATGGACTCTCAGTCTCTATTAGCAAAAATTGGACTTGAATTAAAAACAACTGTATTAAAGGGCAGCATTTCTTTTGTGATATCGTGAACTACACTTTCTGTTTCCATGTATATTCTCACTCATCCAGGTCAGAGTTATTCTGACTGCTCAAAACTGAGGAAACTGGACTGTTTAGAGTTTGTGTACCTCACATCCAAGAGGCTTCATCAGTTCCTGAACTGATGAAGCCTCTTGGATGGGAGAAGTGAAACGTCTTCACAAACTCTGAACAGTCCACTTGCCTCAGTTTTGAGTGTTTTCTGTGACTTTCTGTCAGCACACCGTTTACTTTGTCACCCAAATGCCTCAATGAGTGTTGATGGTCAGGATGAAGGCTCTGCGTCTCGCAGTTCAGTTTTTTCTCTATCTGATAAAACTGGGTCGTGTGCTTATGTTTTAAGTTGAAGCTGAAATATTTCCACATGGGGCATTTGGCTTTGCAATCATCCTTTTTCCTCGTAATTTGTACCACGTTGCCTTGCATTGCTCCCCCCGAGGGTCACCTGCACTCTGTGTGTGTGCCTCGTCCAGCCTCCCTCCCACAGAGACAAAGAGTGAATGGCTGACGAGAGCTCACTCCATTCATTATGCTATGGAAAAATGTGCTCAGGTGCTGAGACCAATGCGTGAACCCTCTTGCCTGTTTGAAAGCGAGAGAGGAGGAAAACAAACACTCATGTACATGATTTATTGATTTATTGATTATTGTCCCAGGCCTAGGTAGACTTGCTGGTTAATTCCTTCTAAACAACATTTAAATCACAATCACCATGACTACGGTTAAATGTCGCTGCATGGAATTTGCCGGATGGATTGAGTATCAAACCTCATGTGACCCTTCTGCTCCAGATTGTGGCTGACAGATGTGAGCCGTCAATCTGTCACATTTAACTATTCCAGTTCAGTGGATTGGTCACCTTGACTTATCAGAACCCCACCTCACCGCAGCTGCATCTCTAACATATCGACTTCATGTCGGTTGGGTGATGGAAACAAAACAGATGTGCTCACATGACCTCCCCTATCACTCTAACAACTGTTCATTTTGTGGTGTGATCTTTGTATTTTTACAGACGGTGGACTTATTCAACAGGAACATCCGACGAGGCATCAAAAACTACTACGATGACTTAGACTTCAAAAACATCATGGACTTTGTACAAGTGAAGGTAATGTTGTGTCACCCTCTTGTATGTCGTTTTAAACTTCAGTGTTTACAAATTATATGATTGTAGTGGCTACCAAAACCAAATTCAAACTTGATTTAACTCAAACAAATGGCCACCGATGCATTGATCCGGTTGGATTGTACGCAGGCAGTAAGAAAGTCCATTTTCCAGTTGGGACTTCTGCTTTGATTATTTAATTCATGCAGTTAAACAAACAAACATTTTCTTTCCTCTCCCATTGTCCTGGTAATTAATAAATTAATTAATAAACAAACAAACAAACAAACTGTCTCCCTTCCTGGTGCATGACCCCATAAGACACACCTCCACCCATATGTCTTTGTTGCTTGGCACAGTGTCCATTGCCCCCTGCTGTCTCAGTGAAACCATAAAAAAAATAAAAATAAATGAAAAATAAAAAAAAACAATAACTCAGCAGAATAGCTCTGACAATGATAACAATGCTTGTGTTAAACATGTTCTGATTAAATGCAGGGCAAACAAAACTCTTTTTATCATTATAAGGCTGAGTCTGGGTTTGATTTAGAGAGTTGGCATCAACAGTGAGCTGTAAGTCGTGTCCAACTTTAGAAAAAGCTGTGCAGAGCCATCACTGTGCACCTGCTCCCAGAATCCATCATGCTGCCACACACAGCCGCGAGCTCAATATCTCATTACTAACTTCTAGCCAGCACATGGGGAACAGTGTCTGTGGGCAGCAGACTGATGAGGCATTGAAATTAAAAAGCAGCAGCAAATTCCTCTGATGAACTATTGAGGCATGTGCAGAGTGATTGGGGACAGTGGAGCTTAAGTGTTGCTTTTTTGATCACATATTTGATATTTGATGACATTTTGGATGCTTGAAGGCCCAAAAGTACGATTATTAATGTGTATTAAGAAGGTGGTAATTGGGAGGCTTTGCAGATAGAGCACAGTTTCTGTCATTACAGGGCTTGTTGGTTTTTGATACATGGATGGTATAATAATTCACTCATATCTGTTTCTTTCAGTGGGGCAGGTGTCTTTATCAATACAGACATATGTTATCCAAATGATAGGAAATGTGGTGATAGTTTTGTTATTACTGATTTTTATTTTCAGACTACAAAAGCTGAGGAAACCAGACTGAAGTCCTCCTGTTGAGATATTTTCTCATTATAAAAGCAGCTTTTATTATGTTCCTAATGATGAATCATAAAGTAATATGAGACAAATGAAAGGGCCGGTCGTAGAGATTATACTTCAGAGAATTGTCTTTTGTCAAATTGTAAGCTCCTTTCAGCGCTTAGAATGAGTGCCAGCTTATTCTGTAGCTGTGTACCAAATAACTCCACTGCTAACAGCTACTTGAAAATTGTTGTGTTTGGGATCAGCAGTGAGTCTCGTTCTGCAGAAAGAGCTTTACTTACTTTGAAGCAAACACAGTTATAAATCTGCTGGTGAACATTGCACAGTTACTGGAACAACTATTGTTAAACTAACTGCACATATTCATCATAAGGACCAAAACCAAGATAAAAAATACAGGAACATTTGGGAATTATCTTACTAAACATATGTAATTCTTGTTCACATTCCCTCAATTGGTCTGTGTTGGTTTTCATTTTTCCCCCCAGGAAAACCTCCACAAACCTGTTTTACACAGCCTAAATGGCTGCAGCATTTAGCAGAAAATATATTTCTGTTTTGATTTTAAAAAGGCCAAAGTAAGTAAGGCCACTGAAAACATGAGAGCATAACAGATTTCACTGTACAAGACGACAGTCGTGTGATTACTGCTGATTTTTCTCTGTCCCAAAAAGCGAGACCAAAAAGCCAAAAAATTTTGGACCTTAATGACTGTCTTATTTGATTTTATACAGTGGAGGATTAGGGCCAAGTTAAATAATAATTTTGCAACAATAAAGTCAAAGATGTATGAGAATAATGTCATAAGTTTACAAGAGAAAGTCATAAATTTACTAGAATAAAGTCATAAATTTATGAGATTAAATTCATGAATCGATTTAAATTGTTCAAAAACAAACTTTATTTTGAAAGGTTATTTTAAAGGAGCAAACATCCGCCTACACAAAGAGGATGAAATGAGAGCGTCCTCTTGATTAAGTTGTGTTGAGTTACAAGTTTGACTAATGGCCTTCTGAATATCTCTGCCAATAGTTTGTGCAAGAACCTGGAGCTCTGTGATGAAGGCAGTTGAAACACGTAGCACTGTAGGCTACCACACTACGATGGTGGTGTGGATGGAGGATTAGGGCCAAGTTAAAACCTCAACTAAAGTATAACTTCACAAGATGCTCAGTGTTCCTCATTTTTGTACAGGTGACTGCTGCTCTTCTGATAGACAAGCTATAGACTAAAATAACAAGTTTATTCTCCTAAATTTTTGAAATCTGTAACTTTATTCTAGTAAATTCATGACTTTATTCTCTTGCATTTATGACTTTATGCTAATAAATTTATGACTTTATTCTCGTTAATGTCCTTTTAAAAAAAATAAAATAAATCCATCGTAGATTAAGCACATTTTCATATCAGAGGATTTTTTTCAATCTTAAGTCTCAGAAAAGGCCAGACTGTTTTGGTAGCAGGTTTCTGATGTTTAACCTGTATTGTCTTTGCTCTGAAAACAACAAACAGCTCTTACTGCAAATTTCTCCTGTCATGGAATAAAGCTGCTACACGGATCACGTTGGCTACAAGAGAGATTTAAGTGTTTTTATGGCCGAAAGGAAAGAAAGGGGATTGGCGCTGTATTCACACCTAAATGGACTTTGTGGATTTATGTGTTTGTGAGCCTGATTGAGACATGGTCATGTGTTTGAGCCAATGGTGCCTCATCCCTCCTCTGCAGAAACGCTGAATTCCTTTGAGTTTTGTGTGCTGGTGGCTGCATAATGATTTGGAGTGTGTTTGTGCATATGTGTGTCAAGTGAGTGTGTGTGTTTCGACAATGTGCAGTGTTGTTCAACCCTTTAGTGAAGTTTTTCACCAGATAATATCTTTATTGTAATGTCCTGTGACTGTTCTTATACTATGTTTCTGTTAGTTATTGGTATATTAGTCATAAAAATGTTCACCTTATAAAATTATACCGTACAACTATTATTGAATAACAGTTCAAATGAAATCCGAGTCCAGTACTTTTTTAATTTGACAATTTAAAAACATCTTTTTAGAGGATCACTTATGTAAACTCTGCCTTTAACATTTCTCTCCTCCCTTCAGCTGTCTTATTAAATAAAGGAAACAATGCCAGAAAAATAACATGAAACGATTGAGGAACTTTGTTGTGGTGCACTTTTGACAGCCTGCGGATAAATAGAACAATCAAAACAGCAAATGATGTGTGAAAACCAGTCCATGTAAGTTCAAAAACACTTTCATGCTTTATAATTTGAGTTCTATGAAGTTAGTTTCATGTGAAGTAGAGCTGGAACTGTCTCTATCTTAAACCAGAGTTAAAAGATAATAACTTGTTTCTTTGTTATTCTGGTTCAGCAGCACGTCTAATATACATGATTCTCATATTTTACCTTTTCAGTTTATCCTTTTTTCTGACTGCTCTGTGTCTTTCAGTGCATTTTTAATTGTATTATTAATCTAAATGAATGGTTTTATTCAGCAGGTGTAGCCCTCAGAACTCACCAGGTACCACTTGCTGCATCCCAAATCGCATACTTCTGCATTTACACTCACTATGTTTAGTGTGTTCACACTGACAGTGTGGAAAAATACAGTGCATTTTGATTTCTCAGCTGGCGCACTCAAAACAGTGTACACTTCTCACCCTCAATGGTCGCCATTTTGGCTTCGTAGAGGAAAGGGCGAGAACAAATCAAATGATGGTGATGTTTTGTGAAATGCGAATGTGGTGTGCGAAGCGGCAGTGTTCAATTGGGACAACGCTACCCTGTAAGATTTCATGCACTGTTTCGGTAAGTGCAGAGTGAACGCAGTGCACTTCGTGTTCACTTCGGGAAGCATGCCATTTGGGACACAGCACCTGACTTTTTAGACTGTTTTCATGCGGAGAGGATCTGCTGATAAATGAGCTGAAGGTGGAAAAAAATGTGAATGATTGACTGACAAAATAGAGGTCCACTCTGGTTTCCCTGGATGGATTTTAGTGGGTAATCAAGATGTTAAAATTTAGTTGCAAAGTGCCTGCAAAAACCTGAGATGTCTCTCCTTACACAAATCTACTTTTTGAAACACACGTAAAGTTTTTGTTCATTCTTTGTTTTAGTCTGGAGAGGAAACCCAACCTCCTACGTCAGATCAGGACAGAATCAGTCTGAACACAAATATGAGCTATCACCCATAAACTGGCAATTTAAAAAGCAACTTTACTTTATGCAGGATTTGCTGCTGGTCTATTGCATCTTACTGCAGTGCTCTTTGTTCTGGCTGTGAAATTATGTTACTCTAAATTGTTTAACATTAGCAACAACAGGAAATGAGAAAAATCTCATACAGGGATCACAACACAAATAAATGAACAAGCAGCAGGTTATTTCATTTCCTCTGCTAACTTCATTTCAAGCTGACCTCTATCTCTACGCCATTCTTCTAATGGAAATGTGACATTTACACCAGAAACGACTGCCCACGTCTTTAACATGAAGCAAGATACTGAGGGACTTTTTTTCTGCTCATGTTACCCCTGCATGGTTGATGAAAAAAGTAATCATAGTGTTTGCTTTTCTATCATCAGAGGAAATTTGGACAACTTTGCACATTCATAAAGGCAACACTACTCAATCCCCAGCCCAGTGTCAGCTCTCAGCATGGTCACAAAAATTTCATCAGGATTTTGGGGCTCATCAGGCGATGGAAAATCACAACAGGGCCATTCAGTCATCTGTACAGCGACTTCATTTCCTCTGAGCGGGTTGGTCATTTGACACAGAAGTAATCAAACATATTTATAAGTTCATTCTGGATTTATCACAAAGCTGTTAAGCTGAGGCAAGAAAAAATGTGTTGTTTTTTTTAGAGCACATTTTACCAAAAGTTCACTAAAAGTACTTCACATTAAAATGGATACAGCATAACTTGAGTGGGCCTGAAGAATAGATAATATATACACTAGAAATAACAGCAAGTAGAAAAACACCAAAACACATAAATAAACTAAGCACATTTTACATATGCAGTTTGTGGATTGACTTTTTCTGGGAAAACATCATTGACAAATGCAGTTGTCTTGTTTTTTCAAAGAAAACTCCACTGAGACATCATAAAAGTATGACTTAATCATCTGTAAAAGTGGTTTTTAAACAAACAAAATTTAGTGGTGGAAAAATTGTGAAGAAAGGCAAAGAAAAGCAATGTTTTATCAATGTACCATTAAAACAGAGTCATGAAGGGGTGTATTTGCAAGCTCTGAGAACAAGATGGTATCTAACAATGTCTTTGTGCTGTTGAGTCATCTTAATTAGAAGCACATAATGTGCGAAATGCAATATGACAATATGGATAAAGCAGTAGACTTCTTTTAGAATACATTTTAAGCATCTTACACATGAACTAACATCTGGTGGAAGTATTAAACCAATTAAAAACACCAGATATATGAATAAACAGACTGTTAAGTGCTATGCTAATAAAGTTGTTTGAAATTCACAGTCGTCTCCCCTGAACAAATCAGTCACCCCCTTTGTCTGTTATTGGCACTCAGCTTCATCAGCTACAGCTGGAGGAAGCAGTATTGATCCATTTGCTCTATAAAGTGTATCCATCCATCAGAAAGAGCCGGCTTAACTTTGCAGGAACAGTCAATCATGATGTCGTACTATAGATTGCTTGCTGTGCTAGCTGTGGTTCTTCTGTCGTTGTCCCTTCCTCAGAACCATCCCTCTCATCCAGCACTGCATCATTCAGATGGAGTTATCTTTATTCTGTGCTGTAGTGGTAGTCTGTCTGCTTTTTTTTTTTGCTTAACTGTTAATAAATATCTTACCTTGTCACATTGTATCCGGTAAAAAAAAATGTCTTGAACAAAGAAAAGTAGTATTAAAAAGACTTTCTGATCTCCATTCATTTTCAAAACAAACACACGCCTTGTTAAGAGTCATGTCATCACGACAGTGTGTGTGATTCCAGCCAAAAGGTGTCACTGCAACCACTCCAAACAGATAGTCTTCACCGCCCATTTAAAATGGCTTTGTTATAGCAGATCAAGTTACATAATTGTACTTAATAAAAACCATCATGTAATTACCAATAAGTGTCTTAACACCAAATAATGTGTGGTCCAAGTGTCAAAAATCTGATGCAAAATTTGTGAAGATTCTTGTAAGTAATGCTGGAAAAAAGTACCTTTGATGTCAGTTACCAACATATTTCAATTTAGTGTAAGTTGAGGTAAATCTATTCTCAAATTACCCAATTATATTGATTTTAAACACCAATTCATTATACTTTGAAAACATTGAAAACTTTGAAAATAAACTTCTATTATATTTTTTGGAGAATATAACACAACTCTACAAATTCCATTTGGTCGTCCATCAGGAGATGACCTTGCTCCACTAAAACATACAACCATAGTTTAGACTGAACTTTAGGCTCTTCATCTAGTCCATGTCATCCATTAGCACACACAGTAGATGTTATTTAAATGCACATCATATTGTCCCCTCTCTTACATCACAAAAAAGGCTGTGCACTTTGAAAACATGGTGTGCATTAATTCATCGGGCATTGCTTCACCAAAAAAGACGGTCACAGTACAAAGCACGTAGTACAAGACAGAGAAAATACAATTCTTCTGCTGTGGTTTTCTGACCATGAACCTGGGGAATATGTGAGAGACAATTTATCTCGGAGGTAGCATCGAAAAACAGGCGGAAGATAAAAGTGGGGGGGGGGGGGGGGTCTGCAGGAAAAGATAGAGGGTTTTTTAATCGATGAAGTTAAAGGTCTGTGTATGCTGAAGGTATTTTCAGCTGAGAAAATAATTTTCCTTTTTTCCACTGAACAAATCTTTTTAAATGAAGCAGCATCGTTTGTGTTAGCAGCTGACTTGAGTGAGTGCTGGTCCCTGCTGCGTCACACTGACCATTAGAAGAAGCCTTTAGGAGCCACTCTATTTTTAGAAGATGTTGACATTTAAGTGGTCTGTAATGTAACAAACACACTCTACTATTGAATAAAATATCCTTGTAAAAAGTTTTTTTTTTTTTTTTTTTTTTTTTTTTTTTTTACCAAAACCTGCTAAAAGTATGTTGCATTGACAACAATCCTGTAGGGTAGAAGTCTGTAGTTTTCTGCTGCCTTTTGTCCCCTGGCTTCTTCTTCAGCTGTCTCTCTAATTACTGAGCAATAGCAAAATGATTGACACTCGCTAGATAGTGGGCAGTGGGTAATGGTTCTTGAGTACTTCCTGGAAAACAAAGCCCCTGTAGGGCTGATGTGGGGCTTAAAGGTACTCCATGAAACATTTATTGTCACACTTTTGGCATCTCATACACATCCAGGTAGAGAAATCTATGTGGTACGATTAGGATATGATTGATTGAAGGAAGCACATCATCAATTTGGTTCTAACAATACCGTAATTCAACAGTTACTTCTGGTTTGAGCCAGGAATTGAACCCTGCAGTCTGGGGTGTAAGTCCTACACTTCTTCGCTGACTCATCTCTGTTGACCACTATTGCATATGTTCCAACAGCTTTACCTCTACTAGCTTACAGCTGGTGTGTCTCTTTCAGACACATGTAGGACAAAACATCTCTTTGACGACTTGAGAGCATGAAGGGGTTGTTAAGACACTCAAAATGTGATGGTACTTTCTTTACAGCATCTCCAATGAAGACAAGTCACAAGTTCAGAAGAGAACAGATATTACAAAGAGACCGTCGTCGATGAAACAGTCAAGTTTTAAGTATTTTAATCAGTTCTTGGCAGTTGAATTTTACACCAGGCAGTTTTGTGCCAAGAACACACATTGAGTGATGGTGCAGGCCTTTTAGAGAGCAGTCAGGTAGCTTACCAATCAGTGATTGGATAAGAACATGACTGATTAGCATCCACTTATGTCCAGTAATCTCTGATTAATGCAACAGCATTTTCACCTCTGGGGAGTTCCAGTTTGGTCACATTCTGTATTTCACACCTTTATGAAACAGAGAATGTGTTCATCTATTACCACTCTGGATGGTGGTAATAGATAATACAAAATGCACTAAATATAATACAAAAAAGGTCCCCTGACAGCTTTTGTTATACAGTTTGCAGCTTAAATTTGCTGTGCAAATGGAACAAAAAAGGCATATAGTTAAAAAAGAATTACATCAATTTCAGACCTTTATTGCATCTCAGTTATTGTAACAGTGACAGCTTTAATATTTGTTCATTGGTTTATGATATTGAATCCCTACCACACTTGTTTTTGCTAGTGCTTCATTCTGGCACTGGACTGACTGAACTTTTATTGCCTAAACCTTTAACAGTTAGCTTACCATTCAGCTACCAAAATAAATTAGTCAACGTAAGTCGGTAGTTGGCCTCTGCAAATATGTCATATCGAAACACAGGACTGCTTTTTTGGTTGATTCTCCAGTGCTGGACCTCTCACGCATGGTCAGCCAGCAATAAAAATGCTTCATGTGTAGATAGACTGTATGGGCCTTTACAAGAAGCAGTTTGCCTGAAGAGAAGAAAGTAGCAATGAATTCAATAAGCATTGTACTTTGCTTTCTTCAGAGCCATTCAAGTAATAATGATTTTTCTGTACCACTGGTGATGAAAGGTCTTCTGATTGACCTGTTCTGCAGGTTAATCATAAGAGCATTAAAAATACTTTCACTTTTGTTAGAAGTAGTTTTTACTGCTGGATTGTTGGATGTCATTATAATCTACTGTTGCACATACAGAGCTGATCTGAAGTTGTACTCTTTTCGAAAATTGTGCCACCAATTTGCAGATATTTTCCATGTCATCATTTCTGAATCATCATTTAGCTTTTATGTGGTGACACTGAGTTCAAACAACACTTTGGAATATTGCTTAAAAGCATATGGAGTAACTTTTTGGGACTCTGTCACGATGCTGTCATACAGATTACGCTGTTCTGCAAAGATCAGCCTGATATCTATTCATTTATTCATCTTCAGTCTTTATTGCTCCGTCTTGGTTTTTCTTACTGTCTGCTGTTGTCTGACCCTTTGTGCTCTTCTTCATCTTATACTCTTGTAGTGTTTGTCGCAGTGAATTATTTCAAATGAAGTTAGTGTTGCTCTTTGCTTATTCTGTGAGGGTTTCCTTTCAAAGCATCTGAGAGCCATTATATTCACCATAAAGGATCTTGATGGATTTGTTTTTGATGGACATCAGATCCAGTTTGACGCACAGTATTTGCAAAGCATCTTAGCCTTCAGTCTTCAGAAGCCTTTAATCTGAACAAAAATAAAGTTCATGCTATAAACAGTTTAATCAATGTGATTCTGAAGCTCTAAGCCAAAACCAATAATAATTACCTTCCATTAGAAAGCATATCAAAGCTCATATATTTTCCTGTGAAGTTACGGCCTTTCTTGCTCTCCAGGGTTGGACGGTAATGGCTGAAATGCAATAAAATATAATTGGTGGGCATTGCATTATTTTATGTCTGAGAACCACCAGCTAAAGGTTTGCAGGTATTTCTTTGTTGTTTGAGGCTGAATGTGTTATTGACTCACAGGGAAACACTTCAGTGGTCTGGCTGCTGTATTACACTGCTCAGTATATGCGAACAACAAAGAAGAGTTTAACAAAAAAATATCAAAGTTTGAATTGGACGCTGTTGTATAGTATCATATTTTATTATGATATCATAATATTGACTTCAGATATTCAGCAGTATAAAAACCATCTGTTCACTGAGTTTGGCAGAGTTAAGGAGACAGATGGGCAAAAATAATGTGCAATTCATTGAAATTTATGCTTTATTTCATCCTAAAATGTTACTGTTGTTGTACAAGTTTTCTTTTTATTGCTTGTCTCTTAACCTGCACCTCCTTCTTATCTTGTTTTTTTCTGTCCTTTTCAATCATAACCAAGCACTTTTCTCTACTCATTTGTCCTTCTCCTCCCTGACAGTTTAAATGCTGTGGAGGTCAGGAGTATACTGACTGGGGAGTCAACATGTACCACAACTGTTCAGCACCTGGTCCTCTGGCCTGTGGAGTCCCCTATACCTGCTGCATCACTACTAAGGTAGGTTGCAACATCTCTGGTATTGCTGTGACCATTTTGGTACTGTGGTTATACTGTTAAAAAAAAAAATGGACGTCATCTCGCTTGGCTCAAACTGAGGTTGACACAAAAAACTGCCCCCTCTGGTGGCTGGCTGCAGTACAAGACAAAAACTATGCCTCTCTATTCACTCCAGATGGGCTGTGGTCAAACTTTAAAAAATTATTACACCTCATAGAAACGTTTCTCACATCCGTATGCTGTAATGATATTTAGATATTATTGGGCTGCATTGGGTTCAGGTCCTCTTTTTTCTGAAATGTTTCTTTTTAGACACGCCGGATATTCTTTTAATTCACCCTTAAAGGCAACATGAGACAATTTAACAAATCACTTTCTGTCAGTAAATATTGAGAATACAACTACATTTCATATGATTGTCACCCGCTTCAGAATAAGTTGTGGAAGAGGTTCAACACCCTGTATGAGAGTGGGTGAGCAAAAATTTAGAGCATCTGTTGAAACCTCTGTATAAAAGGGACAAGACTGATAAATGACCCTTGATGGACATTATTTTCAGGCCTTCAGGCAACACTGCATTAGAACAGATGTGACTCTGAAGTGGAAATCACTCTATGTGTGAAGGTCACCCAGTTTGGTCAATCAGTGGATTGAAAGCCAGGCTTTACCTTTGTAAAAAAACCTTGATATAACTGATTTAAACTGCTCATGTTTCTGTGGTTTCACCTCACATTGCTATGAATTGTGGGTAATTCCCCCACGCTAACCTACATCTGCAGTTTTGCCCAATCAGGGAAAGGGGGCATTGAGGCTCAAAAAGTCAGCACGAGAGCCCTCATACACTTTACAGCCCTGAACCCTCACAGTCTTAGCAGGGATGCGTCTCAGAGTCAGTGAGTGTGACAGACAGTGTGGACATTGAGTGGACGTGAGTTTGGTAAAGGAATCAGGCGGGGCAGGTGTAAGAAGCTCTTCTGTGTTCTCTCTCAAACCAGATCCCTCTGTGATGATAAATGTTGTAATTTAATATCCTCTAGTTATGAAAACACTTGCTACCTGAACAGGTGCTGTTTGAATCCCTGCCAGAACCAACCACCCAAGTGATAAAAAGCACCTGATGTTGAGTCAGGATGTGTCATGCTCATTATGTCTGCCACGTTTGTGGAGAGGTTTGATGATCAGCTTGTATAACATAATGCATAGAGCTTGGATAAAGTAAATGTTACATAATTCCAGACAGCACACAGTTTATATTTATAATAGCTCTTTGAATCTCAGTTTGCATATCATTATGGTAATGCTTATAATAATGTGGAGTTAGGTTTAAAATGCACCCATGTGCCAAGATAATGGTGATTAAACCTTTCTGTGCCAAACACACGCCAGTGATTTTCTCCCACACAAAAATCATACACTTCCCTTTATTTAAACACCTACACTCTGCGGAGTTTCCAGGGAAAAGAGAAAAGCAGAATGTTTTCTAGTGAACAGAAAACAGATTGAGGAGCAGCTCATAGCTGAACTCATGAAACACTGCTGCTCCTGGATCCTGTTTTAACAGTGTTTGCTGTCATTTCTAAAGTGCTGATTTCAAACTTTCTCCTGCTTTAATCTGCTTTTCTCATTAATATGAGTCACTGGGGGTGACGAGGTCAGATATAAATTCCTTCTCAGTTTATAGGCAAGTGATAATGTATGGTTAGCTGGTGGTTATTCAAAATATAATTCCAACAGGGTGAGACAAGACTCCAGCATAAATGTGATTTTATTGTTTGAAAATTATTTATCAATACAATCTTTTTTTTTCATTTCGTTCAGTTGATTGTGCTTTTGTCACAACAGTACTCTAATGAGCCAATTTATGGATGAAAATTAAACAGAACATTTTCATTCTGGTCAAAACGTGAACATTTTGTTTTTGTTGTCTGCTTTTTTAGATAATGAGAATAACAGCAGCACTTGTGTGTGAGCTCCTCTTCCCTTTAACTTCTTTGAAGGCATTTGCTTCTCGTTTCATTTCTTTTCATCCGTCTCGACTCCTTGTGTAGTTTAATCCCTCGCTAATATCGGCAGTGTTTTTATGTCTTAACTCCTTTGCAGGGATTGATAAATGTGTGATGTTTGCTCATGCTGCCTCTAGCATCACTTTGCCAGTTGGTATCAACAACTTTTGTCTGTTTTTTGTTTTTTTTACACCAGTCAGATTCAAGTATTTAACACAGTCGGGTGATTAGTAAGAAAGCTGGGTGATGAAATATGTCAACAGTCTTTGACTAATCAGAATGTGTTGCTAAAGTGTTATAAAAAAGTGTTGTAAAATTCTTGTGCAACAACACAAAATATGGCAGTTTGTTTTGAATTATTTGAATATATGAATATATTACAGAATTTTTATAGTATTAAAATCCTCTGTGATACTTAGAAGAAGCTTTATGCATACTATAATAATGAGCTTCTCTAACAGATGGGTCTCTCTCTCTCTCTCTCTCTCTCTCTCTCTCTCTCTCTCTCTCTCTCTCTCTCTCTCTCTCTCTCTCTCTCTCTCTCTCTCTCTCTCTCTGCAGCCTAACGAAGTGGCCAACACTCTTTGTGGATACCAGGTGTTACAGAAAGAGGTACGTCTTAAGAGACAACCCCACATGATTGATCTCAGTGAAAACTGATGAATTTTTAACCTGAGTCATTAAAGTGTAGCAGAGTCACTCCTCCAGATCATTGAACATTGATCAGGCTTCACTGGTCCAAGTTGAGTTTAGGACTTTTTAAATGTGTATTTCTTGACAACCTCTCTAACAAGTGATTGGTGTCCGTAGCGTTTGGCTTTGATCGAAACCATCCACATCAGAGGCTGCACCGATGCTTTCTTCATTTGGCTGACAGACAACTATAAGATTATGGCCGGACTGCTACTGGGGATTCTCCTGCCTCAGGTTAACAAACACACACGCACGCACGCACGCACACACACACACACACACACACACACACACACACACACACACACACACACACACACACACACGCTCACACAGAGAATTCAGAGGGTCCAGGGTTGTTGCCCCTGTGTACCTGTGACTCCTGTAGTCATCTCAACCTTTGCTGAAACACTCACAGCTGGCAGGGATTTAATGTATCTCAGTGTGGTTGGAAACATCACCAGCAAACAGGAATGCAAGCTTTTTTCAGAGTAACCCAGGTGACTGTGTGGGGGCTAAAAAATGCTTCCTAATGCATATGTCTGAAAACTGCATCAGCTGAGGTAAAATGTGCAAAAGTTTCTGCAAAATGCCTTGCTTTCCATCGTCCTTTACATTTAAATTGAACAGGCTGAGTTATGATACATCCATTTCTTTGTATATTATATTTGAAGACGCCTGACTGGTGCTTTCTTTGCATTAGTAAAACATAATTCAGAGAATACTGTGACCTTCAGAACAGGCATTCACATCACAGGTACATCTGTCTCTTTCCTTTCAGGTCCAGATATTTTCATCAGATTCATCAGAGCATGTGGGCACTGTAGACACCTGCCATTTTATATCTCATTCAAGAATATTCAATATATCTGACCCAAACAGACCCCCAGTCACTGACAGCTGTAGATAATTGGATTTATGTAGTCTGTCAGGTTGAAAAATGTTTCTTTGATACCTCTCCCTCTGTTTCCTCCGTGTGTGTTCATGTCATCAATAGTCCAGACGTTAGAACGCAAGAGAGGAAAAGTTTCTCTTTGTTTACATCAACTCCCACAGTTCATTGATTCCTCTCTTTCTTTTTTTCCCCCAGTTCTTTGGAGTAATAATCAGCTGGCTGTACATCACACGTGTTGAAGATGCCATCAGTGAGTTTGGTCACTACACAGATGGACTACTGGGCTCAACCGCACAAGAAAGACAAGCCAAGAAGCAGGGCCACATGGCCAAATGGTTCATGTGCATGCCAGAGATCGACTGATGAACTCACAACACATGAACTCTGACCAACACTCACAGTTTGTTGAATTACAGCAGTAAACCCAGATACTGCTGCAGCTGCTGTGAGCGCCAGTTTTTGAACCGAAGGGTTCTTGTCTTTCTTTTCATAGGGGGGGTGGGGGGGGGGGGGGGTACTTTTATGTTGTCGTTTTTTATGTAAATTAAGCACAGATGGATGTTTGACTTGTTTTTTTTCCAGTTTTACTTCCTGAATGTACCAAAGACAGAACAGTCAGGGGACACAACTGTGTAATTAATTATTAATAACTGTGTTAACACACAGTGTACTAATGCATGAGTGGGAAATAAGAGCTCCTTTTAGATGTGTGCTTTTAGCTGTAATGTGCCTCAAAGTCTCTCAGGGATAAACACACAAACCAACACAGCTCACCTTAACCCAGTTTTGAAGAAAGTTCATGATGCAAGTCAAAAATTTGACCCCTTTATCTTTCATTTTAGCACTACTTTAAAACATGGTAAGACTTATCTGTTATCATTTTAAAAAACAGGGCATGTTTACCTTAAAAGGGTGTAAAACTCCAAATACTGCTTTATTTTGACATTTGAGCCTGTAGAGATTCACTCTGCACATTCCTCTGTGACCACAAGTGTTTTCAGCACCAGGATGAGTCCAGAATACACAAGTGCCGTCTGTAATTCCCAGATTTATTACTCACATTTTTCTCATCAAAGCTTAATTTAAACCCAAATCAACTGCTCATCTGTTCATCTTCTGTCATTTTCCTGTTATAATTAGAAAATGCAAAGCAGCTCTGGCTGTGCAGAGTGAGAGGGTCTGCTTGTTAGCCAGGTTTCCAGCCTTATGTTGATTCCGAACATGAGTTATAATGCAGTGTGGCCAACATAACAAGCTGAGCTCTCGGGGTAATTAGCAATCACAGCAACGTCGTCTCCTGGAAAAGTTGTAAATGTGCCTCAAATTTGCAACGGAAAATTAATTTGTCAGAAAGTCTCATCTGAATGAGATATTACACCAACATGACAGAAGAACTCATTTGGTCAGATGATATGTGTCTCTGAAAATGTGCCCCAACTTAAAAAGTTTGTGTCTACTATGCTGTGAGATAACTCAGCAACTTTCTTACAGCTTGATTAGTTTTCTCACTACACTTTATGAAATGTTGACTTATAGCACAACCAGAACAGCATTTAAATTCGTCCCACAGCACATTTAGTTTAAATCCATCACAAATCTAATTTCCAGTAAACGGGGCTCCGCAAAGATTTATTAAATTAGCTTCTATAGGGTTTAAAGTTGTCTCAAAATCTTCCACTCAGTGTTGTTTTTAATTTTTATCTATTTTATTATCAGAGAACTAGTTTTCTCCTTATTTGGGGTGGATTCTAAAGTTTAAGCCAGACTCAAAACAAAACAAGCTCAATCTTTTTTGTTTGTTTGTTTCATGTTTTAATGCCCCTGTCTTTGTGCCATTATGTGACTTTACATTCTTAAGGGTATTTATAGAAGTTCATGCTGTTGGCACTGCCCTAGCATGTCTGTCAGCATTTCAAGATGAAGTTTTTTCAGTTACTGCCTCTTGTATAAATACACAGATGAACTGGACCCGCAGAGGTTTAACATATTAACTGTGTTTGCTCTGAACAGTCAGTTCAAGTTGTTGGCTGGTGGGTTGAAGGTAAACTTATGTACATAGAACAAGCGTAAGGTTTAGGGTGTCATTCCTTACACCTGAATGTGAGGCTGCCATCACACTTAATCTCATTTTCCCACAGAAAAAGGATTTGTTACACGTTTCCACTGCTCTGAATTAGCAGGAAATGCATCACATTCAACATGTGACAGCCTTCTGCTGGTTTAGTGACGCTGGAGGGAAAGGTCTAATTTCTATGATGCAGTGGAGTTAAATGATGGGAGCTATTTTCCTCATTAAAGCAGAAATACGAATGATGAGCTCAAGCACTGCTGAGGCTAACTAACATTACACATGTGGCAGCCTCAGCTCCGGTGCATCAGTCAGTTGTTATTACATGATTGTAATGTTGTGTGTTGTAAAGATTTGCCACTTTATGATACTGTTATACCAAAAAACATAAATACTTGCATTTTTTTTTAGGATTTCAGCATGAATGATGTTTGTCTTTGAATATGGTTTTTGGGGTTATGACTGCAGTGATCTATCTATAGCATCATGACTACAGTTTACTGTGACAGTGCCTTTTCATCACATTTAAAATCCAAATAGGAAGAAATGACACATAAATACATATGGACTGTAAATTGCCAGGATTTTCAGCTTGCCTTTGGCATGTTTGCCGTGCACTGTGTGCACTTACTTGAAGTAACGTCATCTGTCTGTGATGGTTAGGATCATCATGAGGTCATTCAGTTGGAAAAAGCCCATTTAGCAGTTTGTTTTGCCTGGTTTAGGGCAGAAACCAAAATGATTTCTGCAGTTATATGACTTGGGTTGCTCTTTGTGTTGGCTGTAGCACTGAATAGATCCTCCTGTTAGAGGGCCATGAGGGATGGGGCGGGCTTTTAAATAAATGATGGCTGATACGGTGTCATACTGTCTGTTTTCTGGGGCAGACTTCACTCTGAGTCTGCAGCTGTGTCTACATTTTTCATGAATGAATGAGCAAATATTTTTGTGAAAGAACAGAGTTTTAATACAAAAGATTTACAAAATTAAGCCACAATCCTATCTTTTCAAAGCACATTGTTATATTTTATAATTAAACCAAGTTAGTGTCCTTCAAATCCTGGTGCTACAAAGATGCACTAAAATTTCAAGATTTAGAGTTCAAGAAGGAGCTGTATTCATTTGGCATCCGAAGCTCAGTATTTGTTGTGTCTCACAAGAAGGTGACGTTATGGGGAAAACATCTCAAAACAGCCAACAATTTTACTCTTGACATTAAAAAAAAAGTTGTTTCATGAAGACTAAGTATGAAAACAGCTTCGAAACTCTCCATCACCGCTGGATAGCTAACCACCAGATTTATTTCTTGAATGTGGTCCATCAGCATAAACACATCATATTTGCAACGTAAAGACAAAAGTGAACCAACAGTGATCACAGGAAGCAAAAAACTTGAAACGCATAGGTCAACAGTAATATTGAAGGCAAACATCAGCACATGAAATATTCAATCCATTCACAGTCGGTGAATGTTTGTAAGATCTTTTATAGGCTGCCATCCGGGGTTCACAGATATAACTTCAGCTGCTGGAGCTATAATTATTCTATATATTAACATCTCATACATGAGCATCTTCCACCCTCTAGATTCCAGTTGCAGTTTCTAGTCGCCCTGTTGAACTTTTTCCTCTTCACACACCAGAGGAGCCTGCGTGATGAGTGAAGAGTGAACTTTGGTGAAGAGTATTTTCTTTTTCTCTTTTTCATGCTGTGTTGAGGACTTCCTGCTGCTTGGTGGTTTTGAATATTTTATGTCCATCACCATCGTGGAGTAAAAAAAGTATTCTCCTACATGATCATCATGTAGGGAAGAAGCTGTTGCGAATGGTCTATAAGGAGTCATGTTGCTTTGCTCTATCAGCTAACAGCTTAAAAGAGCCTGTTTGGTTTTCTGCTCTCGTTCTCTGCGAGGTCAGTCTTTACATTCACACTGTTTTATGGATTCATTATCAACATCATAGCTGATCGAGTTATCGACTACGGCAGCGATTTATCAAATGCAGTGCTTTTCTTCCGCAGTGCAAGAGGTATTTGGAGAGGGTTTGAAAATGCTGTTTGTCACATACTCACAGAAATGATTTTTGCTGATCATACATTAAGGTGGTAGAACTGTAAACCCTTCTCACTGTCTGATTTGGAGCTGCCAGGGTCCAGGGTCAGGAAATGTGTGAGTAACATCACTGCAGACCCCTCAACCCTGAAAATTGTTCAAATGCCTCTCCTCCAGCAGGCACTGTACAAAAACAAGACACAAGAACAGCTTGTTTTGTAGGCTGTCACTCTGATTTACTGTCAAAAAGTCACACAGTGTCAGAAGCAATGCATGTGCAATAACCCAAGGACGCAAACTCCCACTGTGCCTGTAAATAAGATTATTTTCTGTTATCACCTGGGTCCATGCTTCCTGTCAACACTGTCAACTTACTGCCTCTGGTATGTGAAGAAACCATGCACCTGTAGGTCTGTACAAAGTAGTTGAGTGTCAAATTTTGTCACCTTTGTTGTAATTGCTGCTCTCTTCCATGAGCACATCATGTAAAACATGCAGACTGTGCGCACATACCTGCTCAAGCTGCTGACTGAAATACACACTGGCATCAGATTCAAAACCTTTTAGAGGACGACTTTTACAGTATTAAAAGAAAATACATTACTTTGGTGTTTTTCTTATTCTTAATCAATTTATATCAACTTCTGTTCCTGTTCTCCGAGTGATTATTTCTGTAAATTTAAGACAAGCTTCAGTCTCTGCATCCTCGGCGTGGACTGTTACTGACCTTGCTGACTAAGTTTTTGCCTCTCTGTCTCTCTTGTTTGCTGTCTCACTCTCAGTCTGTCTCACCCGTGACCTTCAGCTTGACTCTTCAGCTGTCCCACTCACACAAACACACGTATGTACAGAGAGCAGAGGGGAGGGCTCTGTCTGGCAGAGGTTATCACCATTTTTAGATGCAGATTTTCAGAGTATAACTTTAACTTGTTCACTGATACCATTCTATTCATCTACAAAGTTACGTCCTGCAGGGAAATGTCATTGTTTTTTTATTTTTAACCTCCCTCCTTTCAAAGAACTGATTAAGTTTTAATCTTCTGCTTTTTAGAAGGGACTGTTTTGAGCAGTTAACAGACAAATTCAGGGGTTTTTACAGCATATCAATATTTAGCAGTTTGGAAATTTGTCCATGTATAAACATACAGCATTGATAAGTTTTATACATGTTTAGAATATGGGAAAGCATAACAACCCCTCTCTAAATATCTTAAATGAACTGGTCATATAGTGGATAAATGTTAAAGTTTTTGTACACTTGGAATCTTATTGAACCCTTTTCATCTTCTCAGAAAGAAAATAAGAGACAGACAGAGAAAGTGTGTGTGTGTGTGTGTGTGTGTGTGTGTGTGTGTGTGTGTGTGTGTGTGTGTGTGTGTGTGTGTGTGTGTGTGTGTGTGTGTGTGTGTGAGAGAGAGAGAGAGAGAGAAAGAGAGAGAGAGAGAGAAAGAGAGAGAGAGAGAGAAAGAGTGAGCTTTTCTTCCCAATGGCTGACTGGTGTAGCTCCAGCAGTGTTATTTATCATCACTGTCAAACTTCAGCCAAACTAAAGAAACCAGAGCTGGCACACAAGTTGTGTTTTCTTGGGACATTTGGACCCAGCCTGCTTCTAACATACACACACCCCTGCAGGGACCCAGTCAGCCTCAGATGATTGAATGTTTGTAAGAAGTTAATGGTCCTTATAAAACTACTTGACTGCTGAATTGAAAAACTGTGATGGTTGACAATTTTGATCAAATCAAATCAGAGCCAGTGGAGTGAATGACTACACATCACAATGAACCAATCACTGAACACAGAGAGACACCGTTGACACTGAAATGGAAAAAGAAAAAGGTATGGCAGAGTCAGATACTTTCAGTACCTGCACTGTAATGAGAGAAAAAGTGAGGAGCTTTTACTTCATTTTCACCATTGATCATGAAAACATTTTCACATCTTATCACAAACTTCTGCATTCACCAATTAATTTACAAAAGTTTAATTTATGTTGCATAAATACAGTGCATAAATATTAATAAGACCAAATCAAAGGCAACCTAACCACAAATGAAGTTATTATTTGTACTGGTTATACTTGGACAAATATGAACAGGAAGGTGTGAGTGTGAGTGTGAAAGGTTGTCTGTCTCTGTGTGTCAGCCCTGTGATTGACTGGTGATCAGACCAGGGTGTACCCTCCCTCTCGCCCTAAGACAGCTGGGATAGACTCCAGCCACCCACAACCTAGAACAGGATAAGCGCTATAGAAGATGAATGAATGAATAAACTCTAATAAATTAAGTTAAACTCAAAGCTGCTAAGGACTTTTAACATTGTCAGTTTGGGCACCCAAAGTGTGGACAAAGACACTTCTTATGTCTTTGCAGACCTCCTCCCTCTTCATGTTTAGGTTACGTCTAAAATCTCATTTCTCATTACAGATCTGGAACATGTTGTTAATTACTTTTACGGCCAATCAAAATTTTTTAACAGGAACCTGAAACACAAAGCTGAAAAAGGTCTGAAAAGCATGCTTTCAAACAACATGGTCCAATTATCTGCTTGTGTGCCAGACTCATGTAGTATGGAGCACAGTTTATTTTCGTGTGATTGAGGCGGTGCAAACACAAACAAAACAAATCCAAAACATTGATTTAAAAGAGAGTGTTTATCATCTGATAATAACATGTCAGGGCAAAACAGGTACCTTCATATTTTATAACCTTTTTGTTGAAATAATCATTTTCTGATACGATTGTATGTTAATGTACTATCTATGTTTATAATTCTTTATTTGAAACATTTTTTCTCTTTATAACTGTAACAAATGTACTTGGCTATTCTCTACATCCAGACAGTAATCAACAAATAAAACAGTTAAGCAGATAATATGTTGTATCTGTGGCTGTCACAAGCCTGCTATATATACGTCTGTCAGCTTGTTTTGTTTTATTTCATTTGGATGTTTTTCTACCTGTGTTTTTACTCCTGCACTCTCTCACCCTGCCAGCACTCGGTGAGCTTTTATGATGCTCACCCTTTCACAAGATATTTCTGTAAAAAGACAAAAAACAGAGGGTAGTTTGGTGAAGTTACTGGACATGTTTTTAAGGCACTCTCCCTCTCTCTCTCCCTCTCTTGGACATGTCTTGCACTGGCTTGTCTTTGTGTTTCTGAGAGCAATTTTACCATATCACACATTTTTTATATCAAGTTCACTCCTGCTTGTTTGAACAAAGATGCTTCTTTCAGCCCCTGTCCAATTCTTTTCAACTCTCCTGCAACCACTGACTCTTCAACAGTTGTAGCCGCAGCTGTAACAAAACAGATTTCAAGATCTAAGTTATAAGACATTGTAAGCCTTACAGGGAAAAATGGCATTTTAGAAACATTTACACTTCATAAAAGTACATTTGACCTTTACTTTGGCTGCCAATCCACCAACAATACAAACCCAGACCAAACACTTAATGACTCACCCACAGTGTGGAATACAAGAAGCTGTTGGTCATTTTTCATTGTGGTGGTTGTCTCCTTGTCTGGTCTGATGCTGACATTTAGCTCTGTTCACAGGAACAAACTGCTGTAATTAGTTATATAGACGACATCAGACCCACAGAGGGAGAGGTGGGTCTTCACAGCTCCATGATTCACACCAAGCTGAGCTTAATGAGTTCATGATGCCACACCTTTGTGCAGCATTTGAACGCATGATCACAAACATGTTTTATACTATAAGGAGTGTCTTCATCTTTGTTATGGCTTCAATCATCGTCTGTTTCCTTATTGTGATTATTGTTTATGTTTTATACAAACCTTCATGTCGTCAAAGAAAGAAAAGTAATGAAGTGCCTAAAAAAATTATTAGACCATCTGTCAAAAAAAGGAGAAAACTATCCAGCATCATGAAGCACTTCAATTTGGATTCTGTCTTTTTCAGAAATTGCTCTATGCTAAACAATACTCAACAGGAGCGATGAGTTTCCTCCTGAATTTACATATTTAAACCCAAAATTGAGCCATATATATATATATACCTACTCAGGATGGTGGTTTAATAAGAGCAAAAAAGCAGGCACACTGTTCTGAATGCATTAACCAAATAAATACATCATGCCAACCAATATGTATGCAGGACTCATTTATTAGTCTGGTAATCAGCAAGATTTGATACTGACATTTAACATTGTCATCAACATTCAATAAGCTTAACAAGAAAAAATGTCTGAAAAGCAACAACAGAGCAAACATCTTCTGAATGAAGCACAGCAAAGATGTAATCAGAAATTATTACGAGTTAGTTGAAAAAACTGTGAAAAACATCTGTTTTTCCATTATGGCAGCAGATATGCAGTCAGAACTCAATCGCAGTATAACAGCTTTGGTTCTCTTATATTCATGCAGTAATTGAAGTTGCCATGATGACATGAGAGTCAAAATTAGCAATTTGTGAGTCTGGATTCAAAAGTTTTTCTGATGAATACCAAAATAAAAAAACAACATTTAGATCTGAAATTGGTATCATAGTGACAGACTCTTTTCAATCTTTGCTTTTTTATCTGTAAATATTTGAGTCAGTGAGCTCGAAAAGTAAAGTGTCTGCTATAGAAATTAAAAGTTGGGACAAATCTAGGATGAACAATCCAAAAGAAATTGCTTACAATTTCTCCTAAAATAATATTCATTCATGTTTCTTTCCTTTTTCATAGATTGTCATTAAAATTATGGAAATTGAACAGGCACTGATAAAGTTCTTTAGTATGACCTAAGGTAATGTTTAATGAAAAAAATTAACAAAAACAAAAATTTGCCAAGTTACCAAAAAGTTGTGTTAACTATGGGCAAAGGGATACTTTGTAATAAATGCTAACACAAACATTCATACTTAAACAGACAATTATACTAATAAGATGTTGTTAACATGCCATCCAGGTCATGGTAATTCCATGAATAATCCAATACTGCACCTGGACTGGTACAGTTCTTGAAGACGTTTCACCTCTCCCCTGAAAGGCTTCTTCATTTCAAACAGGTAAGTGGATGGAGCTAGAAATGGTCTGAGGTCATCCAAAGCAGTCATTAAACTTGTTCCTGAGAGTCGTTGGGGTCACGCCTGGTGTAAGTATGGCCTCATCTGTTTAGATAAATAATTCAAAGCTGCATTGCATGTTGGAGATAAGTGGTTTCTGAGGCCATCACCTCTGTCAAGGGGAGGCTGTTTAAATTGAACTAAGGTTGTCTCCTTCACACCAGTAGTCTTCTCTTTTCAGAATTTGAACTCTACTGTTCTGTTGTTAAGCCGGTCACTATGTTCCTTAGCTAAGGTTGCAGATATTCTTTTGAACATTTCCAGGTCCTTCTTAATACCAAAGTGAACACATACAAGCTAGACAATGAGCTAATGATGGTGCTGGAGAAAATGTTTTTATGGATCTTACAGTATTTTAAAGCTGTGGAGGTATTTAACCAAAACCATAAAGACAAAACAAATAGCACCAACTATAGCTTACATGCTAAAAGTGTCACCCCCTTTGGGTTTGTTGATGGCTATTAAGCATCCAGTTTAGGCACTGAGACCGGTGCCATGCTGGTTTTGTACATGCCAAGTTATGAAAGCTTTCCAGCCTGTGGTAATACGTTGGCACAATACTGATTGTTGCCCAGAGTTGTTTAGACTACATAGCTAGAAAGCATTGGGAACCAAGCTAGTGCCTGCTCATCCACAACTCCTCGGGGAGAGGGGGCAGCAGATGACCAGCACAGCCGAATTGCCTGAAATACCAGGCCTTCTTATCTCTACAGTCAACAATCTGCTCTGCAGCAATAAGCCAACAACAGCACTGACTGCCTTAAACAGATACCCACTAACTAATCTCTGTATGAGACACTGAGGGAGGTGCTCTTCGCTCCATTGCTGACAAAATGATAATTTGTATACCAAAACAGCTGTTAGAACAAGCATGCACACAGCAGGCTCCAACCTTTTTCACGCCAAGCCAAGCACACACAAAACTATATTAGACATCATTATCATTTTTGTGTCTGCATACAATTAGGCAGTTCAATATGACAAATGGCCTGAGCATACTTCAAAGTGTTAATAAATCTCTCTCGCTCCAATTTTTTGCCCCAGCCTCATGTGTTTTTTTTTTCTTGAGGGGCTGGGGGAGATTTTCATCTCTTGTATGGGTCTTAGTTGTTTTTTTTTTTTTTTTTTTTATCAGGGAATCATCAAAGTCATACAGATAGAATTCAAAACATTAGGCTTTGCTTCCAGACATCTCAGTCTGAAATAAAGTGTTGGAGCCTGATATAAAGTGTTGGAGCAGTCCACTAACAACCTGCCATACTGCAACAATCCTGTACGTTTATCGTTGTGGCACTCAGTTCTTATCAGCAACAGCAGTAAAAGGAAACATTTTCAGCTTTGTCATTGTTTTGTGATATGTTGCAGTGTATTTTTGACCTCTGGGCCACTATTAAGACACAGTTATAACTTTGAAGACACAGCAGGTCATCCACTTATCTGAAGATCAGTGTTTCCTCTCAGCCACTGAAAGTCCTTAGGCAGGATACTGAGTCCTAATTGCTGCTGTTGGCTGTGCTATTGGGAATGAGTGTGTGTGTGTGTGTGTGTGTGTGTGTGTGTGTGTGTGTGTGTGTGTGTGTGTGTGTGTGTGTGTGTGTGTGTGTGTGTGTGTGTGTGTGTGTGTTTTAATGGGGTGAATGGCGTGTAGTGTAAAGCACTTTGATTGGTCTGTACACTACAAGGGCACCAAATAGTCAAGTGCAAAATGCTTTGACAGCCACTTTCATTCAATGTGGTTAAAATTTTCCTCATGAGTGAGCATTTTTACTGCTCTCAGATGCTGTTAAAAGCCTTTGCTTTTCCAAAAACCTGAACATAATGAAGACAAACACTTTAAGTAGTACATTAAACCATTAATAGGACGCACAATGCTATGTCCCTGACATTTCACTGTTTGCTGTTGAGACTGGTGTTAGCCACGGCTTCAGTGCACAATCAGCTTTCTTTATAACATAATTGTTTTCTGAAATACCTCATTGCTATGATAACAGTGCTCACAGTTCAGTTTTATAAAATGATATCATTTCACACTTTGAGGCAGAATTCATTGGTCTGTGTTGCTCTGCCTGAGAGGAAGGTGAAGTAACTAGAAATTGCACTAGGTAGCATTTCTTTATAGTTTCCTCACACAGGTTTTATCACACAATATTTTTGATAAAGTGGAGCCCATTTTCAGCTCCATATTGGTTTGTGCAGTGACTGTAAAGCAGCAAAATGATCACAGGATAAGATGTGTGACAGAGACTCTCAATGTGGTAGACACAGTAGTTTATACCAGTGAAACTGCAGTGGAGAAGCTAATGGTCGTGGAGATGAACAGGAGGCGTGTGACCTCCTTTGCTGGTCAAAGTTTAAGGCTAGGTACAGTTTGATTAATGACCCTTAAAACACCCTCCTCTCCTTTAATAACTGCTGTCAAGAAGTCTTTGATGCTTCCCACTGCTGCTGAGGCTGCTTCAAGGCCAGCAACCTAATACACCACTCACATTAAGTTAGGGATATTGTGAGGTCCTCATTGGATTTCATACCTAAGGTGTTTGTTTCACTTCGGTGATTTTTGGGACAGGGAGGAAATTGTATTTGGGTGATAGACACACCTCATTTTGTGTTTTCCACATTATGGTCTCACTGTGTACGGTGAGCCTTACATTTTAGGGCCAATACCAAAAAATACAAAAAGACAACCCTTTTCAATGTGGCATCAATTTCAACATTCTGGGGGTATAATAAAAGCTGGTATTGACAGTAATTCATTCCCAGTTCATCATTCAAACAGCCATGAACACACCACACCACTTAACGGACGAGCAGCACCACCTGGCCATAGCTCACCTTCAGGTCAGAAGCAGGAAGTCAGATGTTGCTCTGAACTTGGTGTGTCTCAAAGTGTCATCAGCAGACTTGCAGTAAGACACAGACCTACTGGCAGTGTTTGTGGCAAACCCAGGAGTGGAGCCCCATGAGTGATGGACCACAGTGATGACCAGTACCTAAGGACCTATTCACTCAGACACGTTGCCACACAGCTGCAGGCCTGATTACAAGAAGTAAGGAGTGTTAGGGTTACCAGACAGACTGTTTGCACCTGACTCCACCGCTGGATGACCGTTGCAGGTGACTCCACCGACGCAAAGACACCGCTGTGACCATTTGCACAGGGCACGAGACCATGTGACCTGGACAACGCAGCAGCGGTCTACCGTCCTGTTCACTGATGAGTGTCAGGTCACCTTGCACATAAATGATGGTCTTGAGTGTTGCTGGAGAAGACAAGGTGAGCAATATGCCGAGGTCAACATGGTCCCCAGGGTTCACTTTGGTGGAGGAGGTTCAACAGTCTGGGCAGGCATCACCAGTAAAACAGATTTGGTGATTATAGATAGTTCAGTTACTGCACATTCTGACCTCAGAGACATCATAGAACTGCCATTTCTCAGTATCTGTAGTCAGGTCAGCCAGGACTGGATTGATTTACGGCATGTTGGAGACTCTCTGTATATTAGAGAGGTCTGTGTTTTTCTCTGCTGAAAAGGATTTCTTGGATTAATTTTATAGTGTTGTGGACACTGAAGCTGAACTTATAAAAAGAAAAGGCAGAAGAGCAGAAGAAAGCTAAACGGGAGAGTGATAGAGCATAGGCTAAAGGCTAAAACACAGGTTAAGCTGTTTGTGATAATGTTCATTCCAGCCCACATGCAGCAGTTATACTGCAGTGATCTGATCAAACTTGATAGTCTGTCAGTAAAATGAAGAGTGAGGTTACGTTAGCTCTGCTTGGTGAGGTTGTAGTTGGTAGATGAGCACTGGTAGGACATAACCAGGATTCACTAACATTTCCAGTTAAGGACATGTCTCAGAACACCGGACTGTGAGCAGCATGAAATATAGCCGGCTACTAAACCACAGTACAAACTGAGTTAAAAAAAAAAAAGTTTGCTTGCTGATATGTTTCAACAATAGTGCTACATAAATATTGATAAATACATTATCTTGTCACTTTGTATCTGGTAAAAAGTTGTCTTATACAAAGAAAAGTAGTGTTAAAAATAAGATCTGCTCTTCATTAATTTGCTTCAAAACAAATGCACACCTTGGTAAGCACATAAACTGTATAATAAATGGACATAGTCTCTTTGACGTCACCCATCTGTATTTGAAACAGGGTTTTGAAGCTAATCTTCAGTTGAGGCCAAATTGGAAATGGGGTGGGCTTTGAGCCTCTACACTAACAGCTAAAGGGTGCCTGTCTCAGTCAGCAGGGCTGTGCCTCTGATTGGGTAAAATTGTAAAAAAACAAACAAAAAAAAAAACAAAAAAAAACATCTTGATATCTTCTAAACTGCTGAGTTAGAAAAAAAATTCCCCTGGCCCATACACTGTTTGCCACTGTGGAGGTGGAATGTGGTAGAAGGAAGAAGGACTGTAACCAGCAGTAACCATGGATATCATTCAAGAGCTGGAGCTGTCATTTTGGTGGGCATTACTGTTTTTGTCAACAGATGAAGGTAGAGGGCATTTAACTATGCATGCCAGAGTCTGTATGTGTGGCAGCGGCCAGGGACTTTTGGGAGAGCATCATGGCCGAGGAGTTCACAGAGGAGTTGTGGACCCAAAACTTCAGGATGACCTGGCCTACTTTCAACACACTGTGTGAATCAGTCAAATTGATCTAGTTGCACCAGACCCATTATCCCCCCGGGAGCCAGTGCGGAGAAAGAAACAAGTGGCCATAGCCCTTTTCAAGTTGGCAACTTGCGTTAAGTACGTCGGGTGAGGTGTTTTTGCAGGTGTTTCCATTGCACTTTTGCAATAAACTTCAATATTGAAACTTCTGAAAAACCACCTCATGAGAGCGTAAAAAACTGATAATCAAAATTTGAGAGGTTTTTTTTAAAAAAAAATTTTGGTGTTTCCATTACTTTATTATGTATGTTTTGCGCATTCTAGCTGTAATGGAAATGCAGCTAGCGTTTCCTGGTGCTCATGGGAAATGGAATTTTTATCCCACAAAAAAACACTATCTTTTTTAGATCCTCACAACCCCTTCAACAAATTCTCAATGTTCAGATGAACTTCAGTAATTGATTATTTTTTTACAAAAGAAAAAAAAAAACCTAAACATTAAATACCAGCTATCCACAGCTGTAACCCCTTAACGTGCAATTTGATTCAAGCTGTTATAGCCCGGAGTGGTAGAATCGAACCTATTTAATTATAAATTCTTTATTTTTTATCTATTAGATCATTCAGTTAGAAAAAAACATAAACAGAGCTTAGAGGAAGAGATGTGAACCAAATTGGAGAAAAAGGACACAAGACTACTGGCTTTGGCAGTGTTAGAGGGCTCCTCTGTCTCCTCCACTTTGCTCCATTGTCTTGTCTCACATTGACAGGAGGAGACTAGTCACTCCTAATTGGGATGTTGTATGTGTTCGCTCAGTGTCCCCATGCTGTGCGTGTTGTTGTCATCTATATGATGACATATGATGACATTTTAATCAACTCATTAAATATAATTAATTCATACCACCTGTCTTACATCCCTACAGATCTGCACATAGGATTACACACACACACACACACACACACACACACACACACACACACACACACACACACACACACACACACACAGACACACACACACACACACACACACACACACTGGATTTTCCAGCTGATGAACCTGAAATCTGCATGAATGAATGAAGTGTATGAAGTGCTACTTGTGTTCAAATGTAAGGTTTATTGAATTTGTTCTGCCAGCCGATCATTAACTCTTTTATTTTTGATATCATATTTACCCTCTGCTGTAGATTTCTCTCACAGAAGTCTTTGTGTAAATTGTTATGAGGACTTAATAATGATTCCCAGTTATACATTATGGTTTGTGGTTCACTGGATTCTTAAGAGGTGGGAAACCAATGGTGTCATTAGCGATACCTGTGCTAATTTAACAGGGCAAAAAATCTGCTGCAAAAATACTTCACATGGAAGTCAAGACTGAACCAACTGAACCAATTTTCATAGCTTGTTAAAAGGGGCTGCATCTTTCAAATACATTTTTACTAACTTGGTTTACACTAAGCACAAATGAGAGGGAAACTGACATGTGGTTATATTTTTCCAGCTTTTTTTTTTTTTAATTTAGTTTGATAAATGTATAAAATAAAAAACAGCTTCTCTGCTTACATAAGAGCTAGACATTTGTGTATGAAAATATTGAGGTATAAAAAGCCATGATGCTGCCTTGATGTCATATGACATATTGCCATGGCACGCACAGATGGAGCTGTTTAACTGATGTCACACATCTTCCACCATGAAAACAGTTAAACCTCCAATATCTGTCAGGTTGGTACAATCCACATAAGAACAGATGTTATCAAAGGTGTTGTTTCACTTATGCTCCCGTATCCCTCAATATCCTCACTTTTTCTTGTTTTGTGTTGTTTATTTTCAAGAAGCAGTGTAATAATAAAGATTTCTTCCACTTTTTATAACATAAATAGCAACACAGCTTTTAAGATTCCCCTTGAGTGGAGAAAATAGCTGCAGTGTAATAAGGTTAATGACACAAGGTGAATGTGATGATTAAAGATTTATCTGCAGCACATTAAATGGATCAGACATGTCAATAGTTCTTTTTTTCCGATGGTGGAAAAAAGGTTTGATGATGAGGAGTAATATCAGTTGCAGAAAACAGGATACAGTCTTGCCTCTGTGTTTTTGCATTAGTGGCTTTTCATTTTACACATAACAAATTTTATAAAGAAAAATAACAAATGTATCAAATGAGCTAATACATTACTGTTTAAGTGAGAAATTATAGAAAACTGAAGACTAGAAGTGTGAACAGAAAGCTGTTTTTTGGTGTATTATGTGATTTTTTTTTTACAATAGGCACAAAGAAAAAAGTATGCATATTAATTTCTAAACTTTGTGAACAGATAATAAGAACTAACTGCAGCTGTCAGTGGCGGTAATGAAAATCGATGGACTCTGGCTGCTCTTAAGATGTCTTATTGATAATATCTATGATGTGATGTTGTTTGTTTTGTGTTTTCTTCACTGACTGAGAGCATTAAGTGCTTCTTTTCAGTGGCAGTCACAGCGAACTTGCTGAGGGCCTCCTGGGTGTAGTGTTGTCATGTTTGATTTGATTGCATTGTGCTGCTAATTTTAATTAAAAACAGTTTATTACTGCAGTGCATGCAAATAGTTGATTATACATGATGAGACAATATGTTTTGATTCCATCAGAGATTACAAATCAGGACAATTTAAGATTTTCTGTGACATGGAACACCCTCTAATGAATAGATAATTGATTAAATAATAACGTTTTTGATTTGGTTAGGATAATCAAATTCTAGAAAATCAAATTACAAAAGCCTTAAAGTTCTAAATAAAGAAAAAGACATTCCACAGATAAAAAATACAATTAGTCTGAAATTGATCTGTGTCTTCCTCAATGGCATTTTTGTATCTTTTGCCTCTCTCTCTCTCTCTCTCTCTCTCTCTCTCTCTCTCTCTCTCTCTCTCTCTCTCTCTCTCTCTCATAAACACATAAACACAAAGACAGAAGGACAGGCACACAAATATCAGCTTCTGCATGCATGCCTACAGACATCAGATGCCTTTTAGAGCTTCTGTGTCTCCAGATTTAGGTGTCATAATGGTCAAAACAGAGGAGGGCAAGACAGGACTGAAATCAAGATGGACTATTTGAGATCTTAAGAGGGATCTGTGGGCTTTTATATGATTAGGTGGTTTACTTTGTCAGCACAAAATCTGTAAATATTTATTTTTTGACAAATGTGCAAGCTTTGCTTTTTTGTCATCCAAAGTACCTGAAAAAATGGGTTGAAAAAACATTAACGTTGCCTACAAGGGATACCACAACAACACACAGAGGGACTCAGTGTAATAACAAAACAAAGACATTTTCCATTCATAAAGAAATATATGAATTATTCATAACTCTGCAATAAACACACACATTGTCGTTAAATGTGATTGACGTTAAAATGTGTTGCAAAGAGGTCAAAGAGCCACAGTCCCTAACATCCACCAAACTTTCTGAGTCATGTGACGGCTATGTGACGATGACCTTTGCAAAAACATGTAACATGTGCTTCCATCACTTTTCTTAGCATTTGTGTTCACAGTAAGAAAGAGCACAGTCTGGCATGCAACAAAGGTCCTTGGGTGAAGCTCAACTTTTTATTTGGCAGTTATTGTGTGTGGTATGCCCCCACACTCTCAGGCAGACAGGTTATAGCTCAAGGAGAGCTTAAAATACAACATGGAAAAAATGTGGATGAGATGACAGAAACTTCTGCAGACAAATTTGATGAAGATTTTCATGAATATGTTAAAAGTTATGGTTGGCATCAGGCTGGGAAAGAAATGTTTAAACCTTTTTAGTTCCAGGAATCACTAGTACCTTGTTTCAATTTAAAATGGTAATAGTTACTGATCATAGAGGTCAGGATTCATTGCTCTCTGTATGTAAAAAAGTTTGAGTCAAAATCATTCCCAATTTAATCCTCATTCAATCACTCCTGGTACTTATTGTAGCACCACCAAACATTACCTCAGTTATTTTTAGCTAGAGGGCCTGTGACCACAGTGGTTTAAGGTCAGAAAAAGGTTTTAAATCATTTACTCATGAACACTAGTACCCATTTTTTCTTTGGCCTACAATCCTAAAAATAGCTTTACCAGAGACAAGAGACCCCCCCCCCCCCCCCCCAATCAAAAATAGACAAGATAACAACAACAACAATACTGTTGTTATCCTGGTTAAGACACTTCAGGGGTCTTGTGGCAACAAAGACACTGGTAAAACAAACAAATCAATAAATTTTTCCTTGCATGGATACATACAATTTTAATCCTTTTTTTTGAAAAACAATTTTATAATAATGAATGAAATGTGCAGTTATAGTGTATAGTTTATTTGAGACCCCCCTTAGCCCCTAACCCTTACTTTGGGAATCACTGCTGTGTAGAAAGAATTGTTCAGGGAAACTAAACTCACGAAGGGCAGAAATCATCTGAAGGAGTGATCAAACCCACACAACATAATCGAGATGATTTCAAGACATGAAGGTCCTGACATTTTCCAGAAATGCCTTTCACACATTGAGCCCACAGTGACAGACCGTATGTGTCAGACTCTCATTGCTTCAAATACTTTGTTTAGCTGAGGTGAGAGGAGGTGAGTGTTGAGAACATTTCCAACATGTATGCTTTAGGTGAATGTTCCAGTCTGTTACCTGCTGGTTCACACATTGGCTCAGCCTGTCTTCACAGAATATCCATTAGGAGACAGGCAGGTATTCACACTCCCACAACCCCATCATGAGTGCAGTACATTTTTTAGATTGGCTTAAAAAGTCCTGTCTCCATAGTATTTGTTTGTTTTTTTGTGTGTGTGTGTGTTTCGGGGAGGTTGATCCCACAGACTTTTTAAATTATCCTTTATTTTAGCAAAGAGATCAACTTCCATTTACTTACAGCATCACAAGTCACACTGAATAACTGGCTACACTTAAAACTTGTGACAGTTACAAGTATGTACACGTGTAAACCATTAGAGCATCGTATCTTTACAAGATTTAAAAACAACTTGAAATATTTCCATTGACAGCCTGTTTCTTCTCACACACCATGGGGGACAGCTTGGTTGTAGTTTGAATTTTATTTCACATAATGGTTGCAGCATTACTTAAAGGCAGTGTCTGGTTTAAACCTTGGTATTTTCTAGAGTTTTGGAATCTGGTTTTATGGCTTGAGATGTTTGTAGAAGGGAGACCAGTGAAACAAAAATGAGACTTCACCAACCAAAGCTTCATAGACAACCAGAAGATTATGTTTCTTTCACCACATGATGGCCGGTCAACAGGGATAAATACCATGCTGTGTTCAGCATCTGTCAGCCGTGATAAAGCACTGAGTGCTTTGACATATAGTGTGTGATGGCTTCACAACAGGATGTCAGATGAGTTTAGAGTGTCTCCACGTCATTATCTCATCCTGTACAACCATTAGTGTTTTACAGTTAGGCAGGACTTAAAAGGGCTTCAGTTTTTTTGGTAGATTTAAAATATTAAACCTAAAGACCGATCAAGATCACGCCAGATCCCTGTGTACTTGTAATGTTGGACTCATTCAGGAAGCATAAACTGACAGGTGAGCATGATATAGGTTGGAGTTCTTTCTTGAGAAAAGGATCAGAAATTAGATATAATGATTTTATCAACATCCAACACAGCTGTTTAAGAAAACAAAGATCAAAACTAGGACTTGTATTTTGTGCCTTCAGTCTTTATAAATTGTCCTGACTGAGTGCCAGGATACATTATACCAAATATCTGACATGCCTACATCATAGACTGTATCATTAATGGACGTAGTCTTGGCGACGTCACCCATCTGTTTCTGAAACAGGTTTTTGAAACAAAACACCCAGCGTGGCCATATTGGAAATGAGGCGGGCTGTAAGTCTCCACAGTAACAGCCATAGGACGCCTCACAATCATGTGATCTGGCGATCTTAATATTGTGGAATCTGCCAAGTTAGAATAAATTCACCCCTGTACAGTGCGTGCCGTTAACAAAATTAGCGATTCAGACTGGAGACATTCTTTGTACCAGGCTGTAAATGTGCTTATTTTGGCCGTGAAAATGGCTTTTTCTGGCTTGGTGTTTACATGACTTCCGGTACTTCTGGAGCCAGCCTCAAGCGGACACTCGAGGAACAGCAGACTTTAGCACTTCCGCGTTGTCTCATATTTTCAGACCGGAGGTTGCCGCTTGGTCCACGGCCATATTTGGCCTTTAAATTCTGAATATCCTGTAAAGATGTTCATAAACACTTGGATCTGTGTCTAATGATTGTGCATCCTTCTGGGTCTATTTCTGATGTTTGCTTGAAGATTAAAGTAACATGAGACGAGTGTTGGCAGGAACCGGATGTGCACTGATACTATAATGAACTTCAACTCTGTTCAACAGAAAGTAGGACAGATGTGATAATGACTGCAGCCTGTAACACCACCCCAGGGAGCTGACAGCTACCCATAGTTTGAATCTTTGTTTCATCCTGGCTGTAAGTCTTAATTTATTTTTACAGAGGATAGATAGTTTAATTGTCTTCAAATGGGTATTTATTTCCACAAAATCTGATCTTTGCTGATCTGAAGGTGAAACTTCACTCTCTCACTCAGGTGTTTATAACAGTTCAGAGATCGGCTCCAGCAGACTGTTGCAAGTATTCCTTTTATGCCACGGAAATGCTATGGCTATCTTATTTCTTGGTTTTCTGATTTATTTTTTTATTTATTTTATCATTTTTATCAGGGTACATTTGTCAAACTTCCACAACCATGATGAGTCCTCAAAGTCACTCAAAGAAGTCCGCTGGACATCTAAATCACAGCCATTTATCTAATAAGTGGTGACTTTCCTTTTCTTTCCTTTTTGCTTTTTTTCATTCATTATACTACTTTATTTCCATTTCCATGAATCATCCAGGACATGCCTTCATTTTCAAAGACTTTTAGAGAACATCTAAAACAGAATAAATGAGTAAACGCATACAAATGAAAAGACAACAAGTAGTCATCGGATCATTGCATAAGTTTATCTTACATGTTTTGCTGAATATTCCATTTTAATGCTGCCCAAGAAGTAAAATGATTTATTGTTGGGTGATTTTAATGTTAGCTCATTGACATAAAGCACCACCAAAAAGTCTGAACAGGTCAGGTAGTGATGTTAAAGTTGTTCTAATAAAGACATAATCTATCTTGGTGACTTCTGGATAACCTTATCATACAGTCATGAGAGGACTCATTCATAATAGTTGTCATTAAGAGTGATGAACTAAGTCTCACCGATTAGCTTCACCTCATAGAAGCAGAGTCAAACTAAACACTCCTATTGGCCATTCTGTACATTTCTAGAGCACACAGCTGTCTCCATTACAGTCCCATCTCAGGTGTTTGGAGTGCTCAGGGAAGCACTCAAATTATGGACCCCGTTTTTTTTCTCCACTTGGTCAGAATGTCCAAAGTGCCCCCAGAACATTTCACTATGCTTTTTTTTTTTCTCTTTTTTTTACTAAATAAAGATGGATGTGCTTTCAAGGCGAGAGAAGCACTTCAGTACTGTCTGCACTCTTGGAAGCTGGTCTTAGAGAGCATCACAAAAACACCAGGTTTCTTTTCTGATGCAGCATGATGCTCAGTTTGGAGTCATTTCATTTAAATGCACCACTAACCACTTACTGTGGCTGCACAGAATGCC
The DNA here is from genome assembly GCA_030710495.1 of Labroides dimidiatus. Classification (NCBI taxonomy): domain Eukaryota; kingdom Metazoa; phylum Chordata; class Actinopteri; order Labriformes; family Labridae; genus Labroides; species Labroides dimidiatus. The sequence goes on along the minus strand of CM061144.1, from coordinate 21,013,988 downwards.
AAAATTGTGCACCATAACTGACATGACGCTAATCTAGGTGTGTCTGAGCTCTTCTTGTCATGAGTGATGTCATTGAACAGACAAACATTTTAAGACTGGGTGCTCGTGCCAAGCAACTATTGTCAGTAGAAAAGTTAACACTACAAATACATTAACATATTGCAAAGACAAGAGATGACATTACTGTGCTTGTGGTGAGATGGTGAGGCATCCATCAAGTGTTCCCATGCCAACTCATGGAGTGCTTGGCCGGAGTGTCATTCTGCAGCCCAGGAGGAGAGATTTATGTCAGAGGTTAAACAAGATGCAATCAGCTGAAAGCACAGCCTCACTCCCACACTGTGTTTCTACTACTTGACACCGCTTTGAATCCCCTCTTTTTTCTCTCCACCTTCCTTCTCCCAAAATCAGTGAAGATACTTTCCTGGGTGAAAAGCAGATCAGCATCAAAGTCTGCTGCCAGAGATACGGCATTTGCATATCGCTGTGTGAAACCGCATCAAAGTCAGACAAATATAAAGGAAGGGCAGGGAAGGGCAACAGGACTGTTGGATATCACAAGTCCAGAGAGAGGACTGGAAATACACCATACATAATTCTGAATACTTGCACTGATGGTTTAGAGACATAGTTTATGTAACAAGAGCAGACCGTTGTTAAACTCAGAGTTTGGCTGATGCAAAGTGTTTTTGAACTTCAGTGAGGTCACAGCATTTAATTTACAGTGGTGAAAGGCTGAGAGTGTTTTACCCTGCAGAAATAGAGATTAGTCTCTCTGGTATTCTAGAGCAAAAGCATCATGTGCTTAATTATCTGAGTATGACTGTGCAAAATAAAAAGCTTGGTCATTGCTATGCAAACAGATCAAAAGGTCGGTTTAGTGGGGTATTCAAGAAACTGTGAGGTGTTTGCTGCTAACGACCTTGAAAGTTCCTTTCTTCCTTCCTTCTTTCCTTCCTTCCTTCCTTCCTTCCTTCCTTCCTTCCTTCCTTTCTTTTTCTTTCTTTCTTTCTTTCTTTCTTTCTTTCTTTCTTTCTTTCTTTCTTTCTTTCTTTCTTTCTTTCTTTCTTTCGACACCATGGAAAAATGATGGAGAAACAGGACAAAAATCCAGAGCAACAAATCAAAGACAGAGATTACAAAGTGGAGTACTAAATGATTGAACAGATAAGTGTGTGTGAGGGTTGACCGTTTCAGAATGTAATTAATTCCTTAATGCTTTCTTTGTGTGTTGTCTTTGTATGTACAATTTTCCGACCTGTTTGGCTTTCTTTTCTTTTTTTTATTTGGTAAATTCTTTGAAAAAAACAGATTTAAATTTGGGTTGTAACCAAAATTAATTTAAACTTTGACAAATTAATCTTCATTTTTACAAGGGCTGCAGGGTTCTCAGACTGAGGCCAACCATTTTCCTTTTCTTTCGTTTTTTTTAAAACATTTTGTTAACATGCCATTAATTGCACTAAAAACAAAACAAAACAAAACAAAAAAACAAAGAGTAGATGAGATTTACTGCAGTACACCGTATTATAAGTGTCTTAAATGGGATGGACAGGAACCATTTCATACTTATCTTTGTGATAATTACACCATCAGGCAATAGTTAGCTCATTTTGCTGCTCTGAAGACAGAGCAGGCACAAAGACAAATGTGTCATTATATTTCCATGACATCCCTGATCTTATTTCAGATCACATCAGCTGATTAAATTCGTTTACAGTGAAGTGCTCTTCTTTTTGTACCTGCTTAATGCACCAACAAAAAGCCCTTTCAGAAATAATGCTTCACTGCAAGACGCTGACACTCAAGAGCAACCTGATCAAAATGCCTAAAATGATAAACAAAAACAAATTTGTCCTTCTGAACAGGACTTTTAAGCCTCAGAAGATGACACTTTGATGGTACAATCAAAATAACAACAAACTGATGACTACATTACTTGACAAACGTCTAATCTAGAATCTCAAAGAAATAATTGTGGCTGCATAACATCTCAGGAGTGTGTCCGCTTCTACCAGATAGACAATAATTCACAGAGCTCAGATATGAATTATACTCCGGAAAATAAGTAGTTTAGAGCGTCATTCATGACTCCCTCTAGTGAGCAATGAGGAAGAGTAAACACTTGAAACGCTTTAACTGACACAAAAATATCAACAGTAATGCACTGACGTGTTGGAGAAGCATTATTCTCATGTTACTGTACTAAAAAAACATCAGACTGCCCTGGTTACAAGTTACATCACAGTATCTTGTTAGCAGCTGTTTACAGAGGCAGAGCAATCGAATTGGGAGTAATTATTTCTGTAGACCTACTTTATTTTAAAATGCTGATTCATTTAGCCTGAAACAGAAATACAGCAAATAAATCCATTTCCCAGAAAGCAACTAAAGGATGCACCGCTGAGTTATTATCTCCTCTTTTGCTAGTGTTTATGTTAAACTGGCTCACAGCAGAGTTTAAACACACAGTCAGGATGTGACAAATGCTCTTGAGCGCCACCTGTTAGTACCGCACATATAAAAGATGTATTTAACTTTGTTCCTAACAGAGGACACAAAGCAGTCACTCATACTCCTATCACTCCTTACAGGAGTTAGATGTGCTTTAATGTCAGCGCCAACACACACACACACGCACACACACACACACACACACACACACACACACACACACACACACACACACACACACACACACACACACACACACACACACACACACACACAGGTCTATGCAGAACAAGCTGGAAGGAAAGTATCTGTCACATCGGCATGTAAAGTTTACATGATGGCCAGCCTGGGTGGTGTGTGTGAGTGGTGTGTGTGAGTGGTGTGTGTGGGCCCCTCTCTGGTATGTTATTGTCTGACTATACTGACACAGTGGACTTTAATCCTCACATCCTAACTAACAATACCATGAATGGTACTTCTGGTATTTTCAAAAGCCCCACAGAGACACTCAGGAATGAGCCTCATATCATAGAAAAAAAATGTTACATCAAAGCTCCAGTGAGATGTTTTGAGAGTCAGAGGAGGTGATTCATAGCGGGCTGAAGAAAAGGTTCATCAAAATGTTGAATGGAGATATTATTACATCCCACCAAGGGAAAAAAACAGTGCACAACATAGAAATGACCCTCTCCTACTCACTCGTCTGTTTGGATGACTAAACAGATGAAACTCACAGCCCAAAAGTTTGATTTATTTAATCACCGAAGATTAATTAACAAAACTTTAGGGAAAACAAAGACCAACGATAAACAAACGGTTTTCTTTATAACCATTCTAAAGTACCTTAATGAGGGGGGGAAAAAACATTAAAAAGGCAGCATGATATGTATTAATTATAATATTTACAAAAACTACAAAACCAAAATTCCATATGCACATATATAACAATGTAAAGATTCCTGAGGATTTGTATATTAAGCTTTCAAAACAAAGCCGGAATAGATTCTCTACATACAGGGAAAAATAATCAAAGGGATAAGATGCAAAACTTTTCCACAGGGGGCATTAACAGTACAGTTTAAAAAAATATATATAGCAGGAGGGAAAAAATAATCAAGAAAAACAATATATTCAATTACACTTTTGTATGTAAAATATGATGAGTATGCTTGCCTGGAAAGAATCTATTAATAGTCTGAGGAGTGAAATTTATCATTCAATCTGCATTTATACAGCAGCAATTTATAATAATAGTAGAGCTCCAGAAACTTTACAAAAAAAGCAGGCCTACTACACTTTTTTAATATTATTTAGGGTGATATAACATTAATTCACCATGTGTGAAGATACTGGCACCAAGGAAATTGTCCTATTAACAAGCAGATACCTTGAGCAGAAGCAGATGCACTGTATGTTGGAAAACTATCTGCCATGTCTGCCAGGCAACAATCAGTCAGAGAAACAACAATGACAGCAACCACAGAAAAAAAAAAAAAAAAAAAAGACTGGCAGTGGGAGTAATTATAATAGTAGTAAGTGTCTGTGTTATAACAGAAACAGCAAAATATGCCAGTTGACTGATCAGTCTAATGTTCACTTAATTAATGTGAAATGTAACAGTTGGATTCTAGCAGCACCTGTGAAATAATTAAAGTAAGACTGATACCAGTAGTAGCAAAATTATGAGCTCAGTGTGTGTGAGATCCCTCAGCAGTCTAGGCCTACAGCAGCATAACTAAGAACTGGTCTCAAACTTGAACAAAGGCAGGTCTGCCGGGTTTGGGGAATAAGGTTCTAGAGCAGCAATAGATTTCTGTGAGGTCTTTAAGATGCAATGTAAAACCTTTAAGAGCTTTGTGGTTGAAAAACAAGAAAAAAAGAAGAGCAAGAAAATAAATACAATTATCTTAAAGGAAAAAAAAGTGACAATTCTTTTTTCTTTTGAATCCTCCATTCTGAAGGATCTGATTAAGTATCACAGGCTGATGCTATAGGTGAAGCAAATATATTTTGAAATTTTAGCAGAAAATTATTTATTTTTGTCAGATGAAATATCTTGCACCTACTAGCATAATGTGAGCAGGAAATGATTCCTGAACATGAGCCCAAGCATTGGTCAAAACTATATTTTGTTTCTTTTCTTCTTTTTTTGTACCTTTAGTTTGTAGGATTAACCTGATATCTGCTGTCATCTCCTGGTCCAGATGCAAACTGCAAGTCTGGCATAGTCCAACCTATACTGGCAGGAGAGTATATAGGTATAGGTAGCTGAAGTCAACAAATAATAATTCCAATAATTCTGTTTTTTTTAGGTATTTAACAAAACATTTAGCCTTAGCATTCAAATAAGATCAGTCATTGTCAGTTCTTTTCTTCAATTCTTTTTTCATGACCAGTCGGTGGCAGCAAAGCTCTATCTTTCAGCAGGCTGAGTCCACCTGTCACAGGTTCTCAGCCTGTTGTCATGTCTGATTTTAATAAGTGAATTTTCTATTTATTTATTTATTTTTGCTCGTTTCCTTGAAAATGTTTTATGACTTTATGTTTGCCCATTGGAGGACGTTATCTGTCCTTTGAGATCACTCACAAATGAAAAACCGTTATCATTATATTGGTAAGGGAACGAAGTAACTAAAGATTTTCTTATTTAAAATCATTTATGCTTACCAATATTTCTATTTTATTAGAAATAAATCTTTTGATATAGAAATGTAGAATTTGACCCCCAAAATAGTAATTTTGTTTGAGGTAAGTAGGCCGAACTACCCTGAACCTGATGGGTTGCTGGTTGGGATCGCATACTCTAGTGCTTATTTGTCTCGCGATATCTCACATATTCGTGAACAGCCAGACGGCAGGTCCGTAAACAAACGAAGAGGGAATTGTCCAAGAATGGTGGAAATGTTCAAAACAGGCGAACTTAAAGCGCTGGTCAGGGAGCGTCTGACAGCGGCTGCTGAAGAAATATTCAACGTACTTGAGAAAAGTTTAAAGGAATTTGAAGAGACGCTGTTACGTTCAAAACAGGAGCAGGAACAACAGCGAAGGCTGTCCAGAGGGAAAGGTAACGCCACTCACATTACTACTTTTGACCTGAAGCCTTGATTATCTGTTTTACTCATCGTAATAATAATGAGCACTGGAGCTTTCGTGCTTTCTACCAGTTTTTCGACGCAGAGCCCTACAAAGAGCCACAAAGTAGCCATTTTGCATCCCTACAAGGGGAGGGGATGCAAAATGGCTGTCACTTTTAACGTGTAGACAATAGTTTTCTTGGTTCCTTTTGAAAATTTTCTTAATGAAGATGTCAGGAAGACGTCTTTTGAAAAATCTTATGCAAAACTTTAAGAAGAAAATGCAGGCTGTTATAATGTAGTATGTGGGTTGGAGTCCACAAAACTCCTCATAATCTGGATCTGTACATTCTGCCCATGTATGTATTGGAAAGCCATATCTACAAAGACTAAACACACAGTATACAGAATCTGTGATACATTAGTTATTTTAGTAGAACTTTTAAATGAGAGGTCTGACATTTGGCCAGCTCTCTGTTGACTAATGAGTATCTGAATGTCTTGATTAAATTAAAACCTGCTTTTCTTTTCTCATGCTTTGTATCCTCAGCTCCCCTGCAGCCATGTGTCCAGGAGCATGATGCTTCCTCTGAGCAGGTTGAGGAAGACCTGGAACAACCGCACATTAAAGAAGAACATGAGGATGAACAGTGGACCCCCAAGGGGAGAGAAAACAACGAGGCAATGGACACTAAAGACTCGTTGTTCAATATAATATACGTGCAAAAGAGTGACAATGATGGAAGACAGACTTCACACCAAAACCAAGACATTCAAATGAAAGGAAACGGTTTCAACTCAGATGAACAGTTAAAATCTGAGCTTGATGGAGACGGTTGTGATGTGTCCCAGCCAACCAGTGACTGCCAGACGAGTGGAGCTGGTGAGGGTGAATGGAGAGACTGTGGAGATATTCAAGGTAATAGAGAGAAACCACTGCAAGCCAGTGAGATATCAGACAGGCTGCACATGTGCAGCATATGCAACAAGACCTTCAGGATTAAATACGTCCTGACTCGCCACATGAAGACGCACACAGGAGAGAAACCGTACAGCTGCAGTGTTTGTGGCAGAAACTTCATCCAGCGCTCGTATCTGCAGACTCACATGAACTCTCACAATGGACAGAAACCGTACAAGTGCCGCTTCTGTGGCAGAGGGTTCTCTCAGGTTGGAAACATGAACGCCCACATTCGAATCCACACAGGGGAAAAACCTCACAGCTGCACTGACTGTGGTAGAAGTTTCAGAGAGAAGGCAGATCTTATTAAGCACCAAATGATTCACACAGGTGAAAAACCTTACATGTGTACTGTATGTAATATGAAATTCACTGCTCAGTCTAATTTGACGCGCCATATGAAAACTCATTCAGGAGAGAAGCCTTTTAGTTGTACCTCATGTGAAAAAAGATTCATACGTAAATCTCATTTGACCACTCATATGAAAACTCATGCGAAAGGAAATGTATAGACTTTTTTATCCATGGTATAGATTATGTTTCCTAATCAGCTTTTCATGACTGCTTTTGTATTATTTTGTAATATAGATCAAGTAACACTTATAGTTAGTTTTGTATTTTACAAGAGAAATAAAGTGAGGGGGCCATTTTTACCTGATTGAAATCATTACCAGTCTGTTATTTTTGTCTATATGTTCACAAATGATAAATGCTCCTTAATGTAATCAAATGTGCTCCACACAACATAACAGTTTTAGTTCAAAGTCCTCTTTCCAACCCTACCAGCCTCTCAAAGCTCTGAGGAACTTCAGTCCAGAGGAGGATGTAAGTATTCAGGTTTTACATTTTAAAAGACTAGCTCATTTTGGGGCTGTATAGATTTGCTAATATTCTTTACAGAAGAAAAAAAAAATTAGTTTTAGAAGGCTATCTTTAGAAATGTATCTCAGGCTTTATGGATAAAACAGCCTGACATCCTATTCATGACAAATTTACCCCAACCTCTGCTGACCCTCAGTTTTGTGGCAGAAACTGAGGTTACAGAAAATAAGAGTGAACAAAAATACAGCTAGTCAAGACATTAAGTTAGTGGTAGCCTTTTGGGACATTTCAAGAAGCCTCACTGAGGTGTATTAACCATTCATTGAAGAAAAAAAGTGATGAAATATACTCATAATTATTTAAATACACTCAAGTTTAAAGGCAGATTCATATTTTAAGAACAGGTTTTAATTTTGATTTTTTAAAAACAGATTAATAAATGCAACTTTTAGTTCATGACTTCTCCTACATGCAATAGCTGTTTTAGGCATATGTGTATTGGTTAATGGTCTTAAAACATAAAAATAGTTCTCTCATGTCTTAAGTAATATCCCTGACAGGTCTTTGTTTATTCATTTTGACACGTCACTTTGACACGTGCTGTAAGGGTTGCGTTGCACAACAAAATATAATCATTAAGTTCTTTCTGCTGCATCAATTGGACTTCTGCTTACGATCTGTGGCTATTTTTGTTCAGATTTATTGTTTGGGATAATTTTTTTTTTTCTGTCAAGGGTTTTATGTTGAAAAAACCCCAAGCGGAAGTAAATTTATGTCACTTCCGTTGCGCGAAACTAAACATTTTGCGCGGATAATTTCAGTGCTTCTTTCATTAAGTACCGGGGAACATAATGGAGCTGCCGTCAAATACGTGTTTGCCGTCGTAGTACTTTAAGCTTACCTGCGGCTAATGTTGTCACGGAGATGTCTCCCAGTTTGGAGACGCAGATTTGTATCGTAGATGATAATTCAGCCCTGAACGTCATTGTGTACGTTAAAACAAAGGCTGCTGGTTTCTGGTCAACGAGCTCTCTGTTGGATTGAAGTACCCGACGTTTCTTAATGATCACACCTGCCTGTTATTAAACCAAACTCATGATGAACAGAACCAAGCTGAAGAAAACCAACGTGAGTCCTCTGGGTTGTAATGTGTTATTTATGAACGACTGAACTTCAAAGCATGCAGAGAGTATCGTTTTAGCCTTTGTAACGCTGTGTAATGATACACTTATTATCGAGTTTGTAAGCTTTGTGTGTGTTTTAAGCCGTTTATCTCACCGATCACTTCAGACCAGTCATATTTGTTTCACTCAAGACAGCAACGTTGGATCTTAGTAAGAAAGCAGAAACAAAAGACTTAATGTCATAAATAAATCACTCAAAATTCAGCTCAGGCTGGATGACAAATTCAGTATCAGATAAATAGTTAAGAGATTTCAGTCCGTAAATGTAAAAGCAGAATGATCAATAAAAAAGGGCAGCAGAGGTGTGTATTTAAATATTTGCTTGTTATTTTCTCAGGGTCCAGCAGCACAGAAAAACATCTTGTCCTTCTTTTCCTCTCAGAACCACCACAAGGTACATTTTATGTTTTTTCTCATTTATTATTCAGTTCTGTGCTCCCTTTCCTATGATTTAGACACACATTGACGTATGTATTAGTAAACTAAATGAAGCAAAATCATAACCAGAAGGAGAAAACAAAACTTTCTTAATATCTTTTCTCTGCATTAAAAAGAATTGCTTAAAAAGAATTTGCAAATTTATGTTTTTACACAACGTCCCAGCTTCATTGAAATTGGGGTTGCATTTATGTTTTTTTGAAGGTCAGTTTTACAGTCAGTTGATCCCCTGTCTCCTGCGTTTCACATGCAAACATAGATCTTGCAACTTCCCATGTCCACTGTGGAGGACATTATAAAAATATTGTTTAAGTAAATAAAAAAAAAGTATTACACCAAAACTTTTGAAAATATAGCCTTAAAACTTGTGTTTTAAGAAATATCCCATATTTACCTTTAAAAGCACAGCTAGGGAGGCTACCTTGTACTTCAGTTTTGCATTTCTCATGGATTTTACATTTTTAGTTTACCACTTTTACCTTATTAACTTGTTTCTCTGTGTTGCTTCAAGGACTTGACATCTTCCACAAAACTCTCCTTTGCTGGCACTGCACTCAACAAGACTGAACCTCAGATCAAACATGGTCAAACCACAACAATTAAACTCCAATCCCCCTCAAAGAAGAACATCCACAGAGACCTCGAAAACCTCCCGCCCTCCTCACCAGATCTCCTCCTCCTCTCCGTGCCTGAGACCCCAAACAGCCAGATCAGACCTCCTTCTTCTTCTTCATCCAGTGATCTAAATCAGCTGAACCCCTTGCACAGAAAAGAAGGGACTGACGTGGAGAAGCTCCGCCAACTGTCCCCCATCTGTCGCAGTCCTCGCTCCAGAGAGCAGAGTGTATTGAGAGAAAAGACTGAGGAAAGCGGACAAATCAAGAGGGACAAGCGATTTTCAGGCTCCCAAAAGAGACTTTTTAGCTCTCCTCAAGAGTCTCTCAATGCAAAGAAACCAAGAACTGTCAATTTACCTGTCCAAATCTGTGCACTCGGCCCTGTTGATGACAAGCGGAACACAACAAGGCCCGTGAATGGCTCTCTGAAGACACCTGTTTTGTCTACTGACCAGTCTGACAATCAACAGAAGAAACGTCAAGAGCAAAAAGATATAAACAAGAAAGATTCTTATTTTACAGTGATAACAGAGCAGAAGGCAGCTGAGGCAGAAGATAGTGAAAATCCACACACTCTTACTGTTCAACTAGAGGAACCCACCATCACTAAAACAACAAGGAGAAGCGTAAAAGGGGCAGAGACCGACCTCGACTACAAGCAGGATGAGATAAGCCATAAGAATACAGAAGCTGCAATAACATCAAATGGAGACGGTAACAAAGTGCCCCCATCAGATCAGCTGATGTTTTATAAATAATACAGATAACTTAAAAAACATAAACGTACAGCATGCCTCTGTGGAGATAAGCTATATTACCATTTTCATTTTGTCAACAACAAAAAAAGTTCATCTTGCACATCTTCATCCCACCTTTACAGATCTTACTTAAAATAAGCAAAGTTTTCAGGAGGAACAACTAGAGTTTATCCATATAAAGTGTCGTAAAATCCCAGATGACTTAGTGTCAGATCCATTCATCACTTTCTGTTCATGGTTTTTATCTCCTGCTTATATTTTATTATGCTTCTCTTTTTATTCTTTCTACATAAAACTAACAGGTGTGATGCCAGTGTGTCCTGACACAGAGGAGTTTGATGAGAGCTGGTTTACAGACCAGATGGATCCTAATGAAAGACCTGCCAGAGAGGATAAATCCAAAAAGCCCCTGTAAGAAACACATGAACACACCAAACTGGAGCACACTGTGATTGTGTTAGCTGTCTGGCTTCCTTTCCCTCCTTTATTATAGAAATTAACACATTTGTCCAGTACTCAACCACACATCTGAATTAATGTGGGATCAAGTAGTTCATGCTGGGAAAGGTTTTATCTTGGTGTATGTGGTTTGATATATGATAATAATAAATAAGTTTGTTAATTATTCCCCTTGCACAGTAAGGTACCCGAACACATCATCCTGTCTGCAGGCCTCAACAACCGCTACTGGGTTTTGGATGTTGAGGAGAGACCAGGCAGCAAAACACTGACCATCACATGCTCCAGATCTCTACATCCGACTGAGACATGTCTGCTGAAAGATGGATGGTAATGCTGTTTGTTAGGATCCTCTGTATTGTGATGCACATCACTTTAAGTGCCTGTAAGCAGCAAAGATTTATGACTAGCACTGATTTTTCATTTAGATTCTGTTCAGTTATTATTACAGTGAATAGACCAGAATCTGCATCATAAGTATACCAAAGAGAGTTTGAAAATATCTGCAGATAACATCTGAAAAACATCCTTGAAGCTTGTAAACAAAGATAAAGAGTAAGGGGTGTAAAATGTTTGAAAGAGTTTGGAGCAAATGCTTAAACGAGTTTGTTTGAAGTGCAGAAGTCACTCGAGGAGTTTTGTCAGGAAGACTTGATGCATTTGTTACATTCTTTAGTTTCATATATGAGTTATGTGTGTGTGTACAGGATATCTGTCTTGAAACGTCTAAAATCCAATAATTTGAATTTAAGGCCTTAAAATGTCTAAAATTCTCTCAAAATTTCATTAAATTTCTAATATGATTTTGAAAGGTCTTAAAAAAGCTGTGAATAAGCACAAATACTTAGTAAGTAATTCCACTCTGCTCTGATTTTCCTTCATGTCTTTTCTGCTCTTTTGCTGGTAAAGATGTGAAATGGGTCTTAAAGTGTTTCATTATGGTCTTAAAAAAGTCTTAAATTTGACTTCCTGAAACCTGCAGAGACCCTGGTGTAATAAATTGAAAATTAAAACATGTATCTTTAATTATAGATCTTCATGATGTGTTTGTTTGTATGTCCATTGTGTGTTGATAAAATGATTCCGTTTGTAGGGAGATGACGCCTGTTTGTCGTGGGGATGTGGTGCATCTGGAGGGCTGCTCTGATGGAGGATCTTGGTCAGTGGACAGGGAGCATGGCTTCCTGGTTTTACTACCTGATAGTCTCATCTCAGGAACCACCATCTCCAGCTCCATCCGCTGCATGAGGCGAGCAGTGCTGGGAGAAATGTTCAAGGTAAAAATATAAGATTAGATACGTGTTTAATAGAATGTTACACATGAGAGGATTGGAGTGGGGGGCGTTCTCTTCATCACCTTTCACTCTTAACCTCTATTTTAACACTGTTCTTTACAGCCAGCATCTCAACAGAACTCTGGTCCCCGTTCTTTTTATAGTTCAAAGTGGTTCCTAAAGAATTCTGTAGTTTGATAATGGTGCTTTCATTTACCTCCTGGTTTGACTTTATATTGTGATGCAGGGATTTGATGGCGGCTCCAAACAAATGCTGAACGGCACCATGGTCCATGAAGTGTTCCAAAGAGCTGCCACAGCTAAAGATTTTTCTCTGGGGACTCTGTCTAAACTGGCTGAGCAGGCCCTGCACAGTCCTCAGTACCTGGGAGACATGTGAGTGTTTGGATCATATCTCATTAGAGTTGGAGACTGTAATGCTGCTCTGAACAGATTACCTCTGCAAAGACACATTTGACATTTCTTGAAGTGTGGTCCATCATTTTGTCTTTTTGCAGATTCTTTGAGCTTGTTTAGTCATGCGTTTGCTTGTTTTTATCACATATTCTTCAGGTACAGTTTGGGTGTATGTCAGGAAGAGATGAAGCAGGAGCTGCTGGATTATCTGCCTTCACTGGAGCACTGGGCAAAGGACTACCTCAGCTCCCAGACACCAAAAGCGATCAACATTAAAGTGTACACACGCACACTGTCTTTAAAGATCTAAAAGAAGTGAAGATTTTTTTCCTTAACACGATAACTCAAAACATGTCTGATTAAGGTTCTGTTTCTGTCTCGATCACCTCAGTCCTACCAGCAGCAGGGCTCAGAGCGGGGATCAGGGCTCAGCCACTGCTGTCACAGTGAGTGAGCTGGCAGACATAGAGGAGAACGTTTGGTCACCCAGATTTGGTCTGAAAGGGAAAATTGATGTAACAGCGCGGGTTCAAATCCAAAGACCACGGAAAGGTGTGCACAGAACCCCAGAAGAGAGGACTGTCCCCCTGGAACTGAAAACAGGGAAGGAGAGCAACTCGATAGAGCACCGCAGCCAGGTGGGTGAACCACAGTGTGTTGAAGTATACACACAGGTTGGGTTTGCACTGATAGAGGCCCACACTACCACTAAATCTGCTCCCCTGTGTACAGGTGATTCTCTACACCCTGATGAGTTCAGAGAGGTACAACTCTGACGCTGGTTTTCTTCTCTACCTCAAAACGGGCAACATGTACCCAGTCGTGGCCGGCAACATGGACCGCAGAGGTACAATAGACCCACATCTGTTTAATATGAATAACACAAGTGAGCCCAAAGAAGAAGGAAAAAGTTTTATCATTAATAATTGTTAAATATTTTAAGATTTTTATTCAAATAAATAAATATAATATACTTGATTGAAAAGAAATTAAAGTCCTGATGATTGGACATTAAATCCAAAACTGTTCTCTTTCTCACTTCTACCTTGACTCTTTTTAAAATGCAGAGCTGCTGAAGCTGAGAAACACTTTGGTTCATCACATTCACAACTGTGTGGAGAAAGAAGTGAAGCCAAGCCGTTTGTCCAGACTCCCTGACATCCTGACGAACAGACAAACCTGCCGGTACTGTCCGCAGAAGAGGAACTGTGCTTTGTATGAGAGGTACATCCCTTTAAATGAAACCACAAGTATCAGGTGTCTCATAGTTTCATTTAAACTGTGATATCTCCTCTTTCTCTTCTTTCTCTTTTCTCACTCCATCCTCTCTTTTCTTGCTCTTTGACATCTGTCCTCTTTTTCCTTCAGAGCAGTGGATTGCAGCTCTGCTGATGACACTGAGGATGTTGTCCGTGAGTTCCTGGGCCAGGAGACGGGTCACCTGACCCCGCCACATATTAGCTACTTTTCCCATTGGCTGCTGCTCTGCTGCCTCGAGGCAGGCACCATGGAGGCAAAGAATGGACGAAAGCGTGTGTGGCTTCAGACGGCAGAGGAGAGGTATGAAACCAGTCGCTCACATTAAGACATGTACAGTCTGAAGCCTTTAACTCGTCACACGTTTAACCTTTTTAATTCCTGTTCTGTGTCCTGTGTTTCCAGTGAGAAGGGTGGGAGCTGTGTTGGAAACGTGCAGCTCAGCGGTGCAGTCACTGTGCAGTCTGAAGGGGTTTTCCTCCATCATTTCCAGCGGAGCAGTGTAGTTCAACAGAAAAATTTGACTAACAGCGGTTTATCCAGCGGGGATCGCATTGTTGTAAGTGACCAGGAGGGTCGTCTCGTTGGTTTGGCAACAGGATATCTGTGTGAAGTCAGCAAGACGTCGGTCAGCTGCACTTTGGACAGGTGAGAAAGAGCCCCCATGCATCTTCAGACAACTAGTCTTCTTTAACTGGCTGCTGTGCAGATGTCAGCTGCTCTGTTTTGTTGTGAAATGTGTTTTTACAGAGATCTGTCAAAGTTCAGTGGTGTGTTGTTTCGACTGGATGGTAATGAAGGTGTGATGGGATTCAGCAGTCCTCTCACCAATGTCTCCAGACTGATGGAAAACCATCAGGACAGGTAGAGTAAAACAGAACATCAAATTTCATCAACCACGCTTATCCATTCAGAGTCCTTTGGACAACTGAAAGTCTGGTCGTGTGTGTGTGTGTGTGTGTGTGTGTGTGTGTGTGTGTGTGTGTGTGTGTGTGTGTGTGTGTGTGTGTGTGTGTGTGTGTGTGTGTGTGTGTGTGTGTGTGTGTGCGCTCAGTGATCGTCTGAGGGAGCTGATTGTTGACCTGCGTCCCCCAAAGTTTATTTCCAACCTCAGTTCTGTTCTGCCAAGAGAAGCCAAAGACACTGTGGCCAATATCCTCAAAGGTAACAAAGCTACAGAATACTCCTGTCTTTAAATTTTGTCTGTTTTCTGTTGCTGCTGGTGAAAATTTCATGACATGAGACATGACTTGATGAAATAACAGTTGATAAGTTATGGTTACTGGACTTGTTTCATACTTTTAGTTCAATAACAGAATCATTTCTTGTCTGTTATTTTCCTCTGTTTAAATCTTTTAAACAGTTGAGGGTGAATTCCTGTTTGGTCACTTCATGTGTTGTGCGTTTGTAGGCCTCAACAAACCACAGAAACAGGCCATGAAGAGGGTGCTGTTATCTCAAGACTACACACTGATTGTTGGCATGCCAGGCACAGGAAAAACCACAACCATCTGTACCCTGGTAATTGTCATCAACTTTCCTTACTACTCTTTTAGGCGTCACCCTCCACGATTCTTACATTCTTTTCTGCTCTTTTGTCTTTTCCTTTTTATCAGGTTCGAATCCTTCATGCCTGTGGGTTCAGTGTGCTGCTGACCAGCTACACACACTCAGCTGTCGACAACATCCTGCTGAAGCTAAAGAAGTTCCGGGTGGGATTCTTGCGTCTCGGGCAGGGGCAGAAGGTTTGTTACCATTGTGACAAATTAAAGAACAACTCTTCACTTCCTTAATAGGATCCATTGATCCAACTTTTTAAGTCACAACATCTGAGCTTTGGTATCGGCTGGGACCAAGTATTATTTTTTTTCCCTCTATTCATCAGTATGAGGATGAGACTAAGAATTATGTTTTGAAAAAACTGACCCAAACTGAGTTGTTTTTTCTAACTCTTGAAACCAAAATGAATTAAAAGCAAAAAAAATCTATATATTTTATGGGATTGTGAATATGTAAATTTGTGATAAATACACCATAAATACTGACAGGAATTACAATATACCTGTAATCCTCTGTAGGGGATAAGTGAGAAATTAGACTTGCATATACTACGAGTTGTTGGCGAATGAAGCCTGAAATACCTCCAAACTTCTGAAATGTTGTTTTCTGTAATGGTATTTAAGCTTTGTCTATCAAATCAGCACTGACCTACTGGTGTTAATGATGTAATACATGCACATGGTAAACACAACCAGACGTCTTGAGTCTGTGTTGAACCGATACCAGGATAAGATTAGTGCATCTTTTAATACAAACTTTTATGTCAAAGACGTATCCGCCATTCAAAGCGAAAGCTTCTTTAGACTTTGCTATAAAAATGTGTTTTCATCTCTCTGACTCGCACTGATTTCTCCTCTGCTCTCTGCTGCCAGGTTCATCCAGACATCCTGCCGTACACAGAGGAAAGTTTGAGAAAGAAGGGCGTTCACACTGTGTCTGATTTGGAGCAGCTTTACAACAAAGAGGTTAGGAGTTAGTATTTGACTTTTGGGTCAGTTTTTTAGTACGCTACTCTGGTTTTCAGTTTCTGAAAGTGGAACTACAGCTGATGGATTTTTTTTTAATGTTTGACTTAAGTATAAATGTACAAAACAAAATATGGGTACATATTTCAGTTATTAATATCCAAAGAGATTACCAGATAAAGCATTTTATGCAAATCAGCAGTGAAGACACATGAAGAATACAGCAATAGATAAGTTAAATTAAAAGTAAAGAAGGAAGAAAAAAAATTATATAAAATATAATATATATATATATATATATATATATATATATATATATATATATATATATATATATATATATATATATATATATATATATAAACAAATAGAATGAAACAAGGAAAGACAATAGTTATTCTATTTCAGCAAGGACTTCTGTTTTTGGTTCTTTAATTATTTAATGGTTTAAGGTTTTTTAATTTTATTTAGGGGAAAAAACATTCAGGGAGAGAATTTAGGGTCCTCTTTTCATGAATAAAAAAATTTGAAAAAGCATGAAAATTGAATTACAGAAAATTTGTCATATTTCATTTTTAATATTACAACAGAAGGTATGTCGACTATTGAAAATAAATCTAGAATAATTTTGACTTTATTTTTACAGCTCATGGAAAAACCACCTCCATAAAAAAATTAATAAGTGGTTTATTTGGGCTTTGATAAATTTGTATAAGTAAACATCCGTTTTAAGACAAGTGAGAAGATTTACTGGTGTTTCTTTTGCATCACTTTACTTCTGACACTTCAGTGTTGTTGCATTGTAGTTGTGATGCCGACTCATTCCAGGAGGTGGCGGTAATTCACCTAAACCTGAGTGCCACTCTAAACAGCATTAGCAGCATGCATTGTGGGAAACAGTATGTTAGGTTCATTGCATACTGAGAATTTTTCAGAAGGAAAACCAGGAAATTTAAGTATTCTGCAGATTTTGCAAGTTTTCACATACTGCCAACTTCATACTGAATTTTAGCCAAATCAGTAGGCACTACTAGTGTGGTAGGCAGTTTAGAAAACAGTTAGTGTTTATGATGCCCGTCTTGTCCCTGAGACAGATGTATTTCACTAACAACATCCAACATCTGGGTTCCTTTCCTCTGTCTTTTCCAGCTGGTTGTGGGAACCACCTGTATGGGCATCAAACATCCCATTTTCACACGTCGTCACTTTGATTTCTGCATTGTGGATGAAGCTTCACAGATCAGCCAGCCGATCTGTGTTGGCCCTCTGTTCTACGCTAAGAGATTTGTCCTTGTAGGAGATCACCAACAGCTGCCACCGATTGTGCAAAATCAAGAAGCTAGGTAAACTGAATTTATGTGTATAAAAAATTGTTTTATGTTGATCACATTTTAAAACTTGAACAATATTTAGATTAGTTATTGAGAGTGCACATGAAACAACTCATCAGTTTAGGGCGAAAAGTAGCCTCAGTTCTGTATTTAATGCTTTGTTATAGGATTTCATACAGTTGTCAGTCATTCATATATTTCTTTGCAGGTCACTTGGGATGGATGAAAGTCTTTTTAAGCGCCTAGAGCTCCACAGTGAAGCCGTGGTTCAGCTGAATGTGCAGTATAGGATGAACAGGTAATCACAGACAGACAGACAGACACACACACACACACACAGTTTTGTTTTTGTCACATGCTCATCTTTTAAACAGAAATAGAGCTCAGACCCTTGTCCTGCTCTATGATTGTAGATAAAACTAAAGCCTGAGTACTGTGTTGATTCCTGAGGTTGAATATTATTATTATTCCATTATTTACCTGATGGTTACAAAACCGCCTGGTGCAACCAAACCACGTGTGCTCTGTGTTTCAGGCAGATCATGTCTCTTAGTAACTCCCTGATGTATGAGGGTCGGCTGGAGTGTGGGTCAGAGAGGACGGCCGAGGCCCTGCTCAACCTGCCCTTTCTACTCTCTGTCCAATCAGAGCTCAATTCACTCTCTGAGGCTGATCCACAGCACAACCTGGCTTGGGTGCAGGCCACAATGTTACCTAGCAACCCTGTTTGCTTTCTGGATTGCTCGATGGTTGGTAGAATTTGAGTTGCTCTTTGAGTAGTTTCATTTTTATAATACAAATGTCATGTATATCTATATATATATCTAATATACAAGTCTAACTTTTCCCTATATACATTTAAACTGATAAACTGTAGTTTAGATGTGCTTTCTAAAGGCTGCGTTGGCCATGTATCGGCTTTATATTAGCTTGTATAACCTGTGTGGTGATTATTAATTCTTTTTTAAATACCAATGGCATAACTTGATTGCATCATAAAGTCAGGGTGTTTCTTTGACTTAAAGACCTTAGAGAAGGGCTGGTGCTTCATTGTGTTCCTCTGTGCTTCCTTTAGGTGCCAGCATTGGAATCTGTTGAGCAGGGTGGTGTTAGCAATCACACTGAGGCAGCTCTCATCCACAAGCTGCTTTCACTGCTAATAAAGGTACAGCAGATTTCAAATCGCATTGCTGTTTGACTATTTCATAAGTCCCGACTTCTTTTTGGGGTCGCATGAATCTCTCCTGCACTAAACAGAAATATGGGAAAATGGAGAAATAATCAGTGCACCATAATATCTTAACTCTTACTTTTCTGTCCTCAGGCAGGGTGTAAGGCCAGTGATATAGGCGTCATCGCCCCCTACAGACAACAGCTGAAAAGCATCTCAGCTCTGCTGACGTCTTCTTGCTTCACTGGTGTGGAGGTGAACACAGTGGACAGATATCAAGGACGTGACAAGAGTCTGATCGTTCTGTCTTTCGTCAGAAGCACTGCAGAGGAAGGACACGTACGTTTTCAGTCTCATCTCACTCCTCTCCACTCTGTGCTTAGATCTATGCATAGAATAACAAGCAGGTGATGAAAAGTGTGGTGTGAACCTGACCTGATTTTTGCCTGCTTCTTTTCTCACAGTTAGGAGAGCTGTTGAAGGACTGGCGCCGTCTGAATGTTGCAATCACTCGGGCCAAACACAAGCTGCTGATGGTGGGCTCTGCCACAACACTGAGACGCTACGCTCCTGTAGAGAAACTACTCAACCATCTCCAGCAGGAGAACATGATATCCTTTAAACACATGCTCAAAGTAACTACTGAACCTATTACTGCTGTACAACAACACCTGATACTTTTGAGGTCTTTTTTTACTATTGTCTCTATCCTTACCAAACACAACACAGCGTCACATGCAGTATTAAAAGTCTGTTGGATGGCAGGTTATTGGTTTTTGAAGAATAATGAAACACCTTTCTTTCTTATTTATCATGTCCTCTTTTTGTGTCATTTTAATATATTCTGTCTACTGAGTTTTTGTTTCCCTTGACACTAACTTCACATTATCCAGCTCCCACCTGCTGCCCACAGAGCCCTACCGAGCCTCTCCCTGTGAATTAAATCTGAGAAGCCGTGGAGGTGTTTCAGGTCACTGTTGAGCAGCCAAGGGATCGCCTCTATCGGCAAAACCACTGAATGATGCCAAGGAGCTTTAATTAGAGTTTGAAAATAGTGTCATAAAATAATCTGTGGCCCTCTACAGAGAACTTGGAAAGGGTGTTTGCTTAATTCAGCAACTTCTCTGATTTGTATGTTTTTGTCAATCTGCAGATTACAGGTAACTTCTAACTCAAGTGACAGGAAATGTAAACACTCTTTAATTTAAAACCTAAACCTCAACAAACTTTGCAGACACTAGTCTTTATGTCTACAAATGTGAACGTAAATGTCAGTAGATTACAAATGCAACACACTTTAAGCTGATTCAATGAAATATGATTTTCAAACAGAACTGATCATCTTCCCAAATATTTTTGGTACTTGCCTTCAAGCTTTGACACAGACCATTTCTTTTTTATAAGTAGTTTTACTACTTTACTACTAAGTATTCTGATTATACTTCCTCTATTGATCCACTGTGACAAAGTTTAAACATGACCTCTCCATCACTAACTGTGATCCTTTTTGCTGTATTTAATATGCTAATTGTAATTTTTTAAAATGTGAATAAATATTACCAACACAAACTAAGTGTTAATTCATAATTAAATCCTGTAGTGTTTGCATAAAGAGTAATGTTTCAGTATGTATAATCAGACAGGACATAATTTTATTTATATCCTCTTAATTGTAATGAAATCAAGACATCAGATCATTTGAACCAGCATAATCTCTCTCCAATCCTCCCTAGTCTCTTTTCTCTTGGTGGATGTCTTTGCATCTACAGTTTGATTGTTCCCTGCAGCACAAAGACGGCCTGTCCAGCTATGTTGATTCTTCGATCGTCTCTCACTTCAAGTTCCAGCTCTCCGCCTCGACTGGAGCACTGGTAAGCTGCACAAACACACACGCACAGGATAACATTTTGTTCATTGGTTTCAGTTCTGTATAATTGATTGTTTTGCTGGGTAAAAACAAAACAACTTGTTTAGAGTTGACTAGTCTTTAGCCAAATAAACTGTTAATGTTGCGATAAAAGCAAAATTACCTAGCATTTTTTTCTTTCCCAGTATCTTAGACCAGTAGCTTCCCAGCACAGTGTGAGAAGAACCTGCAAAGGCATGAATGTTAGACCAGAAACACAAGACTTCATTTTTGTGTTTTTTTTTTTTTTTTTGGTAGCTGTGGACGGTGTTCAAATCTGTCAGCTCATATGATTGAACGCATTACAAAAAACAGCAAGTTTTTGCATGTGGACATTGAGAAAGTATTAAGAGTTTGATCTACCTGTGACAGGATCCTCTGGGATACCGTTCCATGGAGCAAAGTATCTGGAGTAGAAATCATAACCTGGTTGACAGTCTGGGGATCCTATTGTCAGATAAAGGAGGAGACTTTAATTATTAAAGTAAGTTTATAATTTTCACCCATGGCTGATCTCAGTGGAACAAAATGATACGACACTTTTTGACCATGTGATCATTAAAAGTTTAAGCATTGCAACTTTCAGGCTACAAACAGGTGTCATAGATAAACATTAATGGTGTTCTGATCCAAACTTTTCACTTCAAGCTGTTATTGTGATCATATGAGCTCCAAGTGCTGGATCCAGGCACTGCTGGATAGAAGTGCTGGAGCAGAGTCTGGAATGGATTGCCTGTATCAGGGTGCTTATATCTGAGATTTTATATGCAGGCCAATATAAACCGATATTAATTTTTTGCTGATATTGGACAGATATCTGATATTAGTGTCTGATTAAGACATCCTGAATCAACATCAAATGTCTACATTTGGTCCTGTACAGATACAAATAATCTATCTCATGATGTCCCCTACATAAGCTACTATTGGGTTTTTATTTTTTAATCCTTTTACCTTTCATGGTAAGGATTACCCCCTTAACTCTTCCACTCCTTTCACTGTTCAGGAGAGCTGCAGGGTCAACTTTCAGACTGGTCAGTAGTGATCTGGAACATGCACACAAAAAATGTGGTCATAAACAAACCTGGCAGGATAAAGGTGGGCATAAACTAGAGACTGTTGGAAAGACCGCTGGCTGGTAGTGTGTAGTTTCATGCAGATGTCAGATCTGTCTTTGTGTGCGCACTGATTGCTTTTGTAACCTGTCACAGCTGTCAGCGAGTCGAACCAGCAGTTTGTTGGTGGAGGAGCTCAGACAAACATCCTGGACTGGGTGATTTCCAACCACAGCCTATATCGTGCAGAGACAGAGAGATGGTGAGAGAGACAAGTAAAAATTCAAAATCACACTTGCTCCCCTGAGAATATATGGAGATCAGGAGGTGAGAGAAAGTTTTAATTTTTTGCTCCTAAAACTAATTTTAGGTATGTGAATAACCTAACAGCAGAAATATTCTGTCAACTGGTGAATAAACAAAATGGAGAAATTAGAACTACTAGAGCAGCAAGTTGAAACTGTCTGGCAACACAATTAAGAAATTTGGTCAACTGTTCACCATCAGTGTGAAGTATTAAACTATGGAACAAAAATCAGTGTTTCTCAAATTGTGGTCCGTGTCTGCCACCACCTCCTAGTGGTCCACCTTGAAACTGAGTAACTTTTTTTCATCAAAAAAAAAAAAGAAAAAGTTCACCAGGACTCAAAAGTTTCCTTGAACAACACCCCCCCTGCCCCCAGAGAAAACAGTGAAGCTAACGTTACTCCATCAACAAGCCTATAGGCAAAATCCTCATGTATCGGTGGCTTAAGATGGGGATAAGAAAAAGAAAATCAAATGAGGAAGAGAAAACCTCTGACACTGGCCAGGAGAAGGTGCAACAGCAAGATGATTTAGCTCTAGCGAGCATTGTGGACACAACGTAGAAGCTAATGTTAGCGCCAGTATTAGTAGCCAGTACATGAATGATGCCAGTTTATATTCTATCAGTTGGCTATCTGGGCTGTTCTTCCAGGTGGTCCATGAGGTTTTTGGGGGGGTGTAGGTGGTCCTTGCTCTGAAATAATTTGAGGAACACCGTTTTAAACTGACTGAAATATCTTAAATTTACCACTCTCATACCTATTGTAATTAGGGAAGCCTAACCAGAGACAGGGGTTGCAAATTAGCCATGACTGGACACTATGCACTATACTGTACCTATGGCATGTACTTTGTATACTTTATGAAGCAATATTTCATGTATTTTTCAGTGTCACATAAACAAGTAAATTAAAAAGAATCAGAAATATGTCTCAACTTTCATCTTACTGACCTTGATGGTTTCTCGGAATTCTTTTGGATCCTGAGAAACAGCATTTAGAAACAGAAAAAAAGCTGTTACAATAATTGCATTTGTAGAGTCAGCTTGTGTTTACATATCCTGCAGATATCAATTTACCCTTCATCCATTGAAATAAATTTGCACCTAAAGGCAGATAACTCTTA
The DNA here is from genome assembly GCA_030710495.1 of Labroides dimidiatus. NCBI lineage: Eukaryota > Metazoa > Chordata > Actinopteri > Labriformes > Labridae > Labroides > Labroides dimidiatus. Next base: position 20,990,854 of record CM061144.1, on the reverse strand, counting down.
TCAGACAACTTTATCCTAATGTGTTTATGTGACTTTCTACTGTACCTCCTGGGTTGGTGGGTTTAGAGGGAAGTCCATGATGTACTGCTCTCCCTGCTTTCTGACAGCCAGATCTCCACTCCTGGTCTCAAACACCAGTACAGGATTCTCATTTTCTATCATACATGACAAATACAAATATAATAAAATGATAACAGGATGGCTGGTGAAGTAGGTCTACTTAAGTGTTTATGTGTCACTGACTTGTCTTAGTTTGCTGAAGTCAATGCACTGATTGGATTTTACATGGAAATAAACAGCATCTCATGATTTTTTCAATGTTTTTTTTTCATATCTTACTTTCATACTGAAAGAGCACTGCTGCAGAGGCCAAAGTGGCATGTCCACACAGATTTACTTCATTGGTCGGTGTAAACCATCGCAGGTGAAATCTTGATCCTGTTGGTCACATCAGATTATCAGACAGGTTCTTATACACACACACACCTGTAGTGTGAAAATGTCTCTATGGTCTATTTCAATGTTTGTCAAAAGCAGTAAGCTTTAATTACAAAAAAAAGATCTGCTTACTTAAATTTAACCTTTTTTATGGTTAAATGTGCTGACTTGTTAGAATGCAAATATTAAGAGATTTTGGAGAAGTGTGCAAAATCCAAAAAAAAAGACTGCACAATGCATTACATTGCTCTTCTCATTACCAACAATCCAAGATATCTGTATTCAATAACACTGTTACCTATTAAACTGCTTAGAACGTTTTTTTCCAACATTGTTTTGTTTGTGCACACACAAGAACATACAGAATCAGAATCATACAGAATCAGAATTCTGATGCTGATTCTCAGTTACCAGCAGCTTTACAGCTGTCTATTTGCAGTTTGCCACCAGTTTCTTAAGCAACGCCCAGCATGCTTGTTCTTTTCAGAGATTATCTCCATAACCAACTTTTTTTTTTTTTTTTTTTGAGTACTTATCAGTGCACCTACATTTTATAAACAAACCCTAAAGAGAAGGTCTAAAAGATAAACGAGAGTTATACAAACTGGCAGAAAACCTACTTTCCTTTGAGGCTTAAAAAAACAAACATCTGACATTCATAACAGCTTACTCAATGTACCATTGCTGTTACAAGTTTTCCCTTGCAAGGTCACAAACAAGTTGCTGTTGTAAGTGGGTTTTAAAATGCTTTTGGGAAAAAAAGCCCCCTTACAAATTTAAGCTTGCACTTTTGCTTTGATTTTAATGAATGACTGTTTAAAATTAATTGTGGTAAGTTCCATGGATATGGTCTGACCTGTGGTGAAATTGTCAGAGGGGTTTATCTTTGTGATGAAAGCTGTTTCTGCCAGGTTCATCTCTGCTGCTATTTTCTGATACAAATCATCAGTCAGCACCTGATGGAAAGATACTCAAATATTAACATATCAGTTTGGCATAGTGTCAGTCTAAGCTTAAGACATGCACACATGCCACGTTGCTCAAACCAATACAATATGCTTTATAGTAAATTACACAGTAACGTAGAGCACGATCAACATTGCTGACTGGAAACCTCTGATGAACCGTCATTGAGAAACTAAGGTAGTGTCGTACACTTAGATTGGCATACGCTTATCATTACTTTCATATATGTAGATCATAAAGTTTTTAACTCACGTGCATTAGTGGACAAACTGCCGCGGGGTTTCCTTTGAACGGTAAATTAGTAAAGGCATCAACCGTGAATAGAGGAATTTCCATGATTGTTGAGAGGAAGCGGGTGGTCTACTGACAATCCTCACTGTCCTCGAAGACCGTCAGTGGACTTCAGCCCCTCTGTTTGACTTCAGCAAATATCACTCAGCGTCGACTTTCTCGCCGCCACGGTTGCCAGATATTGAACATACGTATAGGCTTCACTTTCTCTAGTACCTGACTTTATTTCCTTCAGTGGTGGACGGTAACAGAGTACATTTACTTGAGTACTGTACTTAAGTACATTTTTTGAGTATCTGTACTTTACTTGGGTATTTATTTGTTTTGGAAACGTATGCCTTTCACTCAACTTCATTTCAAAATCAAATATTGTACTTTCGACTCCACTACATTTATAGGACGCTTATTGTTACTTTTTCCTTTTAGGTTCAGCATAGCTTGTCATCAGCTTTTGGTGTTTTTCTTTTATAAAATGTAATTGGCCAGACGCTGTGCCCCTAACAGAAGGCAACGTGCATCATCTTTTAGGGATTTCTATCACTTTCCACATACAGAAAAATTCAGGGTAGATATTGTGTGGTTTACAGGTTTTATTAAGGCATGTGTTATGTTGCCACATAGCAGGAGAGCAGATTGTAGTTTGTTCGTTGTAATGGACTGAACAGTAAACTTGCCACTCCCCCATTGTAAATGTGTGGGGAGAAAAAAAAGGCCCTCCTGTTTTGTTTTGTTTTGGGTTTTTTTTTGGTGGGGATATTTAAATTAAAAGCAAATGGCAATAGCTCTCCTTATTGTTTTTGATTGCATTTTTATGCTGATGTTTTTACAGGGGTTTCTGTAGACTTTTTATAGCAGAGTGGTTTGACATCTAAGTCAGTTCATCATGAGGTGGTTTCAGAGAGTTACAGGGTTCTGTAAAAGCAATGGGAAAACATTACAGCAATGAACTGATATTAGAATTTCACTGTGTACTTTTTACTTTAAAAAACGTATTTTTAAATACGTGTACTTTTGAATACTTAAGTATTATAAAAGTAAGTACTTTAGTACTTTAACTTTTTTGACTTGAGGGACTTTTACTTGTAGTTGAGTAAGATTTGACCATGAGTATCATTACTCTGACTCAAGTACTGGAGTTGAGTACTTTGTCCACAACTGATTTCCTTCATATTTTGGTGTATAGGGCTATTTTGTGCAACCTGTTAGTCCAGCAAAGCAACTGATGGACCAACCACGCATGCTTCACAAATCGCTGTCCCTTTAATTACAATGAATTTTATATATTTAAAGTTGGAAAGCAGATTCGGGCAGAATTCCTCTTACCACAAATCTGTAACTCAACAGAACACTCACATGGCTAAGTCAGATTTCTTTTTCTATACCAAATGAAAAAAATAGTTAAGAGATAAGCCATAAATGAAATCACAAATAAATAAATAAATAAATAAATAAATAAATAAATAAATAAAAAATATTTGGTACCACGACGTGGTGGGCATTCTTGTATCGTGTAGGCTACACCAAACAAAACCTTGATGTTATTAAAACTCACTTAATTCAGAAATGACATATTTTTACACCCCTACTTTCACGACTTTTTCTATTAATAAAGGTTTTGAAAGAATTGTTATGGTTTTCATTTTGTTGTATTGTTGGGTTGCCACTAAAATATATAAACAAATAAATAAACGACTCGGGCGGCATTAATTCCAAGTCTCGCGACAATATACCTGGACTGGTTTGCCAGAAGTGACACCTGAGGCTCGGGACAGGAGTAGGAGACCGGGGACAAGAGGCGACTGTAAGATACATTTGTCGAGATATACTCAGTGATACATATATGTTGACCATGATTCAGTAACATAACAGATCGTCAAACTGTGGAAATGTTGGACCGTTGGGGATTGAACGAGTTAGTCTGATTCATTTGACCGCTGTCAGTGTCCTACAGCTAGCTGTTAGCACGCTAAATGCTAATGCTACCAAAGCTAACGGTAACGTCGGTCTGAAAGTAGAGAAGCGTTAGCATCATGTGCTAACCCAGTATCAAGGCGAACTTCAGAGAAGTAACTTAACCATCAAACTGACGATTTTCGGGATATGTTTGGACATGTAACTCATAGTAGTAGCCTACTGAAATTACAACCAGGCAACTCTCATTTACACAACAGAAACAAGAAGGAAGTTGAAACGTTTACGTTAGCGTGTTAAGATATCGTAGGGGCTGCAGTAACTAGTATTGAATATCATTGTGGTGTTATTGCTCTGCCTATAACTTTGAATGAAAGACCTAATACATGTCTGTAGCATCTTAACTGCAGGCTTCGTTGCCTCTACCTTTGTACGGCACCTTGATATTGATAGCCTGAGAACATCTGAATATGATATATGTATTCCACAGTCGGGTATCCTGCTCTGAGGTGTAAGCACACATCAACAAGGTTTTTGTTTATTCTGTAGCCGAGACTTTCAGTTGAGAAAGTGAAAGAGTTACTAGCAGGGCGTGTCTGTATTTTATCAAAGAAAGGCTGAAGCAGTACTTTGATGTGTTTCTGCTGTATTGTGCTCCCTGAGGAGGTGAGGATGTCTCTGAATGAAGAGGGTTATGTGGTTCGGATCAGAGGACTACCCTGGTCCTGCACGCAGGAAGAGGTAGCCAGTTTCTTCTCAGGTGAGAATATATTTGATGTTCTTCAAAGGGTTGACTCTTTAATATTGTAAGACTTAAATAACATTAAAATAGTGTACCTTATTAAATTATGTCAGCCAGGAAATGTCTTGAAGTTGGCATCCTTTCAAAATAATCTAATAAATCATCATTTACAGACTGTGACATCGTCGGGAAAGTAAATGGAGTATGTTTCACATACTCGAAAGAAGGCCGTCCCAGTGGAGAGGCATTCATTGAGCTGAAAACGGCAGAAGATTTCAAGAATGCCCTTTCCAAGGATCGTAAATACATGGGACACAGATACATAGAGGGTAAGACACTGAAACCACCATACTAGACTGATGCACTGGTGGGTGTTTACTCTTTGTAGAGTTTGTCTATGAATACTGTTTGCATTGTGTCACACTGCTGATATAAAAGGTCATTGGGCACTCTGTGGCTGTCGTTTTGTCAACTGTGGATTTTTTTGTACCCCCTGAATGTTAAAAATGCAGAAACTGAATTTTGTTCTGTTTTGTTGTTATATGATTTTACTGTCAGTACAGTTTACAAAGTGTGTGAGCAACATGTAATTTGTGATTAAATGTTGATCGTCCTTTCATATTTTGACATTTTTTGTGTTTCTGAATAAGTGTTCAAGTCAAACCGCAGTGAGATGGACTGGGTGCTGAAACGTAGCGGTCCTGCTGACTATGACAGCTGCAGCGGCTGCATGCTAAGACTTAGAGGCCTTCCCTTTGGCTGCAGCAAAGAGGAGATTGTTCAGTTTTTCTCAGGTATTTGCACGCTCATAGTCTTGCTATTTACTTCTTTTAATTGTACTGGTATGAGACATTAGTTGTAAATCTTGAGTTAAGTTTTATCAGACAGGTTGTCAGTTCAGGAAAGGGTGCTCACAGACTGTATCTGGCTTTTAAATGATCTGAAGCACATTTTGCTTAATTCCCCACTGAGCTGGAAGGCAAAAGAGAGAGGAAAAAAATATCAAAACAAATATGAGATACATGCAGGAGTATTTCACATTCACTCATCCTTGGCCAAAATTGGTGCAGTTCCACTTATAATAGGCCATTATTGAGTTAAAAAGGGAAAAAGTGGAGATCAAGTCTTACACAAGGAGCACCTTTTGGGTGTTTATTTTTTCGATTCTTTAACTACAAATAAGATTTGATGTTAACTTGTTAAAAACAATAGAAATAAAAGAAAGCTTCAAAACATAATGCAACCACTTTTACAGCAGGTTACAGTTAAATTAAAAGTCACATAACTTGTCAACCCTACTTTTAAAGGCTCCTTTCCAATCCTCTACCATAGTAGTAGAAAACTTGTCCTTGACTGATCCATAAATATCCAAAGTACCCACAGCTGCACTTTCAACTGTTACTGGTGAACCCAACAGTGTTAGCATATGCTATCACATGTCAGTAATTTACCAACAATAAAAATATCTCTCATATCATAAAGTGGCATTAATTTGACAATGTTCCTGTCTGAGCATCATGATTTTGAGGTGCAGTGTGTCTTTGTTTGTGTAGTATAGTCATCCTGTGTTGAGTTATGTCTTATGTTAGTGTTCCCGGAACAGATTAATTAAAGTAATGTTTGTGCTGTATGACCTTATTTAAGGCCTCTTTAAAGAAAATTAGAGATAGGACTGGCTGGGCTGGTTTGGCTGAGGGTAGAACTGGGACACTGATCTGGGGTCAGTACTGTAATTCTGCCTACCGGCAGCCTTCATCTAGATTAACCATCAATTATCAATTTCTAAGATTGTGTGTCATTCAGCTCCCATAACTAATAATTAAGTCTGTGGCCCAATTTGGTTGTGTATAATTGTTACATTCACATCCAAATGATGTATCTGCTGACTCCAGGCCAGTCTATTTTTATTTTTTCCCTCTAGACACCTCTCAGGTCACAATATCAGAAAGTACATCTTATTTTTATGTGCTATCATGACATATTAATCCTGAAAGCTCAAGTAATTGAGTGGGTGTTGTTCTATTTATTCTATCAGTCTACCTACCGACCTATGTATTTATGTGTGCTTGGGTTGAAGGGTTGAGAATCGTGCCAAATGGGATTACTCTGCCAGTGGACTACCAGGGAAGGAGCACAGGGGAAGCCTTCGTGCAGTTTGCCTCAAAGGAGATAGCAGAAAAGGCTCTGGGGAAACACAAGGAAAGAATAGGGCACAGGTGGGACAGACGGGAAGAGGACGGGCTGGACTGGGTTTGGCTTCTGTTGTAGAATTTGACGGGTGGTCATATTAGAGTAATTATGGTATAATGGGATGGGGTTCTGTTGTGGTTGAATGATAAGCATGGGTTGGTGTGCAAGAATATTTATGGTAACACAATAACAAAGTGGATGAAATAATTGGGTGGGTAATCTAATATTTGTAACTGCTAATGGGAAAGCTTTCATGGGATCATTGTGTCTCAAAACAATGGTGACATGTTGAATTATGGGATGGATAGGGATGTATTAGAGAGTTGGTTAAAGTATTTAATGCCAAAGAGTTTTAAATTAAGTTACTTTAGTCCTGGGAGTTCAGTTTAACAGTGTTGGAGCATCATTTGGCACTTACTTTACACATACTTGAAATAATCCCACATTTTTAAATTTAATTTGCTGTGGAGGAGGGGATTAAGTGTAGAGGTGCAACTGAAGTCAGAGCAGTCAGACTAAACTAGAAAATCAATAATGAAGCATCTGAGATGATATTTTTTATGTAACATGAGGTGAGGTTGGTGTAGATTTTTTTTTATTTTAGCCTGTAGACCATCTAACGATGAGGTTGTTCAGTTTTTAGACTCTCAGCTCCAAGTAAAGAAATCACCATTTAGATTTTAGCCTCTATTCTGTGTTTATCTTTTCATGTGTAAGTCATATCTGTGTATCCAATCCAAGTTTGGGTATTTCTACACTGTAACCCTCTCCTCTGCCCCCTCTGTCTGATGGGCTTCTCATATTGCAGGTACATAGAGATTTTTAAGAGCAGCCGTAATGAGATCAGAGCCTACTATGAGCTGCCCCGGCGGGGGATGGGAGGCCAGAGACCAGGGCCTTACGATAGACCCATGATGGGAGGCCCCAGAGGAGGGTTTTTCGGGGGTGGTCCTGGTCGTGGTGGGGCTCTGATGGACACTATGAGAAGTGGTGGAGGTTATGGAGGAGGTATGTACATATTCTTTCTACATAGTTTACTTTTAATAGAGCAAGAGAGAAAAATTTAAAGTGGAACTCTGTTATTGTCCATCTCCAGGCTATGGCGGCTTTGACAGCTACAATGGTTTCAACAACTACTGCTTTGGCAACGGCATGTTTGATGAGCGAGTGAGAGGAGAGAGGGGAGGAAGAGGTAAAGTCCAGTAATGCCTACCTGCCATGAAGTACGCAGAGTACATGTTTGAAAGCCTCGGCTGTGTTGAGTTGATCAATTGAACAGCATCTCACTAAAGGCTGAACAAAGTGTCACTGATTTGAAAGAAGCACGGTTGAAAATGAAACAGTTTGAGGCCAGTTAGCTTTACATTTTTGTCATGCATTAACAGTATCAGGATTGGGTTTCTAAACCTGTGTATTGTGACTGTCTTGGTTTGTAGATTTCTTTCATTTTGGTTTCACTTTTTGTTTAATTCTCAACAAGTAAATCCAGAGGTGGTTTGTGTGGGATCATGTGTGGAAATGGTGATGACATGCTGATGTGTTTGTGCTCAGGGATGGGAGGCCATGGTTACGGCGGTCAAAGTGATGGGTGTTCAGGTTTCCACAGCGGACATTTTGTTCATATGAGGGGGTTACCTTTCCGTGCCACAGAGGGAGATGTTGCCAAAGTAAGAAAACACACACTAATATCAGTTATTTATATCATTTCTATTGTAGAACAAATCAACTTATGAAATACAAGCGCTGTGTAATTGAAATTTGTAGATCCTTAAAGGTTAATCTGGGACACATCCATTAGTCTCTGTATTGCACAATGGTATCGATCAGCAAATCTAACAAGCTGCTTCACTGATTAAAACTGGTTAGTTGATGGTCTGACTCCAGTGTTAACCTGTTGGTGCTTGTTTCATTTTTCTTGGTCTGTGTAGTTCTTCTCTCCTCTGAATCCTCTGAGGGTCCACATCGACGTGGCTCCCAATGGGAAGTCAACAGGGGAAGCAGATGTGGAGTTTCGCTCTCATGAAGATGCTGTAACAGCCATGTCCAAAGACAAAAACCACATGCGTATGTCCTACAATTTGACCGCGGTTGATATATCTTTGCTTTTACTCAGAAGTTAGAGATTTATCTAATCAGTCGATAAATTCTCTCCACAGAGCATCGCTATATCGAGCTGTTTCTAAACTCAACAGCCAGCGGAGCAGCTGAAATGAGTGAGTTCCCTCTTATCATGGATCAGGTTTAACAGCTGCATTTTTCTGTGAAAGGTATTTGTAGAGAATACTTCATGCATGATAAATACTCAGCTGTACTTGTTGGTCGTCTTCCTGTCTGTTAAATGAGAGTTGTGTTTTGCTGTTTAATAAACTCTCATCCTACTTCCACCCTTTGAACGTAGGACTAACCTTTTGGTCTCTCTCAGGTCGTGGTGGCGGTGCTTACTACAGTAGCTCAAGTGGAGGCGGGGGCTCACGGAGTGGGGGGCTGCGAGGTGCATACTGATGATGTCATCCCACTCTTCTGATCCATCCTGGCGTTTGTCTCGCGTGTCTTTAGGCCACTTGATTACAATTTTAAAGCAGGAGAGCTGATCTGAAACCAGAGCTTTTTTTTAATTTAATTGTTTTTGTACTAAAACGTCACCTCAGACACCAGGCTTGATCTTAGCACGCTCTTTTATTTCACCATTCCTAACAGCACATGAAGAACAAAACTTGTCAATTTTAAAAACATTGAAGCCTTGTTAAGTGAAGGATCACCTGAGAAATTTCTTGTTCATCTCATATTTTTACAATAATCAAATTGTGTTATGTAGTTCTTCATGGTGCACATGAAAAGTAAGTAATTATTTAGTGATTTGATGAACAGAAATCGAAGACCTTTTTTCTTTTTCCAGCGCTTTGTATCAGTGGGTGCAAATTGAATGTGATAGAGTTAAGTGACTTTATTTGGATGCACTTTAAACAGCTGAGGCGAGTGATGCTCTTTTAGAGGTACAGCAGTAAGACGAGAGGTTAAGAAAGTGTAGATTTCTTTAAAAATATATATATTTTCTGGTTTGAACTGATAGCTGAAATGATTTGTTTCAGCAGCGCTTTGGATGCTTTTATCCTGTACTGAACGGAGTCAGCTGGGTTTCAGATGATCTTTCCTGCTTTGAAAAGTTTGGTAAATGTGAGCCAGTGTGTTTTTTTATGAATGTTTTCACAGTTCATTGCAGAATTTAAAGCTAAGTTGAATATTAAATTCTGCTCTCAAAGAGTGGAAGTAAAATAAATTCTCTATATTTGAGCTGTAAGATAGCTTATGCAGCTGTTGTACATTTTGCTGAATAAATTTTATATTTAATTCTCTTGTGTGTTTTTGTCTGACTCTGAAATAAAAAGGCTGACTCATCAGGTTTAATTTAAAACAAACAAACAAACAAGAATGCTGCAACTAATAGTTTTTACTTCTTCCAAAATGAAATGAGAAAGATTCTCTCAAACTTCATTTAATCAGAAACTGCTACACAGTAAAGGCAACATATTGTTGGCAATAGAGTGAATATTAAACTGTCAGGTTTGATTGAACCAAAGGGCCACAGTGATAATCAATGTTTTGTATTTACACCTACAATCAACACTGTAACCATCCCAGTGAAAGCTGGGAGGTTTGTAAGTGACACTGACTGTACAAACAAACATTTCAGGCCAGGCAGCAGTACAAGCATTTTCCTGTAGTACTGAGTAATGTTAGAATAAACTCGTGCTGATTGTAAATATCTGAAATAAGAAAACACTGTTTTAAGTTCACACAGCCTGTTAAATATATCTGTGGAGATGAATACTTTCAGTTATTGAAAAGTCTTAGGTTGTAAACATTTTTAGTTACAAAACCAGAATGTGCAGTTATCAGTCATCAGCATTAGTTTGACATGAGAAAGGAAACACGTGTCAATCTTGATTACAAAAAATTTCAAATCCTCTTATGAGGTAAAGAGCAGCAGTAAAATGTGGTTCTCCCTCTGCACAGATTACAAAAAACTTACAGTGAAGGTTCAGTAAGATCTGAACTTCTGACAGTAAAAATCAATGTGCATAAAACAAACACTCAAATGTATCGAAACATCAGGTCATCTAAGATTGGCAAATGTTCAAACATACTTTGTGGCTGTTGTTGAAAGTGAGCAACACTAAAATTCTGATTTGGACCTCTCACAGTCTGTGAAATGATCATATTGTGAATTAGTCACAAGTGTTTCATCAAATTCTTCTTGGTCCTTTCAGCAGCATCCAGTTGTGTCTGTAAAACAGTGAAATGTGCTCTTAGTCTGTGCTGCTTCCTTGGCTAGTGTAAGCTAGTGTTGCTACTGTCACTCCCCCTTCTACAGGACTGCTCTCTGTGGATATGTAGGGCTTATTTTGGCAACATGAGAAACACATGTAGGGAAAAAATAATTTTACACAAGCACCAATGGCACAAACTCTGTAAAAGAGAAAAATCTGTTTCTTTGAAAAGGGAACTAGTCTAGCCGTTGTGTCAGCAGAGAAAACTGCTGGGAACAAGAGGTGTTCCTGGAATCAGTTTTTCAGGCAAATCGTTGAATAATGTTTGGGGCACAGATCTCACCAGCAGGCCTGGGTTGCGTTGTCAGAGCAGGTGATGCAGATTCAAAAAGTTTTCATGTTGTTGATGGAAAAAACTGCAACACAGACTGAATGTGTTTCAGTTGAGCATACAGTGGATTGACTTCTGGTTGTGTCTATGTAAATACTGCCTCTTTGTATGTGTTCATTGCAGGGTGCATTAACAGTTACAAGGACACAGCACTGAAGCTAAAAATGACTCATCAGTCATCTGCGCTAACATTTCTGCATACAGATGCCTACAATATAAAAGTTTTTCCTCCTTATATAACCAATCTTTTCTGACTTTAGGGAAATTTAGCAAAACACGGCCTCAGTAAAAGCATCAGTATGTGCTACAGCTCACATACGTATCCACAACATAGGCTGTATATATAGATCTTAACTACATACATAATCGTTATGTATTAATCTTTACATGCAGTCTATGAGTCACATGTTGTGCCGTTTAGAGACCGTTTTGGTTTCAATTTGACCATCAGTGTGAAAAAGGTAGGCTTAGACGTTGGATTTTTTTTTAAGACATGTACCGACATGTTTATTACCAAACAGTCCAGCTGTTTGTTTCTGCTGTGCCTGGCACCATGAAATGCAACGTAAAAGCAGAAACTGTCACTCTTTTTTTTCTGTCAAGTAAAAATTGAGTTTGGGAAAATGTAGTTTATTGTGGCCTTGCAGCGTTTTTTGCCTGGTCAGTGCAACATTTGATGAACTCACTCCACATAACGACCTCCTTCACTGTCATGATTGTTTAAGTTTACTGAGACTGAATGGTGTAACCTGTATGAATGAAAGTTTGACTGCCAGCAGTAGTGATGCACTTGATTTTATAACAGACAGATTTGTCTGTTAGGGAGTTAAGACATGTTGGCCCACATTAAAGTTAATTTTTAGTCTCCTAACATTTAAATAAAGATGTAAAATCAAACAGTGAGGACAGGCTGAAGCAGGTGCCCCTCATTTCGTCCATACAAAACAATCTGAGAGTTAAATGTGCTTAACGTTGTTGCACATGGTCCATTTCTAGCAGCTAACACCAGGTCGAGTCATGATGTGGATCTTACGCAGAAGAGGATTATAGAGGTTTGTACGAGTCTGGTTGAAAATTGTCTGAGGCAGTCATGACAGCAGTGTGGGTCTCCCTCACGTTGGATTGGAAGAGCATCTCTGGAGGAGGAGGGCGTGGCAGGTGTCACAAACCCGGACTGGTTTGGGTGAGGCAGGCAGAGGGAGCTCGTTGTCTGAGCAGCTGTTACAGAAAATCTCTCCACAGTTCCTACAGTGGTGCTGAAAAAAACACAAGAAGAGAACTAAAATAAGCATGGCGGAGATTGTGTGTGAAATCTGGGCTACTGCACAGGGCTTATTGTCTCTCTCTTCATGTGAGTTCTGACCTTGCGTCTGGAGATGGAGAACTCTTTCTCACACAGCTTGCAGTGGCTGGCTTCCTTGTCCTTCAGCCAAACCTGCCCTCCCTGAAACAACCAAACACCTGAACTTAAAACAAAAAAATGTACAAAAACAACACATCTCATGAGTCCAACTAAGCCAACTATCTAAAATAATGATTTTTGATACCACACCTAAATTAACATCTGACAGATGAGCAAGTTTTAGATTGAAGAACATTTTTGTTTTCTGAGCAGCATTTGATCCCTGTAACTCACAACTACTTTACCTGAAGAGCTTTGTTTGCCTCTTTGATGTCTTCAATCTTCAGTTTCGATCTGGTGAAAACAAAAAGACCGTGCTCAGTAAAGGAAATGAAAACCAATCACAGATCATAAAACAAAATTTCCTCTGAGTAAAAAATAAACTACTAAACTAATTCGTCAGGTTGTTCGTGTTATCTCAGGAGGATTCTTTGCATGAATGAAAATGACATGAACAACGTTGTAAAAGAACATAAATAACTGTATGCGCTGTTATCTCAACGTCTTTTACCTGCAACTCAGATGACTATTAAATCATTTCAAACCCACATACTCGCTAAGTTTGGAGCCCAGTTCCTCAAGTGCTTGTTCTTGGTCCTCACAGATGCTCTTTAGCTGAATGTTTTCATCCTGGAGACGATGGAACTCCTGGAAAATGATAAAAACAAAGAAAACGCACACAAAAAAAGCCACACATTGAATCAGATCAAATTAAATCACTGCCTGGAAAACTGAATTAAGTATGTAAAACTCATATTGTTTCCTCCATATCTGTACCTTTTTCAGTCCATTGATTTGCAGTGCTTCAGTGCTGAGCTGAGACACCGCATCTCTCTCTCTGTCCAGATCATTTTGTAATGTCTGCCTCCATTCCCTCTCTATCTTCAGGTCCGTCTCCAGCTGCTGGCTTCAAAAATGAAAACACACATACACAAAAAAAAAACAAACACAAAGAAATACATCAAACAGAGAGAGAAAGGGAAGCAGTGAAGATCAGATTACATGACAGTATGTTTGTCTTTCTTACTTTGTACAAGAGCAGTGTGGAGCAAACCTAAATACAAACTTTTGCAAAAGTGTGTTTAAGCTGATTTTAAAGAGATAAAAATGATCCCTCACACAGATTAAGTGTTCATGTTTGTTTGTGCAGGAGTCTACCAGTGCATCTACATTTAGGTTTGTTTCACTTACAGTTGCCTCTCTCTGTGTTCGATCTGCCGCTGCAGGCTGTCAGCCTTGTTGGCAAAGTCCAACTTGAAGCGTCTGGTTCCTTCCTCGGCCTCTCTGCGGTTCCTCTCTGCCTCCTGTAATCTGCACCATTATAACCAGGGACAAACTCAGGACCATGGAGAGAAAAAACTGGGGGGGTGGGGGTGGTATGAAGGTAGAGGGGGTAAAGAACAGAGGAGAATGGGAAGGATGGGTGTCAGGTAAGGAGGTATGTTGGAGGTTTGGAGGAGGGACAGCTCAGGAGAAATGAGGAATGGGTTGAAGAACGGCATGACAGGGTAAAACTTAAAACAGCAACTTGAGAATTAAATTATGGATGTAAAGACAAGAAAAGAAAGGGATACATAAAGGTAATGATTTCCAAAAAAAAAAAAAAACAGAGGTGGTGATTTAAAAAAAGACATGGTAAAACGAAGAGAAAAACTACCTTGAAGCAGCTGTACAAAAGCTGTACAAATAAGAGAGAGACTGTTGCTAACTACATCTATTAGGTCAGAACACTCAGAGTAAGTGAATCGATCAAAGCATCACAAGGTTGTTGTGTTTGGTGACGTTTCCATATCATTTTAAGCTTTAAAGGACAGCAATAATAATGATTTTCCCCAAATATTCTAAGGGTATTATCCAATACTTTTGAGGAAGATTCAATCCAGTTTTTCTCTCTCTTATTAAGACAATCAGGAGGGTTACCTCTTCTTATACTAGCTGTTGACAGAGTTTTATAGATAATTTAATCATATATATAATAATAACAACTAAACAAACTCAAATCACTCCAAACATTTCCAAACATCTAACTTTATTGATCACGGTGGTATAAGACAGAAGTTGTGAGTTCCAACAGAGGTACCAAGAGTTTATTCTTCTATAAACTGAAGGATGTTACAGAACTATGAGCATGGAGGAAGGAGAAGTAGAATAACTACCTCCTCGTCTATCACAAAAGTTAATAAGTATGTCAAGACAAGACACGACGACACATTAAAATTCCTTTACAAGAAGCTCCAGAGGTTTACAGCTGTGTGGCTCTTAAGTGTTTGTACTTACAGCTGTTTTGTCTGTTCTACAGAAACAAAGTCTGTGAAGTGAACTGAAGCTGCTGGTCCCACTGTGATGTTTATATGTGCTGAAACTTGATTCAACATTACAATTTTGAGCTAAGGGGAATCTCTAGAAGCTTGAAGAGCAACAAGGAGAAAGACTGTTTGAAATCTTGCCTCTCTTACAGTAGAGAGAAAAGATTTCCCCTCTGCCATTCTAATGAAGTGTTTAAAAAAGCAGTGTCTAAAGTCTATTCACGACTTTCTGCTTACTATTACACAAAAACTCCGACGTGATGATGTAAGGGACAAGATGTCAGAAACCTTTAAACTGCTCACAACAGAGTGAACTACCTATAAAGATGAGAGAGTGAACAAAGGGCTGATTTCAGATACAGCGAGGGTCATCACAGCCAGTCAGAAGCAGGTCAGGAGGTGTGTCACATGCAGAGCAAAACTGGCAACACATTAAAAGCTGAAGACTGCACAAGCAAACTCCTCTTGGACTAAAAGATGTTTGCCTCGGACTGTCTGTGGTGAACACAGGCAGCCGTGAAGATAAGTGTGTGGTAGTTTTCCAAGCAAATGCTTATTTAACAGACATTTCTCCGTCTTTTCATTCCACAGTTTTGCACAACTCAGTCGCTGAGTAGGAAAGAACTGTTCAAACAATGTATTCAAAGTTTAAACTCTCAGTAAAGCTTAGATTAGAGTCCAACTTCTTACATTTATGTGGACTTTTAGTTTCTAAACTAATTCAACTAATAAGGCTACCCCAATAATTAGGTGGTGTTGCAATCTCTTTGATCAACAACTTACAATGAAATTGCTTTTTTTTTAATAAGGGTGACACAAAATTTCAAGTTTCCACTCTCTGACCAAAAAAAACGTTTGTCCAGTAAACCAGTGTATACATATCAAAGCAGTCAGTCATTTTAAAACAAGCTGAAAAGTCAACTCAGTCTGAACAATAACAATTCTATGACAATCACTCAGAGCTCAAACATTTCTGTGTTACTGCATACTGACCTCTAACTGGAAGAGAAGTAGAAACATACGTTTGAATGTTTGTGTGCACCATCAGCACACAAACAAATAAATAAAACAGCACATGACTAAGTTCAAATGTTTCTTCTGTATCTATTGAGCAGCAAATCAAGATATTTACAGGACACTTATCCTTGTTGCCCAGCGGAGCAGTCAGTGGAGGATTGAACTGAAGTGTTTGGAGTGGAGTTCGCAGCACTCTGCTGATGATGATCATATCTCAGTGACTAAACCCTGCATTCAAATTTCACCTGATTATGTGGCTGCTCTCAAGCATTCAAACCATCCAAATATTGTGTGCAAACACACAGAAATGCTCCTTTAAGTTAGTCCAGTCTTTTTTGATCATGTGTGTGTGTGTGCGTGTGTATGAGTGCATGTTTGTCCTCAGAAGGAGATATCCTTCACTAGCTTGTATTGGTGCTCTGTGTCTGTGCTAGCACACTTCACAAATGACATAGCTAGTGTTCTGGTCTGACTGAGCAGATCCTTATCACTGCACAAGGAAGCAGAGAGAAAACAGAGGTAAATAAATGAAAAGATGAGGTTTGAAGGTTGCAAAATGAAGGATGGATGGTTGGATGGGTAGTAAAAAAGAGACCAACAGAAGTGAGGAAAGAAGGAGGGAAGAAAGGAAGGAAGGAAGGAAGAATGTCAATACATCAGTATTCTACGTGTCCCCGGAAACACTGAAAACCTGAAGTGACTTATCACAAGCACAGCAGTAAGAGTAAATAAAACACATCACAACATGGAAATCTTATTTCAGGCTCTCAGGTTCACGCTGTTATCAGGTTTCCTCAGTGTGAGTGCATTTCCCTCCACAGTTAAAGTATGAGTGATGAGAAGACGTGGGGAAAAGAAGCAGGGAGAATAAATGTAATGACAAATAGATGACTAAAACTAGCGCAGGTAAAAACTGGAACTTTTTGAATGAAATGAATAACACTAGAACACGAACACTGAAACCTGATAATTGCCTACAGTTTTCCTCCATTTCATTTTCTCCATGTACAAAATTTGAGATTATCAGCTACAACAACACGAAACCCTCACTAAAATAAAAAAGCATAACCAGGGTCTACCTGAACCATCAGAGCGGCAAAAAGACATTCACAACCAATCACAAATAGGATGAAGCAGATTTAAACCAAAGGGAAGAAGAGGAGCAGGATGGACAGTGTTGACTGATAAAGATGGGGTGAGGAGGGATCAAAAAGAATCACTACACCAGCAGATTTCATGACTGATGGAGTAAAGGAGCAGTTTAGACTTAGAATGCATTATCATCAAACATGAAGGAAAATATTGGGAATATTTTTTAAGATTTGTGGGTTTCCCTAAAGGAATGTAACACGTTATAATACAGTTAGTGCAGACGATGTCCATTACATAAGTTTTCAATATCAATATTTTACATTGAACGGTGTTATGATGTAAAAGAATATGACTACCAGTTTCTAAAAGGGAACTTCTGAAACTCTGGAGAGGCAGATCTTTCAAATCAGTTGTAATGTTAACTACTGTTGACTTCTTTAAAACAGTAAGGTGGATTATGCAGAAGTCTTATTCAGTAGGAAATTTATAGGAAACAAAAATAAGGTTAAACTCAGGTTGGGTCATTTTATCTAGAGAGAAATCAAAGTTTAATGTCAGCATGACATTTGATGATTTAGAAATCAGTTTTGATTCAACACAGTCAGAGCTGTGGTTTGGTTTTTTGAGATGTCAAAACAACAGTCATCAAGGGGAATTTTGTTTAAATGGGTTGACCAAAGGAAGGAGTGGAGGGATAACTTTGAAAATCTAATTTTCTGTATTTGTCAGTGTGTGCATCTCACCTCTGCTCCAGCTGTTTCATGGTGGCAGTGATCTGATTGGTCTTCTCCTCTAGACGGGTGATCATGTTGTTCTTCTTCTTCATCTCCTCATCAGATGACTGGCAAACAAACGGATGTATAAGCCATAATAGTAACAGCACTGGATGTACTGATTTACATATATGTGCTTGTACCTGCATCTTCTGGTACATTTCTACGTTGATGGCCTTGACTTCATCTAGCTGGTGTCTCAATCCAATCAGTGTGTCCTGTTGATGGCAGACAAAGATGTCAAAGATGCTTTAATCATTATCTGTTTGACAGCTGTGAGTTTAATGGTCTAGTTTGTCAGATTCTGAGCTGATAGTCTCTGAAATGTGTCCAGGACAAACTGTGTTATTGCTTTCCATGCATGTCATAGTTGCAATAATGAAGCTGACGTTACTCTAATGATGCTGATCCTTTTCGGACATGTTGGGTTTCTATTATTAACTTTCTTTTTTTTCAAATGTTTTGTTTTTGTTATTTTTATTTTATTTATTTTTTTCTATTTTACTTTCTTGTGATACTCATACATGTTCAAAATAAAAGCATAATTCAATTCAATGCTGAGCGTTTATTCGTGTGGCGGTTTTGTATCATGATATAAGCAGCCTTCTTAAAAAGCTGACATGATGCTGCTGTCTCTTCATGTCACAGCCTGGCTACAAATATCTGCTGGCAATGTCTGTGAAGCAGAGTTCACATGTTGGTGTTGTGGACTGCTACGAGGATGGGCACAGGAGTGAGCAAAGTATTAAAGCATATGAGCAAGAATAGGGTGGTGCGATATTATCCTCATCAAAGTGATGATGATGATGAAGTCTAAGGGGCAAACACATGATTTAAAAAGCTTTTTTTGAACTGAGTCTAAATACCACTAAAAAACAGTGGCTGGGTCTTTTGGCTTCTCTTATTTTAATTTCTACAGTATCTCAAAAATGCCTTGGATGTCCCTGTTGAGTCTGTTATGGTTTGGATTTTTTTTGTTGTTTGTATATTTTTAGGTTTTGTTTTCTTGTTTTTTTTTCTAGTTTATGATACAGCGTATTTCATGATCACCCTGACTGGGTAAATTTGGGGGGGTTCATATGGATAAGTGTGGGCATACAGTATTAATTTTAAGCCACTAGTTAGTTTTATTTAGTGTGGATGAGAGAGAGAGAGAGAGAGAGAGAGAGAGAGAGAGAGAGAGAGAGAGAGAGAGAGAGAGAGAGAGAGAGAGCATAGTTTTTACTGGCCGCTAGTTTCCTTTGCTCACTGTAATCATCATTTTTTTTGCACATTATTATGAGTTAATTATCTTTTTTCATTAATAAAATGTGTAACTTATCTTTACAGATTTCAAAGATTTTTATTTTACTGCAAATACTTGGCCTGACCTCAACCACCTAGCGGCCTTTTTCTTCTTGAAGTTGCTACCGTAAATATACTGTTCAAAAAAAAGTTAAAGGCAGTGTTGGTAATCAGATTTGGATACACTTTCTATTATTCTCCTTAAAATGATCTTTATGTCCCGATGACAATCAACGCATGTGTTCTTAGAATAGAGCGTAAAATAGCCTCTGTCTCCAGCAGGAGTAAACCTTGGAAAACACCAGCCAATCCTAGCGTTTGGTATCCAATTTTCTAAACCAATCAAATCCTGTTCTGCCCGCCTCCTGCGTGCACTGGCCCCGATTCAATGCAAATTAACCAAGAGGGATCCAAGTATGCTGGAGAATGGCAGAGAAACTATCTATAACCCCAATTACTGGTAACATAGTGCAGACAAAAAGGAGGCACTTTTGCTTTTGCATTTTCCTAAACTTGTTTTTTTTTTTTTAAGTTTTAAATTTCTCTGCCGCTTTAAGACAAGAATTGACTCTCTCACCACTGAATTTGTTTAAAAACACTTTTTGTTTACGACACATTCAGAGAAAAAAAAACCCAAAGTGAGTGAAACTGCTAATAACCAGTAATGCTCAAAGTAAAAGACTCCATGGCTCAGTGGATGTCGATGACATCCAGGCCTGAACAAATTTAACAAAAGATTTTAAATTGCTTTTACTTTGACAGACCACATTTGACATCCAAAAATATCACGGCAAAGGTGATGTGGGACTTAACTTTTTTAACAGTTCATATTTGCCTAACCTGTTTTTCATGAATATCTTTCTCCAGAAGTTTCATAGCCAGCTCCATTTCCTGTTTCATCGATACCTGGACTACCAGCTCATTCTCCACATCCTAAAAATAAAGCCACATGCATACATTATTTGTAAACATATTGTCTCTATATACATATTAAAACACAGTTAACACACACATACACACACAGGGTCACAGGTCTGACCTGTCTTAGCTGACACTCTTCCTTCAGTTGCCTTCGAGCCTCGTTGTACATCTCATCCAAGCCCTGGCGAGACTGTCTATACGTGTCTCTCTCCACAGACACATCACCTTGAGTTACCTGGATATAAAAAAAACATTCACAGGAAGAAGTTGTTAGTCATGTCATGTATCAGCTGTAAGGGTCAGATCTGGAAAAAAGGTTTGGGGCAAAATGAAAAGTTACATTTTCAGGTTTAATGAGGCAATGTGAATCCACTGATACATGTTTCTCCTGCATTTTGACAATACAGTGTTTATCCATTGTGGTTGTGCATGTGTGACTCCATACCTCTAATTGTTGTTGTGCCTTCAGTAGAATAAGACTGTTTTCACTCCGCAGCTGCTGGTTTTCTTCCTGTAGTTTGATGATGTTGTTCTTGGCTATGGCTAACTGTAAACATAAACACACAATGACAGTACTTCGACTTAACAAAATGTTTGACAGAATGATAACATTAACTTTTATGATTACACAACAAGTTACAGAAGTAGCTTCCCCATTCCAGAAAACAAAGGTTGATCAAGCGTATTTTATGATACTGTTACAGATTTAACATAACAAAAATGCAAGATTGGTAATGAAGATCATCAGTGAACTCTGTGTGTTTTACCTCCTCTATGAGCTTGGAGTTGGACTTCTCCAGGGAGTCTACTCTACCTTGGAGACCATGAACTGTGGAGCTAGATGCACAAACACAGGAAAGAAACGATATTACACTTCAAGTTAACACCAAAATGTATGTTATAGGTTTAACCTTCCTAACTAGTGCAGACGCTAGTTGTAAGCTGCATGACAGCTGCAGGTGCTGTTAATCTTATTTGTATTTCAATTAAAGGCAGAGGATCAGTTTCAGTCTACTTAAACAGAATGTGAGAAAAGAAAAAAAGGGAAAGGTACAGACTGTTTTAACGAGTCTGTCTCTTGGGACACATGGCACACAGTTGTACTCCTTAAAAAACAGACTGGATCTAGTCAGATCCCTCTTTATAAGAAACCAGCCATCAAAGCCTTTCCTTATGATTGAAGTTACTGTGACACTAAAACATCATACCATAAACAGATAAAGGGAAATGTTACAAAGAAATAAATACAAAAAGTAGCAGCTAGTGAAACGTAGCATATGGAGAAAACCCTGCAGGCCAGTCTGTTTAAAAAAATAGTGACAGAAAATCCATCTTACTTAAGCTGTCTGTTCAGCTCCTCCACATAATTCTTCTGATCCAAGATGGATGCGATTTGGCTATTTCTGTTACCATGGGAACAAGAATTCGATACAGCTCTGCATCAGATTTAGAGGCCAAAGAAACCAGGTGAGTCTTAAAAATAAAATATAAAAAATGAAGAGACGATAAAAACTCCTACCTCTCCTCACTCCTGTAATCATCAATGTCATTCTTCAAGTACATGGAGAAGTCAATGACCCCAACCTGAAAGAAAAAATAAACAAGTTGGGCTCGAATTATTCCTTAAGTGACATATTCTTGAAATATGCCTTCTCATATGCATCATGTTATTTTTTTGTCCCTTTCTTTATCATCTTAAGGCTCCAGTGAATGAAGAAAACCATAATAATACCTGTTAAATCTTTACCCAAAATACAAATTGATGTACACAAACACAAAGTCTCATCAGGTGTCTCATTTACACTGAGTCAGGTATGAACACAGAGTCTGTTTAGGTAGTTTGCATTGGGATAAACGTTGTTTGCACTTTGGAAACACTCTTCACCCACAGAGTGGTAACATGACACCAGTGTCTGTTCAGTTGGTTTAAAAGATAACGTTGCAAAAGAGAAAATTCTTATCTGCATTTTTGCCTCCTCATCCTAGATTCAAACTTGTTTTTTTCCAATGCAGCAACAATAAGTTGACCTTTAAGTTTTACTGATGTTTCATTCAACATCCACTTCCTCTTAAAGTCAATCCAGTCAAAGAGAGAAAAAATATTAGAGAACACTGTAACTCCAGCTTATGTATCATGGATAAATCATTAAAATTGCACTTCACATCAGATGCAAATGCTTTTTCATCTTAAGACTAACTGTATTGTCTCCAGCAGTGGTTACCTGAGAGTCAAGATCCTCGCCTTTGACACACAAGTTGGCATCAATGACGTTCAGGCCCACCAGCAGACCGACAATTACTGCTCCCTCCTCCTCGAGCATCAGAGCTGAATTCTCATAGAAATCACTGAGAAAAACACAAAAACATCTTGAATACCTAAGAACACTCTTAAAGGTACAGCACACAGGGCTGCATACAGTGGCTTTGAAGTCAGGTTTTAACTCAGTGGTCCTTGCTGTGGATGTGAAGTACGGGCTGTTCTAATACCACTTTATATGTTTGTCAAGTTCCAGTCACTGATTGATTAAATAACCCTCTACTTGGTGATTAGAAAAAAGAATTCAAGTTTTTTTATCTGAATCTGGTTAACATGACTTACACAATAGGATTTGTTGAATGATAAAATTATTTAGTATCAAGCTTTGATATGAATGATTGTTACAGTTACAGTAAACTCACTAAGTACTCAGCCCTTTCTCTGTATGTGTGTGTACCTGAGCAGGTCTTTTCTGGTGATGAGGAGTCGCAGGTAGTCAGCAAGCCGTTTCTGCATGAGAGCCAGGCGCAGCCAGGCTCTGGCCCTGCCTAATGGAGTCCTGAAAAGAAACACAAACACAGAAGTGATAAGATTACATTCTTGGGTAGTTTAAGGGTTTGGAGCTGGTGGTTTTAGGGGAATGTGTTTAAAATGCGTCTAGTTTTGTTTTGATCTGTTGAGTCAATCTACTTTAGTTCTTGTCTGTGTTTCTCTCTCTTTATTGGAGATTAGCAATAAATGTCCTAACCTAATTCACTGTTCCCTTTTTTAACATTGCAAAATAGCTATAAAAAAATAAAACAAGTTTCAGTTCACCTATGTTTCAACTCAGAAACTAAAACTTGTTCTTGAATGCGTAACCTTATTTTGGTGGGAAAAATATCTTCATGTTGAGAAAACTTTGCTCTGCTGCATGTCCGTTGGTCTGACTCAGCAGCGGCAAAGGAAACACTCTGTTCTCCATTTGAAACGGATCAACTGTTCCTTATTTTGTTGGATCAGACAAGACCTGAATAATACTTACTTTATTCCCCCCTGGAAGCTCTGCTGCTACACAGTATCTGATAATGGAATAACGAAGTAAAGAACTACGTGGAAATCATGTGAGTGAGAGAGATGAAGCGCTAGCCTGCTAAATGTTTCCACTAAAGGACACTACATGAGTATTAATGATAGTTATAATGAAAATATGAGTTTTCCTTTCGTCACATAAACACTTCATTTCATTTTGTTCAACATGTAAAAACATTACACACTGCTGCACCACAGCTGACTTTTCTTCTGAAATGATGTCAGTTTAAAGGCTCATTTCAAGCTCAGTGACTTATAAGCTATCTATAAGGGCTCTAACAGTAACAAACAGACAAAGGAAAAAAAGAAGTAGAGAAATAGTGACCAGAAAGAGGTCAGACAGTATGAAGTGGAAAGGTGAAGTGAAAGTTAATCACACTCAGGTGTGAAACTGCTCTGGCTCATGTCTCATCCTCATGTTACAGGTGCATATGAGTGTAAGTAGTAGTGTAAAAGGACCTTGTTTCGCCTGTATAATGTCAGGTTAAGTTGTGCATGTAATCATATGTGTCTCACTTCAGTCCAGGCAGGTCTCGTACAGAAGCGGATATCTCTGCAGCTTCAGGACACAATTTCTCCACCAGCTCCAGAGGACCCCACAGAGACTTGTTAAAGCCTAGAAAGGACTTTTTCACTGAAGACACAGGAAAGACACAGTAGTTAGAAACAAACAATGAGCCATAAAAATCTAGAAATTACACTTTTTAAAGAGGCACAAAATCAACTGCACAGGTCAGACAGAGATTATATTGAGATTTCTGATTTAGCCAAGCTTGCACAGTACCCCCCCCCCCCCCCCCCCCCCCCCAAACACACACACACACACTTCTACCTCTAAGGCCATGTTTGAGGCAGTGCTCCATGACAACAAAGAACTGCTGGAGAGGAGGGTAGTCAGAGTCTAGTGTTCGTCCAAAGCTCAGAGCCGACTCAATCAGCCCTTTAATACTCAGCTTGGCCATGTTCAACAGGTTGGCTCTCTCCATGGCCATGGGGTCCCGCATGGCTGTAGAAAGAGACATGAAAAACAAAAACTTCACCTGAAGTATGTTTAAATGCCAACAGCAGTTTGGATGTACAAAATAATTCCAGGTAGCAATCATTTTCTACACAAATGTGTTTTTATATGATTCAGAAATTTAAAAAACGTGTGAAAATGCATACTTTGTCATTTATGTCATATTTGAAAATTGTACCAAAGCTACCACTAACAGCACTTCAAAACACACCTAAAAAGGAGGTGATGTATTGCCTTTAAGAAAAAAAACTTCAGGGCCTGTAGTTGAACCCTCCAATATAAGTATGCTTTTACATGCACAACACATGGACCTCTGAGTTAATGTGTAGCTAAAACAAGAACATGACCGAACAATGTCAGGTGAAAACACTGGTATGTTGCCTAGGAACAGAGAGAAGCTTTTATCTAGCAGGCACAGAGACACTGACCAATCAACAGATGCTTTCTAAGAGCAGAGTGGATGTTGGGTGCCCTTGGGTAGAGAGCCCTGAGGACACCGAGGACAAACAGAAACCCTCTGACTGTGTATTTAACAATGAACTATAATGTTAGTTTCCTTGTTAATTTCATGCACCCTTTAAAGTTTATGAATGTCTGTCTGTCAGAAACCAAGCATAGTTATGAGCGTGTGGGGCCTTCTTCTGACAGACACTAGAGCTTTTTGGGCACACTACCAAAATCAAACCAAGAGTGCTGTTATTGTTATCATAGTCATCATAGTTTGCTGATTGTTAGCCTAATTCAGTTGTCAGGCTAATTTTCTAATCTTCAACTGCATTTGATTTGTATTCAGTTATTTGTTATGAAAAACACTGTGACAAGAATCAGTTGTAACGGTACATTAGACGATTATGACTATAAAAACCACGATTCTTACAATTACTGGAAAAAATATATAGATTGATGAACCAGGATAATGACTGAAGGAGAAGTAAATAGTTGAAGACCCTCTCGTAAATCCAGCAGCGTTACTAAATCAGTGTAAAATCAAGGTATCAAACAAACACACGTTATTATATGAACTCAAACAGCCCCTGGGAGCTTTTTCCATTAGCATCAGTGCAGCATGTGATACTGAGGGTGAAGTTGTTCCACTGCGAACACTGACAGAGGAGGATGTAGCAGCAAAGTATGAGAGCAGCGCGGATCTATGAAAAATCAATTGGCCACACGAAGAGGATGGGGAGGCAATGTTGGATGTGGAGGAGAGAGATGTATCAACTATCTCATCTACACATCAGAGGAAACTGTTAACTCTGCTCCATTTAGCAACAGACTAGGTGATTGGTTGTTCGTGCACACTTTGGGAAGGGGGATGTTTATGTGAACTCCCTGATAAGCACAGAGAGGGTCACATTACCTCCTGTGTCCCTGACACAATCAGATACTAGATGTCTGCAGAACCAGAGCCTCCTTTACACACAATCTTCCACCTCCAGAATGAACCTACCGCCCCCTGATGCGGCTAACACCCTACCTTGGACGGTCCAGTCGCCGGGCAGAGACGTCCTGTGCTCCGACACTTTTGGTAGGACGTGAATGCTCCCTGAGATGGTCTCGGATGCTTTCCTGGCCAAAGCAAAGATAGGAGCCTGCCATCGCCCGTCTCCTCCTCCTCCTACACCACCTCCACCTCTAACCGTGCTGCTACTGTTAGCTTTATCCCCAACAGCAGATTTCTCCTCCTGTAGCCTCAAAATGCCAAACACCTGAGACTTCTCTTTGGTGCTGTCCGCCTCAGACAGAGACAGGTCGTGGTCTGCGGATGATGCCATGTTCACAATCCTTTGAAATGACTACGGTGCGAAAACAACCAGATTCATGCGGGATGCTAATCGTTAGCGACCGTTAGCCTGGTGAACAATTCAACCGTCGACCATTGTCAACCGTACCGTAAAATACCTGTGTCACCACTGGCCAGAGCACTGACAGATCCGGGTAGAGTCAACACCAACCGTCGTGTTGGACTCGTGCTGGATAACGTAGGCGTCCGTCTACATGGTGAACGTTAGCAGCGGAGTCACCACAGACAGCTGCTACAATGATTTAAGACGTATTTAATTGACATCCCGGTTTAGCAGAGGTTTGTTTACACCTTGCAGACCTAGCAGACAGTTGGCTTCTGACCGTCCCGCTGCACCCTCTGGAGGGGCGGTGTCAAAAGGCTCACAAGACACACAAAAGGAGCACTACGTAATGATTTAAGGTGGTTACCGTGTTGTGGACGTGCCGCCCCCTGGTGGCTGAAGGGTATTTTCATGTGCGCCTGTGTGGGAATTTCACCAAAAACATTTTTAGCTTATTGAATCATGTAGATTAGATTGGCTACAATTATGAGGTCCTTGTGTCAAATTTCACTACGGCTCTTGGTTATTTTCGCCTAATTTTATGTACTCCAGTTCGTATTTTTAGTGGAATGACATTTCTGGGAAGATTAAACTTTAAAACAGAATTTTTAAATATGTAATCTGCTGCATTACTGAATAAACTACCAAATAACATATGAAATGTAACTAATATTGCTTTGAAAATAAAATGCCGTTTTCACATCACAGTAGTAACAATTGTGACATATTTAAATTGTGTGACATTCATCAGCTGTATTTCTTCTCTGATTGTTTGTCTTTGGATTCTTTATGTTAGATTTTGAAGTTCAGGAGCCTTTTGCTACTTTAACACTTCACTCAGTATATTTCTGGTTAATTTGATGCTTTAACACCAAGAAGACAAGGTGTGTAATACATTTTGCGATTATTGCATTCACACTTCCTGAAGTCTTTCAGGCAGGTCTCTTCAGGTAAAGCATCTTTATCCTTCCTGCTATCTTTTAGGGTTTTCCTTTTTTTTTTGTTTTCAGTGGTGGTAAACTTGATTAAAATTAAAACTGAAAAAAGTTAAACCAATAAATTAAATTCTGTGTCTATAATTTCCAAGATGAACAAAATTTTGGTTTGTGACTTGTCGACAAAATATCTCGAGTCTGGTTTTGGAGGTGGACTTTGTACTCATGAGTATTTTGTAAATCCTGCCTAATGCCATACTTTGAAATAATGTCAAACCAGAAGAGGATACAATGCAAGGCAGAAAATCCAGGAAACTCTAGTGATGGGGGTAAAAGTAGATTAAACGTATCTACCTTAGCAAACAATGAAGTTTTCAAATAAAATAAAAGTGAAACCTGTTATCGATAACTGTCTTTTTGAAATACCAATGATTATGTTAATGGATTTCTCCATTATTTGGTTTAATAATGGTAAAATTGTAAACTGTGGGTAAAAAGAAATCTTTCAGTTCTTGTTCTTTTCTGACCAGCAACCATCTATGGCCACGAGATAATTAGTTTAGATTAATCAATAATCACAGATGAATCTGTACATTTGACAAAGCTATTTCAGGTATACTAAAAATTGTATGAGACAGTCTATTATTCTCTTAAGCAAGTTTATCAAAACAGGTATAATCTGAAACCATAAATATTGTCATAGATTATGTCTTAATTTGTCAGACTATAAATGGTGCTTCACTGATTAGTGATCAATGCCTTCTTTCAGGATGGGTTATTTTAATGGTCACTTTATTTTAGACACAAGGGTTTAACTTATCCTAAAACTGGTTTAATTAAAGCAGTGCTGTTGGCAGGAACTGTTAGTTTGGGAGCGTCAGTGGAAGTTGACAGGGAACGTCACCTGTAGGACAAAGAGTATTTTATTCAATAAGCACTTTTTTATCCTACCTTGGCTGTATGCTAGTCGCTCCATACTCTCACTGTGAGTGATGCCCCAGCGGTGAAGACTCTGAGGGGAGTACATGGTGAGTGGAAATCTCCTCTGCTCGCAGTTTGTTGTACAAATAGAAAAAGGTAAATCAAGGTGATCCCTGAGTCTTAAAGCAGTGCACTGTGGTCTGCTTTCTGATGAAGAGGTGCCACACAGTCAGGTCTCTTCAGATTCCTCGGTCAGGTTTAATCACAGCCTCAAGACGTGCTGGGTGTCTGTTGGGGTGTGAGGGACATGAAATGACAGAGCAGATTGTCATAATAAGTCATGGGAGACACAAGTTCTTCTGATACATATTTGCTTGACATCCCATTTATATAACACTTCTGGATAGCCTACCAGAATGCACTCAAAAATTGCTCTTGACTCCTTATTTATAACTTCATTTAACTGAATGGACGTAAAATATCGCATTATTCAATAATAACAATAATACATTGCCAAAAAAGTTAATTTCAACATAAACTCTAAAGTAACTCCCTGTCAGCAATCTGTAACAGACCAGTAAGACACCACTCACCCATAAACCACAGATTAAGACCATTACTGTCATGAATAATGCATGACAAGAAGTTACTCCCACAGATATATCTCTTAACTAGAATAAAACCTAATTTTTATGATGAAGGAGTTCAGGAACCACCAAAATAACTTTTTTTTTGCTGAAAACCATTTGGAAGTTTTACCTTTTGTGTGGGCAGTAGACTAGATCCCGGTGAACACGTCCGGTTAATCTCCACCTCACCATTGTATCACAACCTCCACCCACAATAACTGCACAATGTTAGATCCATACTTCAGACAGCCAGAGAAACTAGCAGCACTGTAGCAGAATGGAGGCCTGGATGGAGGGATCGCTGGTGTCAGACTTTTTGTTCTCCCCTTCTGATTGCCATAATGTCTCTCACTCACTCTCTCTCACTCACTCACTCACTCACTCTCTAATAGCTCAGGGGTGACCAGGATCATATGACCGGTTTCTTGCAGATCTGTAAACTCTTTAGCTGACTGGTTACTGCCTGTGTTAATTCTCTGAATGGCTGCTTATTCGCCAAGCAAGCAGAGAATTTATAACCCACGCTGTTACCTTTTTTCTGATTTCATCACCTTTTTTGAACATTTCATCCTCTTCTAACCAGCATTTTTTTCTGTGCTTTTCTGTTTCTGTCCTTGCAGTTTAACTTTATGCATTTTTATTTCCCCCCTTTTTTTTTTAAATCTATAATTTCATTTTTGTTTTTCTTTGCAATGTATTTGCTTTCTGGAGAAAGAGCATTAGACATTTTGTAATTCTGCAGCTTTGTTTGCTTGTGCATGTTTAGCCTCTTTTTCTTTGGGCGACAAATCTGCTTTCACTATTTCTCCACAATGAAATGATAATAAATTTGTGTTATTGATTCAATATTTACACCTGGGTTAGATACAAAATAGAAACTGCATGTCAGTCAGAATTTGCAGCCTACAGATGAGTTCATCCTGATTTCACATGTAATGTAAATATGACTGAGGCTCCTTTTTTTTGTTCATCTTTGAATTACTTTTCCTTTCACTCCATCCTTTGTCTTCCATTCTGTTTGTACCGCTGCGTCCACCACTTCTGAACCACACCTAAACAAACGCACCACCGAAGACCACTGTCATGCAGGGTGGTATGTTTGTACCATATGACCATGCTCATCATCAGTGGAGGAACACACCCTACAGCATGACAGGCAGCTGCAGCAGCCAGTGAATGGTGTTCACTGGAGTCATTCCAACCAATACAAGTGATGCTGTTTCATGTTGTATCCATCCTTTCATGCAGCAGCGGTGCAGGATTTCTGTGATGCTATGTTACTGATACTGATGCACCGATTCAACACCAAACAGTAAGGACAGCAGAAGAGCAGCGTTCACAAAATAGAAGACAAGTAATGGAGTCTCCCCACAAAAACCTGTGCTGCCATTGTTACTACTACATCTATGTTAACTCTGTAAATGTGTGAATTTTGCATCTCACCACAGGCAGAAGAGAGATCGGATGAGTATTTTCGTAGCTTGTCAGCCCTTAGTAGTCCAGTCCAGACGGTCAAGCCTATCCTCTGGTCCAGTATGACTTGGTGGAAAGAGCTGATCTATCTTTTTGTTCTAATGTAGAGGTGCTGCAATGCTGTGAATGAAAATAAGCCTCTGTAGCTCACAGCAGTGAGCCGGTACACACTCAGGAGACATCACCAACAGGAACCACTACCATCACTCCACACACCACCCAATGACAAGAGAGCAAGGAGCATGAAAGAGGGGGAGGAGTTTGGGAGTGACAGCAAATGGGGGGGGGGGGTGTAAAGGAGAGGAAAAGAGAGGAATGGAATGGAGTGGAAATGGAAAGGCACTCCCATGAACCTACACATACAACCCCACCCATATGAGCTCACTTCATTGATAATAAAATCCTGCTGGAAATGAATGAAACCATACAAAAATTGCTGAATTGTGCAGCAGCTGTAACAGGAGGGCTAAGCATGTTGTTTGCAGCCAGTTCCTAATTGGGAATCTAAGATGGACTTATGACTAGTGTGCATTTTTTGTGGTGGTGAATGACTTGGCAACTCAGGCAATGAAACAGTGACGCTAATGCTGAGGGCTGGGGATACAAGGCAAGGCCATCTTTAGTTCAGTTTTACAAATTAAGATGCAAAATAAAATAAAATAAATTGATTTTACAAAATAAAATTAACATTTAAAAAAATATATATATGAAAATATATTTTTTTGCATAAACTTGGGAAGTATTTTCAATTTCCTGGCTCCCCCGGTTACAAAGTTGAAGAAAAGTACTTCTATCAATGCAAGCACTGGAAAAAAACAACAACAAGATACTCAGTGTTTGAGTTATGTGTAATTGTGACTCTTAGTTTGTTACTTTAAATTCTGCTTTACCACACAAACATTACTCAACCTATTGTTAAAAATAAATCAGTTCTTTATTCCTGAAAAACCTGGTCACAGTTCCCGAGAGAATCTTCAGCTGGTTGTGAAATAGACTGAAATTAATTGTGATTCCTCCTTATGTGCTACAAAGGAAACAGGATTACAACAAGAGTGAGTATGTCTTCATAGTTATCGTTGGTGCGGGGTTCGTGTCAGACATCAGGCTGTGGAGACAGATTGTTTTTACATTGTCCATAGAAAAGTTTGCATTTGACCTTTGGGGGAAAGCAGGATTTTTTTTTAGAAGTAATATTTACACATGTAGAAGACAAAATATGCAGAGATAAAATGTGCATCTTGTCCAGAGGTGACTGAAGTCAACACAAACTAAAAAGTTCCTCATTGATGCTTCAAGAGGTATTCTTGCACACATTTTTCCAACAGTCATAGACCCAATAACTTGAATGCCTTTAGGTAAAATAATGTAAGGACATTTTTTTATTTACATCCCATCCACCCACATTCAAAATGAAACATTTTTCTGTTGTCAAGCCAAGACATAAAACTTACAAAAAAGCACTAAATTTTAAAAAATCTACATATTAATATTTTACAGCACTAATTATTAATAAATAAATATTAATGGACAGCACTGGTAAAAAAAAATCCATTTACAATGTTAATGTTGAAGAGTTGAATAACAAGTCCTTTTACCAACCATACATTTTAACTGGCAGTTCAGTCCTCAAACTCTGCAGCATAAAGTACTTGCTGGAATTTCATCCGCACCTCCATTCTTTTTTTTATGGTGAGTCTCTTCAGCGAGGGCAGAAGGCTGAGCAGAAACAGTTCGTCTTCATCTCTGAGGTTGGCAAGAGCATCAGCAGAACTTATCTCAGTTTCTGTGGTGGTTTTTCTCTTACGTTTCAGGGAGACCCCCATCTCCTGGTGACTGTTTTGAAAAGACTCCACCAGTGAACAACTCGTACTAACGACAGGCAGGGGACACTGCTGCTCCTTCTTGTCTTTAACTCGCTCCTTCTCCTGGTCATCACTACTCCCAACTCCCTGCATGGCATACAATAGTACAGGTCAGCTTAACTTTAATAACAAGCTTAATTTTTGTGAGTGATCACTGTAAAAAATAAAAAGAATTAAGTTTTAAAAAAGAACGCTAAAAGAAAGCTGTAATAAAGAGGGCTTGCTGATTCCTTGACTGAAATTTGATAAACTTAGCTGAATGTATGATTTGTGTAATAGGAAACAACATCAACATTCAATAGCGGGGGGCGCAATAGAAAAGCTTTTATTTTGAAATCCACCCGGAAAGTCTTTGTCGATCATGTCAAAAGAGCTGAGGCCGATGTTCTGTCGAGTTGCGCTCCTGTGTCGAAAACATGGAACCCATGCGCGAATGAAGGATAATTGTATGAAGGTTATGTGTATGACCACTTTATATTAAACCACTACCCCCTTTATTTGCATTAATAGATTATGGAGAGAATGCCTTAATATTTTCACAAAAAAGCTTTGTTCAATATTTCAGGAAAGGCGTTTCTAAAACACATTGAGTCACTTTGCAGTATATTTCACCGATTCACTTTACACGGTGAGCAAAGAAAAAAATCTATTGTACTTTAAACACTGGAAGAAAAAATTACTGAGATTACGGAAGCATAAATTTTCTGCTATGGAACAAGTGCCCAGGATTGCCCTGAAAGCACATCATTGTTGCTCTGCGCATGCTCAGCGCCTCGTTGAGGCACATCAATAAAGGTAACTCTACTTGACAGAACACCGGCGGTGTACGCGGCGGTTTGACAATCTCGTTCTCATTACAGACTTTACAGTCATATACATCCCGATTTTTATCAGTCTTTATGTTTAATTATTTAATGATCTCAACCTCGTTTACATTAATCTCTATTGAAACCTTACAGCTACACCAAAATACTCCCAAATACCGTAAATTTCGTTCCAATAATGACCAATACTCGAAATCAAAATACGCTGCCTTTCGAACAAGTTCCAACTTAAAATTCAAAACAGACACTGAAAATTGTTGTAAAAGAAGTGAATGGAAAAATAGACGACAAACCTCGTCGGTCTCCCTCATAACTCCTGCTCTTGGTTTGACATACGCACTGAGCCAGCCGAGCTGGTGGTACAGAGCGGGAACAGGCCTCTCCGCCGGGTTCTCCTCGTCCGTTAGCGGAGGGAAACTTCTCTTCGCCATTCGCTTCTTCGCTTTACAGAACTTGTCGCGTAGGTTTTTCCATTTCAGTTTCACCTCCTCCTCAGACTTCCCCATGTTGTCTGCTATTTCCTTCCATGACATATGGCCCTTAAGACTGTCCTTGTAATCTCGCCGTGACTTGTCGTACAGATTCGGGTGATCACGTATCAAGTCTGCGAGCTTCTTCTCCATGGCGTTCATTTTGTTTCGTTTGTGTTTACTTCGTCGCGAAGTCGTGTCGTCGGCGGTTAGCAGCCGAGGTTCGTGTTGGAAGAAGGAAGTACGAAGCGCATCCAATTCAAAATAAAAGTGTTTTTTTCTTCCTGTTGTTGAGCTTTGCTATATTATTCTTCCTAACATCGCTGCGTTACATTCAGAACAATAAATATGTACAATACATTTAATGTTTGTGCCAAATAACTTTCAAGAAACGATCCATTTCATGCTGTTTTCCTTTGGCACTTTACTACTGTGCTTCTTGCCTGTGAACACAAGATGGCAGAATTGCGCTTGGTTTTTACAGAATTCCTGTCCCTGACACCTTGTAAGTAGTCACTTACTGTAATACTGTAATTGTCACTAAGACTGGGTGTGCCATCACTGGTGGTGACATCTCTGAGATCATAACTGATCTCCTCAGAAGTGCTGTTCTCCTCAGTGCTGTCTCTGTAATCTGTATGAGGGAGGTGACACTCAGACTGCCTCCAGCAGAGACCATGTTTGATCTGGTGCTACTCATCATCACAGCCTTCACATGTAAATTTAACTCTGTGTAGTCATGCAATTACTCATCACACTGTCCCAGAGTCTGCATGTGGTAACCATTTAAAAAATATTTAAAACAGCCTTCATTTGAATTCTGCCCTTTGATTTTCACTTAAGCTAATTCTCAATCAAAAGAACCAACCCCACAGTGTAAAACACAGCAAGTAATAAAACTTAGACTAGGTAGAAAACAAGGTGTTCACCATAGCTATTTAAGTGGCTTTCATATATATATATATATATATATATATATATATATATATATATATATATATATAAATGGTTTGTAATAAAAGCCACATCAAATATCATATATGCTTTGGGGTAAAATAATTTTCAAGGACACGTTCTTGTACACCATTAAATGAAAATTAGCTGATACTGGTTATGCTGATTACAAAGAACGAATCATCAATAAGTAACACTTCACCTGTGTGTATTTCTTTGAGTTTTTTTTATTTCATTTATAAAATATTTTTAAACCATAAAGAAAAAGGGGAAAAATCTGTCATTTCGTCTGAGGAATAATTGCCCTAAAGTGACATTAAGATTTTTAAACTATAGATATAATTTATGATCAAAACAAACCCATAGACAGCAAGCTTTGATTTACCATGAGGATTTATCTATGATTTGCTGTTGTTTTGGTGCTAATTGCCTATAGGGGGAGCCACTGGGTTTCAACACAGTGCTGCACACCATCACAACAACCAAACATCTGCAGCAGGGCAGCGATACCACTGCATGTGACACTTATGACATTCAAGTCTTAGTTTTGGTATGAAGGTACTGTTGCTACTGAATTTTGTTATCAATGCATGGCCATTTTCATCTTTTGTGTTCAAATCTATGTGTAAATTAGTGGATGTTTTGCACTCTGTTATTTTTTTTTTAAGAAGATATATCTTATTTCCACTAGCATTTCAATAAAGTGCTATAGCAGAGGTACAGATTACTTTTTCAGACAGCTGATAAGAACAGTAAAAACTTCAGTCTGTAACAGTTTGATACGTTGTGCTGCTATGATGGCAGGTGATGTGTTAGTGCTACATTGTTATTCTTTTCCACCATAAATTCAGTTGTACTTGCTGTAATACAAATAGTCGTGGCCTATAATTGGCTTGTAACACTAATAGGTCAAACACAGTCATTGTTGCACTGTTAAAAACTATAAGATATGAGAACATAATTCATTGTCAGTTAACGAGTTACTGTAAATATTGCTTAACTATATTTCATCTTTGTACACCTCAATTATTGTATTTTTTCCCAATCTAAAAAAAAACATATATTTGATTAAAATTAAGAGTTTAAGTCAAAAGGATACATTAATCAACAAATTACAAAGTACATTGTATGGCCAGCAGTGGATACCACCAATGGCTATAAAGTCTGTGGGTATATATCCAGCTTCAGGCATTGATGAAAAATTTAACTAACTAACTAACTAACTAACTAACTAACTAACTAACTAACTAACTAACTGACTGACTGACTGACTGACTGACTGACTGACTGACTGACTGACTGACTAATAAATAAACTCAAATTTAAAGTACAATTTAATTTGTCTTGATTTTTTTATGGTTGTTGTGATTGAATGCAACTTTAACTTTTCTCATTCTCAATCAACCTAAAACTATGAGGCAGACAGGACACTAAATTTGATTATTCCCCCTCTTCATTTTTACTGTGTTAACATTTGCAGGTTATCTGTAATGTTTTCCTAAATATGACCAAGACCAACTCTTTAAGTGTCTACTTCTATTAAGGTTTTTAGGACAGGTAATTGTTTGAATCCAAACAATGAATCAGCTTGTTGAGAGGACAACAACAGTGGCTTCCCTTCAAGGGTCAGAAAATCCTGATCCCAATCACAGCACAGGAGAGATGAGCCAGGGAGCAGAAATATCACTTTTTCCCACTTTCCCTGCTAGGCAGTCCAGGAATTTGAACCATCGACCTTTCAGCTGCAAGGTCACATGTGCAACCATTTGGTGACTGTCCTCTACAAATGCACTGATGTTTGTGCTTATGTGTTGTTTATCACTTTGTCTAACCCTGGCAGTGGTTTCACGTCTTAAGCATATGTACGTTCAATCACCTTATTTGTCTTTATTAAAAAGTAGAAGTTTTCTTTTCAATCAGTGTCATGAACGGTGAAATCTTCACAGGAGCTTTAAAGCTTGCATGTCTGTCTGTCCGCTGTGTTATCTGCCTTTTCTGGGTGACTCAACATCCCAAATTGTCTCCCTTGTCAGACACACACACACACACACACACACACACACACACACACACACACACACACACACACACACACACACACACACACACACACACACACACACACACACACACACACACATCCTCTCCTGTGTGAATGATGTATTTATCTTAAGAGGAAAGGAGGAGGGAGAACAGAACAAGATACACGGCCTAAAAGCAGACAGCAGACAGGTAGTCAGAGATAAATCTGTGATGGAGTGTGTGTGTTTTGAAACATGCTGAGCCAGCTCATGAGACTGATTATGTAGGTCAGTAGTTTTACTAAAATCTTTGAACAACCACTTTAGTATAAGAGCTGCTTTCAAGGAAATTTTCTGCTTTTTCATCTGATCCTGATAGATGTTAATAACTGGTGTAAAGGAGAAACAGCCTGTGCTATTTGTGTGCTTGTGTGTGTGTGTGTGTGTGTGTGTGTGTGTGTGTGTGTGTGTGTGTGTGTGTGTGTGTGTGTGTGTGTGTGTGTGTGTGTGTGTGTGTGTGTGTGTGTTGTCGTAGAGCAGCTCTTTCCCAGACCAGTGATAAGTGTCACCTCAGTGGGGGCTTTGACACCTGGGCGGGTGTAAAGGTAGGGTGAGGGGGGACGTGAGAAGTCTGGGGTTCACACCTCATTGACGGTAGGAGATGATCCTGTAACTAACCTCCTAATATGCACTCTCTCTCTCTCTCTCTCACACACACACACACACACACACACACACACACACACACACACACACAAAACAAAACAGTCCTTCTTGCAACTACCTCACTTAACTATGACAATGAATAAAGAGCAAGTATAGATAGACTAGAAAGAGTACTGTATGTTTTGTAAAAAAAAAAAAAAATGCCAGCATCAAAACAGCTTCACATATCTGCATGTTGACTGTCAGAGCTCATTGGCTGAATAGTAGCTGCTGCTTGGTGGGTAGAAAATCAGTCAGAAACCACAGTTGATTTTGTCACAGTGGATTTCTGCCCTGGATATGTGACCTTTTTTAATGAACATGCCCCATGCTGGTGTAAAACCTGAGCTCCACTGCTCTTTGTGTCTCCTACCTGCTGCTCTTCCACTCTGATCTCATAAAACGACGTGAACTAAAGTATTGAGAGAGGTAGTGTGACTTTTCTTGGAGCTGTGTAGAGTTGTCCTGTATGATCTAGAGGTTTTCTCAAGCTGATTGCACCGTTCACTTCACCTCTGAGTGAGGTGTTCTTCAAATTTGCCTTTGAGTTCCTTATTTGCACAGCGGCAAAGATGGCGAGAACACATATGAAGAGGACAGAGGCGTGGTAAGCTGGTTAATCAGCTCACACTCTCCCAGTAGACTCATGACAAGGCTCCTGATCCTGTAAACTCTCTCTTTCACAGACACACACACATCCTGTTCCTTTTGACAGACACATGCTAAAGAGCCACTGGGGCTCATTTGTACTATTTAAAGCTTCTGTGAGAGTTTTTCCTTCTTCCTTTCTATTGCCTTGATCAGCGCCTTGTTCCTCTGGGTGTGTGTATTGTAATGTTTGTCTCTAATTAAGTTCTCCTGTCTCTCTTCACAAATCTATAAATACACAGATATGGAAGAGGCAAAAGCTGTTATAGCACGGAAGACTGCTCACATTCATTTACTTCATCCGTTTTACAGGCTGTGTTTTTACAGTTAAACATATTAGAAAAGTAGAAAAGCAACATAATCCAACTGTTATGAACCTAAGCTCAATGCTATAAATACCAAGATCAGATTGTGTGTGTATGTGTGTGTGTGTGTGTGTGTGTGTGTGTGTGTGTGTGTGTGTGTGTGTGTGTGTGTGTGTGTGTGTGTGTGTGTGTGTGTGTTTGTCAGCCCCATGCTAAAGGGAAGTGTCTACCAAAGAGCAGAATGAGGTGGCATGTACCTGCTGAAGAGTCATCAGCTTTATTTACTGTGCTGCCAAACACCAGCTACACAATGGTGCATGCATGTGTGTGTGTCAGTGCATTTATCAGATCCTGTAGAAGAATTTTATCAGTCTTAAATATTTATTTAAGAAATGATGAAAAAGATGCCATTTTGTGGTCCTCCCCATGCCGGTTAGAGGACTCTGGTTTAATGTGTGCTGTTCTTAAAGTTAATTAGTCTATTTGAATTTATTAAGATAATCTGTTCTTACATTCAAATCACCAGACAGTAGTCTGAAAAGGATCCATATATAACATGTATCTGGGTAGAAAACCTGAGCTGCAAATCAGTTTTCAGTGTGATGAGTCTCAGTCAGGTATTTAGAGCCATGTCAGTGATCAACACAGAGGAGGATGCCACTGTGGTGACAGTATATACAGATGGAGGAGTCTTTGGTAAAGGTGACTGTTTATGTGCTAATATCACTGCACCACATCTAAACATGAGATTTTCACACTATGAACTCAACAGTGAAAAAATATACTGAGAACTGAGGCAAGAAAAGAGTATAGAGCAGAGAAATCCTGCTTTGCTTCAAGAGAATACTGCAGGTTGAAAACAGAAGTTATGTAATTTATGGGAAAATATCTTAAAATAATATTTTGAAAAAAATTTCAGAATTAATAAACCACAGAGTCTCCTGATGACATTCACTTGTATTCACTTCTGCATTACAAACCGGCATTTGAACGTGATGTCACAAAGGAGAGTCCTGCTGATTCTGCCTCTGTTTCTGACTGTCACTCCTGCCAGTGAAGAGGAAGAGAATCTGTATTCCTATACATATGATGGTCGTCTGGCTCATAATTATGAACCTGATAGTCAAGATGGAGACCAGGAACAGGGCAGGATTAGGAGGATTAACGAACATAGGAGAGCACCTGATTGTGAGGAGAACCAGTGGAGAACAGAGCAGGTATCCTGGTGAGTGACCACTGTTAGCTAGCAATATGTAGTCTAACTCTGTGTTCACATCAGCAGATGTAAAGTTTGAAATCAGATACAATAACTTCAAAAATAAGTAGTAAGTGTAAGAGCTTATCATAAAGCAACATGCTTTGAGTCGTCATCATAGAACCCTGAGAGAGAAAGACAGAGTGGTTAGACTTAGACTTAGCTACAGTACTCAGCTCATGTTTCCGCCTGGTTGAATCTTGGGCTGATCCCTGACACATCCTTTTATAACATTTGCCACAGGGAGGGCACGTTTTATAGGACTGATGCAGAAATAAAGCCCTGTCTCTTCACCTGTACAAAACAAACCCAAGTAAGAAAGCTAACTCCATTTTTCTTCTTATTGTGGAAAGAGTGAACTTGATGCCTTGTTCAGGTAATATTTCCTCAGCGCAAACGCGATTTAATGAATGGTCAAATTAAATGTAATACACTTTAAGAAACACAAATAACACCATCCAAATCACACGCTCTCACTCATGACCACCTGTTATGCACCTTGGATCAAAGCCGCGTCAGGGAACACAAGTCTCCCTTGCTACGTCATATGATATTTAACAGCTCTACTGAAAGCAGCCACTTCTTCCTCTAAATGTGTGCCCCTTTGTGTTGCATAACTTATTAAATCAATGACTGACTACAGCCATTAATCAGGCAGCTTTAAGGGTTAATGTACTAAAAAAAAATTAACCTGCAATATGCTCTTTAAACAAAGCCACCCCTCACACACTCTGTGAATGTCAGTAACCTTTGCCTGCAGAATTCATCCATCCACCAGCTAACCAACTTTATACAAACCTTCTTAGAGGGGGCAACAGGAAAAGTTTGGGTTAAAATTTTGTCTGTTTGCAGTCTTACATGCAGTGCACTCAGATAATCTTCATAGATTTCTGGGAGTGCAGAACATGTTTGAGAATCTTTTAGTCAGAAGCCACTAAGCTTGATAGCATTTTCAAGCATCTGGTCCATATGGTGGCAACTCCTAAATGACAAAAAGATGTTAAGCTTGACAGCTGCAGAGATTACGGTCAAACAGCAGAGAGAATAGGTACTGAATGTGTTTGAATATGTATTAAAAGCCCTCTGTCACCTGTTGAAGAAGTTCAGCGGAAAGGTTGCAGATCAAAGCTCTTCCCTGAAATCATCATCCCTCAGGAGGATGAGTGTCCCTGCAATGAGCTCTGGGATTTCCATGTTATTCTGATCTTTGAACTCGACCCCTCATGCTCACCTCCTGAACCTGCCTGCTTGTTAACCTGCTCGTCATGCGTGTGACCCAGCAGCACTTCAGAGGAAGTCCCAACGCAGATTCATCTGTGGAGGGTTAAACCATAGAGAGAGAAATAGAGGACGGTGAGAGTGAGGAAGAGGAAGAAAGAGTGATCAAGTGTCATGAATCATGCATTAACAGAGGAATGCCATTATGCAGTGGAACAGGATAGTTTCCAGTGGTGGGTGGGTTGGTGGGCATGCACACAAGTGATGATCCATTTAAAAGGAGAACCTGCTGCAAACAGAAATAAGTATGTGCTGTCATTCCTCTGAGGCTCAAAAAGTATTAAATCAGACGACCAAAGTGTCGGCCTTATAAACTCAGTGGTCACAGCATTATTGTCAAGTACTGACTTCAAAAACAGTTTTTTAATCACTGACTTTAGAGGTAGGCAGGCAAGTACAGAATGTCAGTGGGAGAAAGACAAGGTAGAATATTTTTCAAGCTATGTGAGGTGATGAATCACCACAGATCACAAATGCCACCTAAACAAAATCAAAACGATGGTGATCTTCACTGTAGCGTATAGAACCTGAATCCATGTTTGAAGTATTAACTCTGATGACCAAACAAACAACAACCACACATTTTGTTGCAGGCACCAGTTTTGATTTAATGTTCAAAGCATACTTACATATCAAGGTGAATGAAGCAAATTCAGTTTTTGCTGCATAGACACATACACATATTTTGGATGATGTCAGCAGTGAAAACCTAAAATAGTGATATCAGAAATAGAATTTGCAAATCAAGTTTTAGAATTTCAGTTATTTTCCCACTTTTGTAAAAAGAGTTATTCAACACACGTAGAAACTATCTTATATTGTGGATTACAACTATGGGAGGCAAACCCACAGACATCTGTACTGAGCATGGCTGCCTCACTGTCAGAGACATAACAATGCATGTTTATCTTTACATTATTAAGATGAACTCAAAGTAGCTGCAGATGGAAGGAGTCGGAGTCTAGACGTACACTGTGTGCACCCACCGCAGCTTACTGTTTAATGAACAACAGACATATAAAGGAAACAGGTACAAGTGATGGCCAAAACTAGGAGAGTGTAAAACACGAGGATGATGTGTGTTAGTGTTTGTGGCCTTAAATGTTATAACATGTGTTTAGGACTCATGGGTTCTCCTGGATGTCAAATCAATAATATACAAAGACACGGACAGGTACACACAGACAAACATTCCTTTCCTGACCCCAAGAGACATAAATAATCTTAAACTCTCTTCTAACCATGACTAAAGACTTTTATTTATAGCTGAAGAGAGGGAGGAGAGATGTCTCAGAAAGAGCTGCTTGTAAAGACAGAAGTGAATAGAAAATTAAAAGAAAGAGAGAAAGAAAGTGACAGACAAGAAAGAAAAGGGAAGACCCTGGAGAGAGGAAAAAAAAGCAGAAATAAAGCAAGTTGGAAAGCGGTTTGAGGCTTTATGCGGCAGAGATCCAGATGTATGACAAAACTTAACTATAGTTTACATGTGCACATACAGAATGCAGAGAGACGTCTCGGTTAACCATAACGTGCTGTAGATATTGTGGTCAGTCATGCTGTGTTTGCTGAATATTTTCGATCATTCAACCGTTGTTGCACAATATTAAACCCTCCGCACACAAAGACCTATATTGTGTTCATCATCATCATCATTGTCTGTCAGCAAACCGAAATTCTCCTCAGAGTGGAGAAAC
This sequence comes from Labroides dimidiatus, assembly GCA_030710495.1. NCBI lineage: Eukaryota > Metazoa > Chordata > Actinopteri > Labriformes > Labridae > Labroides > Labroides dimidiatus. The sequence continues at coordinate 20,948,695 of CM061144.1, read as the reverse complement.
AAGAAGCAGAAGCTTTAGAATAATAACTGTGGGACAAAAACGAACATGTACTGAGATTCTTAACCAGGCAGTAATGAATATGAGTCGTTTGAAAAGTGATGGCACAGGCAAGGAAATCAATAAGACAGCAAATTAGAGAAAAAAAAGATTTTAAATCCTATTTGGAGGTAAACTTGAAAGAGAAAACAGTTTAAAGTTAAAATTATGTTTTTCTTTAGATATGCAAGTCCCAGCGTTACGGGCATTAGTTGAAAGAAATCATTGGATCTGAGTGCTAGGTCTAAGGTGGAACCTTTTATTAAGTTCTTAAATAGTTCAAAAGAAGAAAAAAAAAAAGGTCCATGGTCCAGGTCATTTTTTTCAGATGCTCTGCAGCCCAAGGGCTCATCTTTCCTCATGAGGCTATATGTGTATCTCAAACAGTCCTCCAGAGACAACATGCACATAACTGTCTAAACACTGATACTAACCATGTCTTTTAAATTTTAAATATCTATTTGTTTCTGTTCTTCGTTGTGGATGAAACAGACTAAACCCAGCATTTCTCAGTCTTCAGCTTCATAAATCAGGAAACAATTGTGGGACGAGGAGTACATGGCATGATTCTTTCAGTAACCACCAACTAGCATTAACACTAATAACAATGCAAGAATGACTTCTGGAAAATCCGCAGTATATTCAGGGATCGTCTGATAGTGGAGACAGTGGTGGGAGACTAAAAAAATGGGAAAAAATTTAGGTGGTTGACATCAAACCAAAATCATAATTTGGGTTCAAACACAAAACCTCACAACATGGAATGAGACTCAGCTGCTAACAACCACAACGCTCCAGTAAGTCCTGTATTGTTCCGCTGAAGGGGATCCCCCCCACACACTTTTTTTTAATACTGTACTTTGAGTCTTACATGCCTGCCTGCTCCTTTTCCACATGAGCCTGTGACATCAGCTTACAGTATCCATCATTATCCTGTTAAGATAATAAACATAAATGATAATACATTGAGCTTCTGTGAGTAGAAGGCATCTGAGCCTGTGGTGGTCTCAGGGGCAGCAGGTTAAAGGACTCATCCAGATGGTCTTCTCTTTACTCTGAATGAAGCTCTTAGGTAAAGATGTAGTGGACTTCTCAGGCCAGATGGGGAATGATCTCTGGGTCACCATATCTTCACCCACATGCATAGAATGCCATCACCGAAATACTTCTTACTCAGACCCAGTTTTAACCTGGACGGACATCCTCAGCGATCAGACCAAGTACTGATTTTAGAAAATACCAAATGCACTGATGGGACACTGGGATCAGATCATGAAGGCAACATTTGTAGGTGGTCTGGTGTGTATTCTGTCAGGAGCACGTGTACACACGTGTCTTGGGCAACACTGGAGGGCCACCCACTCATCGAAGGAACCAGTTACGCTCTGACAGACCACTGCCTGTAGATGGTAAATTGTTTTTTGTTTTTTTTTCCCTTGTCTGCATTCATCCTTCCAGGTGAGCACTGTGTCCAATGTCAACACTGAAAGACAGAGGCATTTTTTTATTGCAGCAAAACATAAATGATTCGTTGCTATCAGTGACCATCACCAGCCCTCCCTGTAGGCTACTCCATCAAATCAAACCTTATTTATTCCCCGATGTGAGCTGAAGGGGAAGGCCGTGCTACACCACAATGTGAAAGAAGGGGAATTAGTGACAGACAGGATGAGACAAGACAATTAGGGAAGAGGACAAATGACCCAATGAGGGCCCAATAGCACCCTCGAGACGCAAGTCCCAGGACCCACCACACAGGCCACGGAAGCCACTGGGCCCAGCCCAGGATACAGAGGGGTGCCAACCCACACCCCCCACAGGCACCAAGAGTGACACCAATGGAGCCTGAAGGGGAGGCTCCATGTACAGCCCCCACCCCCCACCAACCACCCATCCACCTGGTCCACCCCTAGGATGTGACAACTAAATATCTCAAAATACTTCCAGTTATACACCCTGCATACCGTGTACATACCTGACTTTCTTTTGACTTCTCAAATCATTCCAAAAATGGGCTAACATAGTGTATTGTATGCATTACAGTGAACTGTGCAAAATAATATGGAGCAATAAAGGGGGATGGGGAACCCCACTGTTGAGGTAAGGGATGTGATGAGCAGAATGGTGAGAGGTGTGTCCAATGAGTAGTACATCACAGATTATTATGATTTTGCCGGACAGTTAGGGTACAGATTTATTCACAACACTAATCTGTGTGTTAACTGTCCATTTTTTAACCCTGTTATCAGAGACTCCTGACTATCTTTCTCTTGTTTAGCACAGACAGGCTCCAGATGATGCGGATGAATGGATCTGGTAAGACGGATGTCACCTGTTGCTCACAGCACACTGAATTTTTGTGATTTCTATTTAGGAATGGGAGGATTAGGAAAGCCTTCTCATTTTATTCATTGAGAGAAACTGTGACGAGAAAGAAAGACCAGAGATATAGTGAGAGAAGATGGCAAAAACATACACACATAAAGATTCTTTCTCTCTCACACACACAGTAAAAAATACAAGTACAAAAGAGGTGTGGGAGAGGTGATGGGCTGACATATGGCCTGCAGACCAAGGAACTGGGTGGGGCAGTGTGTGTGTATCAGTGTACACAATAAGCACAAAACTAATGTCAGATTTTTATCTCTTCTGTACAAATTGCAAAATGCTTTTCAATTTCTGAAATCACATGTATGTTTCTTTGCTCTTTTTATACCTGAGCTAAAAACAAACTTGTTCTTTAGAAAAGGATAAGTGGCGCTCAGTGAAGAAACCCACCCCATGACTGCCTCTACTGAAAAGTCACCTATTACCCAGTGCCTCGAGTCCTCAGAACCCAAAGCCTGAGGACAGATGGGCAGTGAGAGCTCGTACATCATTGGGGTTATCAAGTGGGCCTCCTTTCACTGGTGTTTTGTTAAGTCAGAGAGGCTCAACAGCTCTGGTCTCAGAGCAAAATTTTACTACCTACCTTAGCCTTACCACCACCACCTGAAAATAGTAAAAAGAGATTAAATACAATCTCCAAGATGTTTTATAAGATGAGTGTACCTGTTTCAAAGAACTTAAGACAGAAATTTCACTAGATACAGCTTTGTTTATTTCATTTTATTTAATTTTTTAAAAAAAAGATCTCTTATACACATTTATCAGATGACTGAAACCAACTGCTTTCTGTGTGTGTGTGTGTGTGTGTGTGTGTGTGTGTGTGTATGTGTGTGTGTGTGTGTGCGTGTGTGTGTGTTTAAGTGTTGTTGAGATGTTAATACATTTCTCAGAGATAATCTTCACAATAAGACACAGAATAAAAAAAAAGTGTCTTCCTATGGAGAGAGGAAACGACAAGAGAATGAAGGAGAGAGCTGGGTCAGCCTCACTTCATCAACATGTGGGAATTCCTCCACACTGCTGGTTAATTCCTAAACATCAACAGGTAAAAACACACACACACACACACACACACACACACACACACACACACACACACACACACACACACACACACCCAGGGGTTTTTTGATGGGCTATTTGACTGAATGGCCTATTGCCATGGCAACAGCAGCACTCCATCAGTCCATTCAAGGAACAGATGGCCGATGTGCAACAGGAGGCATATGTTTCAATGAGCACACACACACACACACACACACACACACACACACACACACACACACACACACACACACACACACACACACACACACACACATAGAGGGACAAACACACATACATACAAACAACGTTCTCTGTTACACACAAATACACCTACACACAGACACACAGACACACACACGCACGCACGCACGCACACACACACACACACACACACACACACACACACACGCACACACACACACACACATGTGCATACATGGATGCGGTCCTGCTCAGAGGGAGGGCATTGAACAACCAGCAGCATATGTTCCACTGGTCAGAGAGCATTCATTCAAAAGGGGGAGGTGGTGGAGGGGGGGGGGGTCGATAGGGGAATGACTGAGAAAGAGAGGGGCGAGATGAAACAGAAATATTAAATATGAGGAAGAAGGGAGAGAGGTGATAGATTGAAAAAGGGAGAGGTAAGGAAGAGCTGCTTGCTCTCCATGGAGTTACACAATCTGTCTCTAAGGGTTGATGTCTCACCTGCTAATGAAGAAGAAGGCCACACCTCTGTGTTAGAACATGCCCATGAGGTCGAGGCTAGGCAAGGAAGTCTTTTAGAAAACTTTTAGGGGGTTATAGGTTCACTTTTTTTGAGCATTATTCACCACCCCAAGAGACGGCACTATAAGACTGTAAGATGGTCAGGTTGGTAGTTCGTATATTATTAAGTTCTTAAGTTTTGTAATGAGCTAGTAAGTAAGATGATGTGTGAGTCAGTAAGTTATTTGGTGAGTTTGTCTGTAAAGTAGTTATTAGATGAGTTAGTCAGTAAATGGGTAAGTTAACAGATAACTATGAAAGTAAAGTGTGTATAGGTACATGTCAGTGTTTAAGTGTAAGTTTAAAAGATCAGCCCAAGCACGATTAACACATTTTGAGTTTAAAGGGGCTGTGAGGACTATTTGGAAAGGCTAGTGTTTCTTTCTGGATAGAGACTCTATTTCCCATGAGCACTTGCACTCACTGTTGCAAGGACGTGTCTCTTACCAAGATATGCAGATCTTCTTTTTAACACCACTTTTCTTTTTTCACGACAGCTTTTTATCAGATATGTGATGAGGTAATGTACTCATTTATATTTATGTGGCACTGATGTTACAACGTGATGACAAGCAAACATTTGTAAACTCATTTTGTACCATAGTTTATTAACTGGCTATATTTAGTGCTGTTCACAGCCCGCTGCTCTGAGACATGATGTCCCACCAGTGCTCATCTACCAGCTACAACCTCACCAAGCAGAGCTAACGTAACCTCGCTCCTTATTTACTTGACAGACTCTTGAGTTTGATCAGATCACTGCTGTATAACTGCTGCATGTTGGCTGTAATAAACATCATCACAAACAGCTTAGCTTGTGTTTTAGCTTTTAGCCCATGCTCTATCTCTTGTTTAGCTTTCTTCTGCTCTCTGTTCCTTTGTCTTTTTGACAGTTCAGCTCCAGTATCCAGCATTACTGCTAAATTAATTCAAGAATTTTTTTTCAGCAGAGAAAAACCAAAATCTCACTGCTAAACTCTGTCACTGGCGTGGTGTAGTCACATGGACTCCTGTTTGCCATAAATCAATGCAGTCCTGGACAATCCTACCATGGATACTAAGAATAGCATTTAATAACATATTTTGGTGCTGATTATCTCATTTGTAATGTGTATTACAATCATAAGCATATATAGAGAGGACTTTAAGTTAGATATTTAAATTAATCCGTTTTCTCTTTTAATTTTTAACTTTTTTTTGTTTTTTCAAAATCTCCTTCAATTTATCCCTGCTTTAGACTGGAATCCAGTGTACTCTCGGATTGGTTTTACACACATCTTGCCCTCACACACACAGAGGGAGCTCTCTGGGAGTTGTTTCCTCTGTGTCCTGGCCTCAGTTAAAGAAAGCAGTTTATATTTATAGTCTCTGGAGTAAATACAGAAGGGTTATATTTGGTCACGATGGCTCTGTGTATTTTAGGACCTGTGTCACTTTGGTGCGTGCCTCTGTTAAATCAGTGCAAAAACAACAAAATAACAGAGCTGTGGCCAGGATTCTTTTTGTGTATGCATTGAAACACACACACACACACACACACACACACACACACACACACACACACACACACACACACACACACACACACACACACACACACACACAGGCCCCTTTTCTTGCATGTCTATCAAGTTGCATTTACAGTTTACAAGAACAAAGGTGCAAAATGAAGATCATTGCATGTTAATTCCTGTTTTTGAAAGAGGTCCACATGAATATCATTGATAATTAACTGGCTTTAACTGTTTTTTTAAACAGCAATCATACATCTCAACAACCACTGAGATAATAAAAACAACATTTGGTAGGTCTTAGGTCATAGCAGTACTTTAATCTGTAGGTACTTGTTAACTGACTCCAACATGTGTTTAACACCATATAATAATAACAATTATGCTCTGTAACAGCGGTGTTAACAAACTGCGCTGTTTTCTCCTTCTACTCACTTAGACAACTGAAATATGATGTTACAAACCCTGCATCATGCTTGTTTGCTCTCAAGCAGTTTGACTCACCTGGACACACGGAGGACTGATGTGTCTTTGACTTAAATAAGGAGGCACCAGCATAGCATCCAACACCCCTGTTGCACTTACAGCCATGTTGCACCTGTCCTGAGGTGAGTCTGGAATCACACAGCTGACTCACAGTGGGAATTTTCTTGTATGAAGATTGTTGAAGTGGTTTGTGGTCATGATTAGATCTACTTAGGTCCTGCACATTGTGGCCAGCACTGGACACCACCAGGGTTTGAACCAGATGTAGGTCCACTGTAGGTACGCTGGCAAAAATTGTTGCCTGCTCTGATGACCTCTGGATGAAAAGACATAGCTTTTTAATGATGTAGATAAGGTGTAGAAAATGTACTAAACCAAATCTGTGTTAACTGATGAGCACCAGAGAGAAATGGGGTCTACAAAATGCAGCAGCTCGTCTTTTAACAAAGACCAGGAAATGTGCTCACATCACTCAAATTTTAGCTGACTTACACCGGCTGCCTGTTGCTTTTAGGATCGATTCTAAGATTCTTTTAATCTTATTTGTGGCCCAACAAGGACTCGCACCTCAATACATTTCTGAGTTTTTAACCCCATATGAACTTGCTCAGATCAAAGGCCAAGGGCGATAGAGCTTTCTCAGTGATGGAACAGCCTGCCAGAGGAGACCAGACTTGCGAAATCAGTCCCCTGTTTTATCTCATTACTGAAGACCTATTTTTCCCAAAAAGCTTTTATTTTGTGTTTTTATTTTATTTCAATCTTGATTTTATTGGTTTTGCTTTAATTGATCTATTTTTATGTCTGCTTGTCTGATTTGTTTTTATGACTTGCTGTTCATTCTTGCCTGTTTTTACTGCTTATTGTGAAGCACTTTGTTACTTGTATTAAAAAGTGCTTTTTAGATAAAGTATTATTATTATTATTATTATTATTACAACAATCCCAAGGAGGAGGCCTCCATAAGGGAGGTTGACTGTTTCTCCAGGAGCGACCTCGCCCAGACACACAGGAAGCTGATCTGTGGGGCAGCCAACAGGGTTTCCTGTGGTTGAAGCAAGACTACAGACACAAGCTGCTCTTGTTCCTTAACCCTTCTGTCTTCTCCTCTGCTCTAAATTGACCTCCTCTCTTTTCTCCACTCTTATCCGGCTCTCTCTATTCTTACTCTCCCTCATCTGGTTTGTCTTCTAACTGTTTCTCAGCTCTCTCCTTTACTCTCTATCCCTCTTTTCTTTGTTTCACTTTGTTTCTTTCCCTCTTCCTCCCTTTTTAACCCTCCATCTTTTGCTTCCTCTTCACCACAGAAAACATCCCTCCTCCTGTTATTGTTTTTATGTAGAGGGGGCAAACAGATCCAAGTCATGTGTGTGCTGTGTGCCACACCCTTGTCACCCCTCCTCACATACACACACCCACCACACTCACCGCAGTTACTAACCCAAACACACACAGACACAGACACACACACACACACACACACACACACACACACACACACACACACACACACACACACACACACACACACACACACACACGCACACACAGGCGGTTGTTCTCTCAGATCTGCAGCCTCTGGACTGACAGAGAAGACGGGGAGTGGACTCTTACATGTGACTCTAATAATCATTAAGCTGAGCCCCATAACCCTAAAAACTCAAAACTGCAACAAAAACATGTTATTTTTTTAACTTCCAAGCAGTTTATGAGAAGATCTCTTTAGACACACAGAAACACTCTGTTCATACTCACACATTGTCATCCTATGTGAATTTAACCTAATCATAGTAACTTTGGCAAAGTGTGATTTCATGCAGTAGACTAAACCACTTAAGCTTCTCTGTGATGCTTCCATTCATCTTGAAGCCTTTTAAAAAGGATATTTGGATTGACTGTGAATGGAGTTAACTATTATTATATTATAAACTATTTTCTTCTCTTATAAGTATTTGGGTCCAGTAAACTTTGTTAACTTTGCTCTTCAAAGCATCAATCCCTCCCTGTGAGTTATTCTGTTTACTACATGGCATCTTCCACTAGATATTCATAGATGTAGACCTGATACTGAGTCAGAAATCACTGCAGATTGACAAATGATTGTTTCATATTAAACTGAACATTTTCTCTTTGAACACCACAACACACCATATTGTGTTTCCCTTATGTATATGTGTACATTTCGGGCTGGGACACAACTGAGGATAGGAGTTTTTTTTGATGAACTCACTGAATAATACATTATTTTCAACCCTCAGCTGAAAATATACATTTAACTGGTCACTCCATAAATCTTTATTACAGAAACACACTTTAAAAAGTATCCTGTTTTCAAAGGTTTGAGGTGTTATAAAAATGTAAAAACATGTTGCTCTGTGATTGTGTCTCCAGGATCTTTATTGTTCAAAACTTCCCTGTTGGATCTAAATAAGTCTGATAAGTATCTTCTAACCCCATGAATCATAACGCTCATAACGCCACAGTTCTGGCCCCATCTTGATTTTTTTTTTTTTTTTCCTTGTTTGATAAGAAGTCCACTTTCTTCTCTGCTCTGCTCAGTTCAAAACACACAAAAGAAATCACTGGGTCTGTGGGACTGTCTCTGCATCCTTTTCCTCTCCTGAAGGTTATTTTTGTTTCATCAAAGATTGGAATTGTGCTCTTGTATTCAAGTAAAAGTTGACATCCTTTATGTTTGCATTACTCAATTCTTTTATTAAAGTTTTTAAATGTAGACACCAAAAGGGTCAAACTTCATTCAGGGGAAAAAAGGAAAAGCATGACAAAAAAATACTTCAATCTCTCACTTAAGTCTTCAGTCTTTACCACCATCTGCATTTGAACAAATTAATTTGATTTTTGTTATGTTGTACTGCAAAATCACATATTAGATCCAGAACGGAATGAATAAACAAAAACTACAACAGGTTAAAAAAATGCACTGTGATTTTTGAAGACATTTTATTTGGCATTAAAAAAGGAAGTGCTTGTTTATCAAGCATGGCTCAGAATCAAGACAATTTATCAAGAGACAAAATATAAGAGTGCAAGATATGAACCCCTCTCTCCATTGTAAGCAACACAGGTAACTTACATTCCTCTGTTTCAGAAACATGCAGTTCAGGTGTCTCCCTTTGTTTTTGGCTGTTGTTAGGAGTTTATTATTAGAGAGTCTTAAGGCTGGAAATGGTGAAAAAAATAGAGTAGGATTCATTTGATGGTGTGGTTAATAACATTTCCACATAAAACTATTGAAAAGTTGCTTCTGCATATCGTATATTTAACTTGCTGTGGTGCCGTGTTTAATGGATCAGTTTTAAAGCATGATTTCAGCAGGATTTTTTTCTGATATTTGTGTGATAGAAAGAGCAGAAGCTGCGGCAGTTTGATAATTTCATTCAGATTCTTAAATAAAAAAATACCCTCAAAGTTCCCTGAAGTGAACATGAAAGTTGATGCTTTGAGCTGTGGCAAACACATGATGAATCAAACACTGATATGAATGTTTGAGGTGGTCAACAAGAATAATCTCACATTTAGAAATGAACCTACATATAGGATACATAGCTTTCATTTGAAATTTGTGTTGTGTGTTAGACAACAGATGAGCAGATGACATGTTTCCCTTCAGCATGCTTACCATGTGCTGTCATGGTGAAAAACAAAACAATGTTCCTCTGATTATGTTTCTCTTTCCTGCTTCTAACTGTAGTTTATAGATCCATAAATGATGCCTTATTTCAGTCAGTACTTCATACCTGCATCACTCATCCTCTACTTTAAACCAGCAACATATGTGAGTATTATGCTGCTGGAGCCACACAGCTTTCAAGATTGTTTCCCTTTCAGTTGTGAAGATAAGAGATAGAAACAGGCCCGAGGATTAGCCATTAATCCACTTCTCTGTGTTTGGAGAGGCTCATTTCTGTTTGTTTGGAGACAAACTGACAAACTGTTATTTTTACTCCTTCACCTTCTGTATCCTTTGAAGAAACATTCCTGACAGATTATTAACTAATCAGTTTGTTCAGAGAAATGTGACTCCTTCAAGCCTTTCATCATCATCATCATCTCCTCCATCCTCTTAACTCCTCTAATCCTCCTCCTCTCTCTTCTACAGGGCAGAGTAGAGTTAGGTTCCTGGACCAGGAGGCTGAGACCATCTAAAGAGGAAAAGAAGAGAGAAGAGAGGATAAAACAAGGCATTATGACACTGATGGAAACTCATGTATCAGTAGGATTTAAATGTTTTTGGTAACTCTGATATTACCTTGGGGCCGGCTGGTATCTCCCTCTGCTGCTGTCAGATCCTCCTCTGGACTGTTTCGGTTGACGGCTCGTGTTGTGGGATCTTCCATCCTGGAAGTTTGGATAAAACTGGTGGGAGTGAAGATGCTGGCCTCCTCTCATTCCTTCTCCGTGTCCTCCTCTCTGCCAAACTCTGTTTCCATGATTACTTCTTCCTCCTCTCGTTTCCTCTCTCTCCCTCCATCCTCCACCATGATGTAGACCTCTTGGGTTTTCTCCTCTCTCCCTCCAGCTCCCACCACTGCTTGAGGGCCCACCTGAAAGAAAGACGTTAAAGACATTTTTCTTTTTTTCTAAACCATGAACACTGTTCAGACACAGTTAAAACATGAATTCTCGGCTCTGGAGAATGTATGACTCAACAGAAAACTGGGAGAGTGGTCACTGGACACTCAGACGAAGTAGATAAATTGCAACTAGTAAGTGAAACCTGAAGTTTTTCCTCATTTATACTTTTATGTTAAATTCTGAATTCTATGATTTTAGTAATCAAATTACATTCTCTTTATTAAAAAAAAATCAAATAATAATAATAATAATAATAAATCAATGCAACAAACGTCAAATGTTTCTTCTCTTATTAAAACACACACACACACACCCTAAGCTTGCATTGTTTGTCCAGGCTGAATGTTCACAGATCTGCATGTCAGTCGCCATCCAACAATAAACCAGAACATCAATATGAAACCTATAATTTGTATTCATGAAAGTCTGTGATCCCTGCTTTTGTTAACAAAATGTGTAAACTGAAAGAAAATGCAAAGTTTTTCATACAGATGTTTAGCTGCCCCTAAAATCTAACCTCTTAGTGAGACAAACTGCAAACAGCTCTGACAGATACGGGAGACTTCAAGTCACTTCCTGAGAGCTTGAAATGAAACACTGAACAAAAAACACTGAATCTAACTTCAGACTCTGCACAGAGGGAGCTGTGAACTCCTAGACTGAGCCAGACTACCCTCCAATAACCACTCTGTGAGTAGGAAAGTGTGAAAAAGAGGAACATGAAAGGATGCGGTAAAAAAGTCGATGTGTCATTCAAGCCACAAGCATCAAACTTCTTTAAAGTCTATTTATGTGGTCTGTGTGTCTGATGTTTCTCGATAAAGACTGAAGTAAAAAGGCAAAAAGAAGACAAATAAAATCAAGGAGATTAAAGATGAATGCAAGTATGTGATTCTTCTGTCAGAAAAGGATCAATAATTGATCATAAAAAAAAAAGCAGGCTGATTTTTTTTTTAATAATTTTTGAAGACTTGATAAATTAAATGCTTGAATTTGATGATTGTTCACATCTGAGTAGCCAAAACATCTTACTGTCTTTCAGGGCTAGTTTGTTTCTTCAAAGGTCCATCTGCCAAAAAGTACTGTCAAGTTAAAGCTTTCTGATGGATTAAAAAGGTGTTTCTGTCACAGACAGATGGTAAAGGGACTGTTACAGGGAGTTTTAGAAGCTCTGGTCACCAATCGAAAACATCTAAAGAAAAACAACATCCAGACTCTTACCCAGAGTAAAACCTACTCTGCATGAAGCCCGACCCAATCTGAGAGTGAGCTTGTCTTCATTTTCTCTGACAGAAATAAAGCCGAGAGACGTGAGAGAGCAGCTCTTACTGGATTCACTGTCAGAGTGTAATTGTGAGGGCAGGAGGCCAGAGGAGATATTTGCTGAGGAGACTAAACATCGGGCCTGATTCCAAACAAAAACCAAACCAGGCCCTCGACCGTACCACATAGCGCCACCACTACTCTCACGCACACACGCAATACTCCACATCCCCACATTTCTGAAGTAATGATTGGTGTCTGCGTCTGGCAGAAATGAAACACTGAGGTATAAAGAGTGAACAGCCTTCCATCTATAAAACCAGAAACATCCTCAAGAGACCCACAAGGGTTGACTTGGGCAAAAAGCAGACAGCTCGGCGCAATTTCAGGGACTCTGCGCCAACACGGCACACAGAGGAAGAATCTCAAAGGTTTAAAAGTCACAGCGTTGATTAAAAACTTCACATTTCTACTGAGACTGACCACCAAGCAGGACTCTCAACTACAGAGGAGGGTTTTTTTTATCAGCAGGGAGCTCATTTTGGCCTAAAGTCTGCTCATTCCAGCGAAATGCACAAAACAAGACCATGCCATTTATGGAAACAAACCAAAGTGGGTGAATATGTGTGAACATGTGTGTATAATGAGCTGGTGAGGTGTCCTGAGACTGACAGCTCTACACACAGCAGAAGAAAAGAGAGGACTAAGGAAAAACAGAGTAAGGATGAAGAAAACAAAAGGATAAAGAGTAAGACAGGCTGAGGGGAAGGGGAGCAGAGAGAGGGAGGGGGAGAGAAGAGAGAGGTCTGTAATCAGATCGTCTTGTTGTGTGTCTTAAAATAGAGCTCTCCCAGCCTATAAACAGAAACCTACTATTACTAGTGCACTGACAAAGCAAGTCTCCGATGCAAGCGTGCACACACACAGTGGTATGTGTTACAGCCGCAGCACACATGGAGCTCGTTACAGCACGGCCCTCTGGGTAATGTGGTTCTGAGGGGCACCAGAGAACTACAACCACAGATGAACTGTCAGATTAAAATGATGCATCTCTGCTTTCTTTCATCAGAAGGCAGCATGTTTTTGCCACTAAGATCACTAGAGGCCTTTTCAGTCGTCTGTCTTTTATGCAGTAATTAGAAACGAGGACAAGCGCCGAAACTTTAAAACTATTGGAGCCTGTAAAACAATATAGACATCAAAAAATCACTTTCATTCAAATTGTTTCTGAAGCGTTTTTGCTTATTTTCACTGGAAAGTCTACATGAAGAGAAAGAGAGATATGGCGTGCAACTGTGGCGACATGGTATGAATCTAAACCATCACGCCACAAGGGTGCCATAGAAACAACAAAACATTTCTTAATTCAGGTCACAATGTTTTTCACTCTCTAGCATTTAGCTAACCAGGGTGGTGAAAAACTGTTTTTCCAAAGATTCCTGGACAAAACGGTAGCGTAATTATCTCGCATGAATGACTTCAGAAACAACATTTACAGGCAGGGTGAGTGTGCAGGGAGAGAGGAAAAGAGGAGAAATACAAAGACATGAAACTACCTGTAGATTAAAACACATCTCAACACAAGTTAAGCTATTAAAATAACTGACACAGCTTATGTCAGGGCTAGCAGGAGCTTTCATGTTAGGTGATTTTTTTTTAAGACAAAGCCATAATTTGGATCTCTTTGCAGATTCTGTCACGTGTTCCTGGAAAGTATTTTCTCTTATTTTCTTTTTATTATTATTTCCTAATCAATCTATCGCAGGTGAGAGCTGGGACAGACATGAAAAGTTATTCAAAAACGCCCTATTTTAAGGCTGATATTAAGACTAAGAGATTATTATTTGTTTGTAAACAAGCAGGGTTAAAAGCCAGGGAATAAAAATGGCATTTAAGACGAGTTTTAAAAACAGACAGTGATGGGGCTTGTCTTATGTGGAACGGAAGATTCTGACTCTGCTTGTGTATTTCATTACATCTGTTTGTGACTGCGTTATTTTGGATGATAGCGCCAATATTTTACAAACATGAAATTGTTGTCAGTGCCCCTCAGAAAGCAGACGCGATGGCTCTGCCTGAAGACGCTCACAGACAACAATGGCCCTGAGTAATAAGACGGGCTACTTAGAGGAAAGCTGCTTGACAATAAAGTAAGTCAGATCTCACCTGAGTTTCTCTCTCCGTATCTGAATCCTGGTGTGGTTCTAGGACTTTGCTCTGCAGGTTTGGGTCTGGACTGAAGGACTCTGCCGTGCTTTCTGCATGTTTCTGTGAGTTTTTCTCTCAAGCAAAGAAACAGGTTCAGGCAAGAGGACTGGAGAGAGACAGAGAGAGAGAGAGAGAGAGAGAGAGAGAGGGAGAGGCAGATAAACTTTGCATTACACGTGTTAAAATAATTTTCACTTGAGGTCAAAATGGTACAAAAATCAAACAGCAGATCAAAACAAAATGCATTTTTTTCCCCCAAACACACACCACCACTCATACAAACTCTCCACTCTCCACTCACGTTGCTCTCCAGCAGCACACTACTCTCTGCACCGCTGTGTGCCAGCAGGTACTTTGAGTGGAACAGACGTCCGTCGAAGCTGTGCCAAGGCATCAGGGCAGCGCTGGGCAGCGGGCAGCCGCTGGCACAGTTAGCACCAAGCAGGTTTCCCAGTCCTCGGATGTAGAGAGATCCCAGCTGCACCGCACGGCTGCTGAGGACAGGCAGCTAAGAGGAGAGGTCGAGAAGATGTTTGGCTGATTGAAAATCTCTGGCAGGAGGTTTGCTCCTCAGTCGCAATGCATGAACATCACATTTCCAAAACTAATAACAAACAAAAAATACACACTAAAGAAGCTGAAATAAACGAACTTTCTGGCTTTTTTTGCTTTTTTCTTGTTGTGGTTTTTTTTTAACAAAGGCTAGAGATACAGCGGATTAAGTTAATGCAGAAACAGGTGGGAGGTTGTGTTTACTGTGAACACAAAAGAGCAAAAAGAAAGAAGAACCTGGAGAACGAGAGGGTGATGAAGAAGGAAGGAGCAAGCTAACAGCAACGACAGCAGGCAGATGTTCCCTGTGTGTGTGTGTGTGTGTTTTTCTACTCTCACCTGTCCTATGGCTGATAGGACTGATATCAGTGATTACGTGTACACACACACACACTCACACACTCACTTACACAACCCTGCCTGCCACCTGCTTCCAGTCAAACACAGCTTCACCTTCTGAGCACAATGAACCACTGGACTGACATACAAAGCCTTCAGGCTGACTGACAAACACACACACACACACACACACACACACACACATATACACACACACACAAAGACAGCACAGACACGAGAAACAAGAGAAAGAGAAACAAGAAGAGGAGCAGGAAGAGAGAAAGTGGTTCAGTGTTAAAGACGAGACCATGAGAATACACAGGGAAAGAGAGAGGGACAATTGTGTTTGTGTGTGTGTGTGTGTGTGTGTGTGTGTCCAGTGGGGTGGAGGGTGCTTGGTGTAAATAGCTTTATGTGGTTAGCGGTAGCCAGGACAGACAGGCGGCTGTCGCCAGACCAGTGCTCTCTGTCACTCAAAGACACACACCCACACACACACACACACACACACACGCCACAATCACAGTCCCTTAAGGAGGAATGTTGCAACAAAACCCAACGCATCCCAAAAATCTACCCAAAACCCCTTTCCCCTAAACACACACGTATGCACATTATTTTAATCTTTTTCTTCTCTGGGTCTGATAAAAATCTGTAACTGATTTTTCTGGGATGAGTAACAGTTACATAAAGATGTGAAATGTCCTGTTTTGAGTTGCTGTGATGTGTGTATATCTGTAGCTTTCATGCACATGCAGATGTCCTCACCATCTGATATTAAAATTCACGTTCCTTTCTGAGTGTCTGTGCTCATGCCTTCATGGGTTTAGTTTGTGTGTGTGTGTGTGTGTGTGTGTGTGTACTTAATCCTTACACTGTTCAAACAGTGACCCCCTCCCTCCCTGCAGCTCTGAACCTCCCCCAGTCAGCATATTCAAATCAACGCCCAGCTCTAATTATTGTGTAGAAAACAGACGAGCAGCAAAAATACAAATTACTAGATACAAGTATTGTAATTAAGCACTCAAAATAAATGGGGCTACAAAAAGGCAGGAGAGAGTGTGCATGTGTGGAACAGCACAGCTGACTCCCGGTTTGAGAGAGCTTGTGTCAGACTGACCGCGCTGAATGAAAACTCTGTTATGACTCTGAAATGTTTCAGAGTAAACTTTTTAAAAGTTTGACATTCCTGTAACTAGATCTTTTTTATTGATCCTGGGAATATTCTAATAACCTGAAATAGTTGTTTTCTGACTTTCATGAGATCTGGACAAAAATCATCATAATCAAAACCAAAGCTTGAAATATTCACATTTACATGTAAAATATATAGGCTTACCTTGTTTACCTTTTTGGTCACATTACAAAAAAATAACAATATAATGAGTTGAGATGACCTCAAGAACTCAACAGCTTTCACTTGTCCAACATCTGCAGGTTTCAAAAGTTTTAGGGGGATTTTGTGGTTTGTCTGCTTGTTTTTTTTCTTAGAGACTCAGTTGTTGCTAATTTTACGTTTTTGTACTCGCTTTCTATTGCTGGAGACATTTCTTATTTGTTTACTACACTTTTTTTATTTGTTTACTACACTTGTTCACTGTAAACTGTCGGGACATTGTCTTCTTGCAGCAGGAAACAACAATTTGAGGGTGTGTGAGGACAAGAGAGCAGAGGGAAAAAATAGAGAAAAGATTGCTTTCTTTGAAGAATAAGAGTCAAAAAACATCATATGATTGCAAATGAAAATTTAAACTTCAAATACAACATGAATGTGTGTTTGTGTGTGTGCGTGTAGGTGCACTGACCACTGACCTTGATGCGTTGAAGCTCCTGCGTGGATTTTAATCTCACACATACAGCCTGACTCAGGTAAGCATCTACATCTTCTTGGGACAAAGAGTTTACCTGAAACACACACACACACACACACACACACACACACACACACACACACACACACACACACACACACACACACACACACACACACACACACACACACACACACACACACACACAACAGTGAGGAATTATTTTTTTTATGGTTGACCAATTGAATCACATCCCTGAGTATCGTGTGTGTGGGTCGATTTGTTTTGTCTGCTTGCTTTGCAACAATTCAGTAGACAAAGAAACAATGCTGAATGCAGAAACAAGGCTGCCTGGTTGTGTGTACAAAACAAACAAACCCTGAAGCTGCTTAAATAGAAGAGTGACGAGGGAATGTGAATGCAGCGTGGATCAGACAACAACAGCTACTGTTGTCTGTCAGCCTGTCTGGACAACTTTGATTGTCTGCCCCTCAAACAGTCTGTGTAACAAGCTGCTCCTCAGCCTGTCGGCCTGCTCGTCCTTCAACCATTTCAATGACTGACCCAGAGTGTCTGTCCATCTGTGTGTCAGTGCAGAAGCTGATCATCATAAAATTAAATGTCAACTCCGTCTGTTTGAGAACAGGGTTTCTTATCTAGTGATGTTTTTAATGCTAATATACTTGAACCCTACACATCCTGCTAAAAACTGCACTTTTCATTTGTTTGATTCTGTTTTTGAGCTCAGATGTCAGTTGAAAAAAAAAGCTAAGATAAGAGTTCAGTTTTAATGACTACATACTATACGCCATGGATTCATTTTATTATAACAGCGCCATAAGAAGACGATATAACACATTAACAACTGTTAATGTGTTATCTTTAGAAACAACCTCGTTTTGGGCAAACAAAACATGGCATTTGCAATGGGAAACTGCCTCTAGTTGGATAAATTTTGGGTAATAAATAAGGCAATAACATGTTTAATGGCATAAGAAAGGGCATGATGTGTTGGCTTATTCTGTAGTTTGTTTTCTGACTGAATACAATGATGCTGTCGCAACACCAAAATGTCATTGAGAGGACACAAGCCGTCACTTTTTTTATTGCTTTGGATCAAAGAAAAAAATCCAAAGATGTAAAGTCCTCAGGACATCACACTATTATATTTTATATGTTAGAACATAATCATATTTAGATCTAAATGCTTTCATCTAAATATGCGACTAAAACACCTTCTTTGATTGGATATCCTAGTTAAGGAGACATCAAAGCTCAATTTAAGCACCATTTTTACAGAGCTGACAAATGAATCTACAGAATAATTTCTGTTTAGCTTTTGCAAAATGACGCAGGTACCTTTATCCTTGTGATGGGACACATTGATCTCTGTTGTTTTAAAGCTCAATCAGATGACGTCAAGACCAACCAACAAACTAAAAGCACAAAGCTCTGCTTCTTCAGACACTTTGAAAAGCGATCACCAAGTTGAAGAGTTTCAAAACAAGGCTTTAGGACGAGATTTCAAAAAGCAGAAATGTTTGTGGTTTAACATTTGCAACCAAAACAAGGACACAATAGTTGTTAATGTGAATCAAGAAATGACTCTTAAGATATTCAAGCCCCCCTCGATGGTTATCAGAGCAGTTGTTGACGTAAGAGCCGAAGGTTCAAAGACCAGTGTCTGTGGTTAAACTGGGCATTCATTGGGTGACTGAAGCTGCCATAAAGCCACAACAAAACAACTCAGAACAGACCATCAACAACAAATGTTTAGCTTTAAATCAAGTCGACAAAAGAGCTGAATAATTGTGTTATAGGCAAAATCCCAAATCAAAAGCTGGCTTGTCAGTTTAATACTCACTAAATACATTTGGGGTTTTTTTATTTTCTCTTTACACAAATCAGCAGGAGTATCTTTACCTACCACACACTGTATTATCGTGATGGAAATGCCTCAATATAAGCTATAAATTATATTGGACTCAACTGGTTCACTTAGAGGCTTAAAGGATGAAGCGCAGAAATGCATCTCAGCCAGTGATCAAAGTATCAGCTACTGGAGATGTTTCCGAGGCTTTTTGAAAAAAGAAACACCACAAAAAAGGTTGCTGTATATATCATTACTTGTTTAATAACAATCCATAAGTTAGACAAATAAAATAAGGTTATAATTGTGTTTGAATCAGTGATTTGGGTTTACTGTATCTCTTTTATAGAGGAATTCTTGGCTGTAGAAATGTGCTTTCACTTCGTCCATGTTAAAGAATTTTTATTTTTCTTTCCAGAGACTCGTGTACTTCGGTTTTCTGTGTTGAATTTAGTTGTCATTAATAAATGAAAACTATCTAATAAACAAGAGAAAAGTAAATTACCTGGAGGACTATGTAAGTGATGAGGCAGAGAGCAGCCAGGAGAGAGTCTTCTATCTTTTCATACAGGTCAGAGAGCTCCTGGCAGTCAAAAATTGAAAAGAAGGACGTAAGGCGAAGAGCAGAAACTTCCGGACCAGTGCCGAACCAAAGTAAGTCCAGGGTGATCTGATCACCTACGCAATAACACAGAGAAAAAGAAAAACTCAAAAGTAGCTTTGAATGCAAAATCAATGCATGAACTTTGACACATTTCTGAAACGTGTATTATTGGAAACATTCCCACAAACTGGTGCAACT
Source organism: Labroides dimidiatus (assembly GCA_030710495.1). Classification (NCBI taxonomy): domain Eukaryota; kingdom Metazoa; phylum Chordata; class Actinopteri; order Labriformes; family Labridae; genus Labroides; species Labroides dimidiatus. Next base: position 20,929,021 of record CM061144.1, on the reverse strand, counting down.
CAAATAAAACCAGATTTTGAGTTAAGCCTGAGCCAAAGAATAGGCCAGTGTACAAAAAAACTATCAGGTATAGTACCTGGGAGGCTGATTGGTACAGGATGGACAATTTCAGGTTCCTGCAGAGGGTTTCCAGGGTAGACAAACCATTCTTTGATAGCAGGAAGGTGAACATCTGAGCCTAAAAACATGCAAATGAGCCACAGAAACGATTAGGTTGATACACACCACTGTTCTGACAGGAAGTCTTGTCCTTATTTGTAAGTCATAGAAAATACAAAACTCAAAATCTAGTTGTTTCCTCAAATTTGTGATTTTATCGCAGTCTACAAGGTGTTCCTGGAGACTGTGTGTGTGTGTGTGTGTGTGGGGGGGGGGGGGGGGGGGGGGTGTCTACAAGGCAGGAATCTAAAATGTGTGTTTGAGATCTATCTGATGAGTCAACTTTCCTACCATCATGCCCATGCAGAAGAACAAGCCCATAGATGCGTTGTCTGCAGGGCTTAAAAACAACTGCTTGAGGCAGCAGTTCAGTGTCCTCTTCATCCTCCAGAGTGTTGCTACATTCAATGACACCCTCGCACACAATATTGTAAACCATGTAACCCTCTGCTGCTACGTGCTTCTCCCTGCAGGCCTAAGGATATCCACAGAGAAAAACAAAATAAAACTTTTATTACATTTTTTTATTGTCAAAACATAAGAACAGGGAAAGAAATACTGAACATACCTTCAACACTTCTGCACTAACAAGTTTCTCAAACGCAGAAGCAGAGGAAGCTGTAGAGCTGTCCCTCCGCTGAACAGCTTCCTGATCAGGTAGAATGTAGGAGCTGACTCCTTTCTGCAGCAGCTCTCTAAGAGGAGCTGACAGGTTCAGAGAAAGCAGTTCAGACTCTTCCTCCTCTCTGCCCCTTAATGAGCTCACAAGGTGGGATACAGCCAGCACCATCTGCCCCTGAGGAGCACCACAGGGTGATGGAGGGTTGTTTTGCCTGAAGAAATAACATTAATGCTATTAAATGTCTTCACATGAACATTAAAATTTAAACTAAACAAGACAAAAAAAACAGGAGTAAAAACTGAAACACCTGTATACTGCCATGGCTTCGTTTCGAATGTTCACCATCTTCTCCACAGACACCACATCATTTCCCAGAAGACAGGCCAGCAGCGGTAGCTGATGAACAGTCAATCCAACAGTTTGGCAGAGCCTCCGTCTGTCATACATGACTGTGGTGAGCCTGTTAATCTGCAGCTTTGCTACAGATAAGTATGGGGCACTTTAAAAGATAAAAAAGCTCATATCAGTCACTCTATTCATATTTTAAATAACCTACCATTAAATTAAATCCTTCCATGTTTGAAACTGCACTCAAATGCTGTGTGTGTTGGACATCCTGCAGCATCAGAACTATAAAAATGTGATAATTACTCATGTTAACCTGTTGTATATGATGAAGTCTGAGTCCTGGCCCAGGATGCCCAAACAGTTATGCTGACGAGCATATCTCGCAATCTCAAAGTCAGCCTCCTGCATTGAACAAAACACTTCCTGACCCAGTGACCTAAAGGAAAAAGTTAAATATTCAATAAGAGAATACGAATAATCAAACATGAGCTGCTTGTCAACAACCGTAAAGAGGAGTTGAACATTAAATAATCTAGAATTCTTAAACTGTGAACACAGTTTTACAGAGAGTAGAAGAGAATATTAATAAAACTTGTGGATACTAACCTGAGAGCAAAGCGTGTGAAAGACGCCATACCAGGGGGCAGACAGAACATTTCTCTACCGGGCTGCTCACCGCGTGCCTTCAGGTAACGAAGTACTTTAGCTATCTCCCTGTTCCTTCTGCATCTTCTCTTCACCTGGGAACACAAGTGGGTCAGTTACTGAAGGTGGATTATGTGTTTTAAATAACTCAACTTTTTTAACCTCTGTACTGAAGCTCTTCAAAAAAAGAGACTGAAATGTATTTTCAAAAATAAGTTATCAGGAGTATCTTTCCCTACCCACTCCTTTCTTTTCTGCTCCTCCACCACTCCATCAAAGAAGAAGACAAGTCTTATTCCTGCTGAGGTAAAGGCTTCAACCCAGCTCTTCAGCACATCCATGTACTCCCTCCACTGCCCTCCACATACCCAGTCCTCACATGAGTACCAGTAGCACAAACAGGCCATACCATCCACAACAAGTGTGGGACCTAAAAAATAGAGGAATCAAAATGTTATTGAGAGCAGGTCTGTATGCTAAGCAAATAAAAAAGACATAATCCCACACCATTGACAAGAGATGCCCTGGTTACATTTTGTAGTATTTACTACCTGCTCAAGTTTTAGGATCACCAGCACGTTTTTCCTTGACTCTTGTCTTAATGCTTATCCAGATCACATGCCTCGAGTCTGCCACTCATAGCACTATGTTTGTGCTTCTTCTGCCTTCTTCTTTCTACTAAAGCTGTATGAATGCTCAGGGCTCAAAGTCTGAGTATTGTTACTGTGACTAACACTGCCTTTGCTATAAAACAACATGAATCATTATACTGATCATAAAATCAGCTTTTTGATGTCTATGTCGAATTATTCTTATTCCAAAGGAACCCCCTCAGCTTGTATCTACTTTTGTTAGTAGGTAATGATTACAATAATGCCATCTCCTTCACTGACTCAAAACAGTAACGTTATTCTGTGATACATCCCCCTGCACACTTAAATAAACTCAACTGGATGTGTTAGCTGTAGTCGTGGAGTCCTGCTGGGTTTTGGTCACATGTTGTCTGGCCATTTCTCTCAGGTCCACAGTCACACAGGTATTCGGACAGCAGCGCTCCATAAAATACTGAAGACCCTTTACGCCCATGTCTGCAGGGAAAAAACAGAAACACCGAGTAAGAGGGGATTCATCTCACTTATTTCAGTCAGTCTGGACCCTGAATGCTAACAGTTAGCTTAGCTCATGGCTGATGAACTCATTTATTCAAACGCTGTCATTGTCCCTGCTTTTAAAAAACAACTCATCTTATGCTAACAAGTCTGTAGTCGTGTTTGTTTCTAGTATCGGCTCACACAGCACAGACTAACCTCGATCTTTTAGTGTACAGGTGCAGCATCTGCTCGTCTTGTGTACAAACGCTAGAATTCCACTTACTTCCTGTCATCTGCGCGTGGCGTCATCACGTCGCAAAACAAAGCGCACGTGCAAGTCACAACGATCTAACTGAGGATTCAATGAAATAGCCAATGGCCAATTTTCAAGGCCATTTTTCTGTGGGAATTATGCAAAACTGACTCAATACTAAGATGATGATATAAAATTGTTCCAACAGGACAAAATTGGCTGTTCTTTTAGATAGGCATAGCTTCAAAAATGGAAGCAAATATCTTGATGTGTCATGAAAGAGAAAGAACCATTGAGGTTTATGTGAGTTCAGTCCACCCATAATAACTCCCCAGGCTTGGATCAGAGGCAGGCTAATTGCCCTCCAGGCTCTCCTGGAGAATAGGGGCTCTATTCTAGAGTCACAACCTATTAGGTCTACCTTCTCCACACAAAGCCCCCAACCCTTCCACTCTATTGTCTGAGAGGAGCAAGGATAAAGAATGGGACATATGCTGGATGTCACTCCAGCTGTCAGCATCTGTCGTTCCTCTGCCAGATGCTCTGTGGGTTTAGAGGACAATCCACCCCTCCCAGTCAACTGATCTTCAAGTAGGGAGGGGTAGTGCTGTAAATCCAAGCCCCCACCCCATGGAGAGTTATGGCCAGCTATCAGGACTGCAGGGATTTTAGATTTTAGACCAAACTTCTCCAGTGTTTTGTGTCTATATTTCCCAAAACACTCTAGATAGTGTGTTCCTGGTTCCATTTAAGGTGAAGGGCTTTGCATCACTTTGAACATGAGCTCCTTATCTGTAGAGATGTTGCTTCACCTCTTTCTTTCTGAGCCCACTTTAAGTTCAGTTTTCATGTTCATTAACAGTTATGCCTTCAGCTTATTGCTCCTGTTTATGTCCAAGTCGATGGCCAGAGAATCCAAGAGTCTTACTCCTTTTATTTGTTACATTAACATCAACACACAATACATCATGAGACACAAACATCAATACAAAACAAACTGCGAGCAGGACAGATGTAAGACAATGGATATTTAGGGTTTAGAAGCAATTTTTCAAGTTAAGCTCTTATCAGCTCTTAATGTCCTTAAGAAATTGAATTGAATTTGCTGATATTTTCAAAAGAATGGGTTCTGTAGACAGATCATTTAGATTTTTATTCTAAAAATGATTATATAAGTTATCCACCATCAATTCCAATCGTGTGTTTAGTCCGAGAAAAGTGCAGAAAGTCATCCAGCTGTGAGATGGTTAGAGAGAAGTCAGGTCCTGAGGCAGAAGTCCTCATTACAACCACTTAGTTTAAGTTACCAATGAAGAAAAATGCAGTTATAAAGGGGTAAAAGTAGAACCTGACTTGAAATAGTGGTAAAATGATAAATTACAGAAATATAAAGATTGAAATGGATTGCGCAGAAATGAAACCTCCATTCCCTTAAAGGTGAATGGTCAAAAATCAGAGACAACATAGCAGCAGTGCAAAGCAAATTTAAGAAATCTGTCTTGGAGAAGTCATAACTGGTTGATAATAATGTGAAGAGATGCTGGGCATTTGCCCCCTGAACACTATTATTAACTACAGTATAATAAGCATTACTCAGTTTATTGAAGTGGTACTGCCCAAACTGCCCAAACCCTTCAAGATGTTCCTTCAAGACCAGAAGTTCTAGAATTTCCCAATAAAAAAAGCATTTATCTAACCTGAACATAGATATAAAACATACACCAACTGTATCATTTTCCATGCATACATATTCTACATCCATCTACATATGACCACAAAAGATTAAAAGTGAAAGGGGTTTTTATAATCCTTCATCACATATTCAGCTGTCACTGTTTGAGTTTGTTGTCTATTCATGTTGGCTCTTTTCAACTTCCTTCTTCTCCTACACAGACTCTTCCTTCACCTCTTCCATCTCCTCCCCCTTTGAGTTCCTCCCCCTGTAGCATCCCCCTCCTCCTTCCACCTCTTCTCTGACCAAAGCTTGACTCAAGAGAAACAGAGGCAGATGTTCCAGGAGCACACGACTGCCCTCAGCCCTGCCCCCCAACACCTCCCATTTGTACTGGATCAGCAGTTAACCCCCGGAAAGAATTGACCATACAAGTACACACACACACACACACACACACACACACACACACACACACACACACACACACACAAAGAACACCACCGCACAAATCTGTACAGGCTCAACAGTTGTTCAACTGAATGGACAATACATTCACACAAGCACATGCACACATGAAGAGACACAAACATTTCTACACACAAATGCTGACCAAATCCCCTCAGTGTCGCTGGTAGTAGCCACCCTGAGGTCAGGCCTGGTGTCAGCGTCCAGGGCCTGGGGTCTCTGGGCAGCTGGTCTGGCTAATCCTGCTGCTGCTGGAGGCCACTGGTTCTCAAACCAAAGGCCAAGGACCCCCGGGGAGCCACAGGCCTGGGATCTCAGGGAGCGAGTTTGTGCATAATGAAGAAGTTTTGTTTGTTTGTGTGTTTGTTTTAAGTCTATTAAAGATTGCGTGTAAAAAAAACAAAAACTGTCACATCCAAAAACCTAATAAAAAATGTCATGATGTCATGATATAAGGCATCAACACATATCCAAGGGACAAATAAACAGTTCTAAAAGCATGTTATGGTGTGGGCACAGAAAGTCTTGTTGAATTTAGAACCCTTTAGTCCTGAGATTGTTAAGGGACTTTATCAAACAGAAATTACTCAATGCTTTAATTTGATATATTGAAAAACAACTGTGAATTCTTATATTTTGGATTATGTAGCTCTGTGAAATCATCATTACAACTGTACTCTATAAAAACAAAGATGTAGTCAGAAAAAAATAGGAAGCAGATATGAGAAACATGTAGAGCTGTGTGTCAAAGCAGAAATGACAGGGTCTTCTCTTGTTTAAGTTGTTAAAGCTGACTTTAACATGAATGTTGAAAATGTAAATAGACCACCTTTCCTTCAAAAATAGTTAGTGCACATTAGTACTGTGCATCCTAGATGAAGACAGCAAGTAGACAGCCTCAGGTTTATGTGTCTGACTGGATAGGGGCCACAGATGTTGTTGCTATAAGTCCATCCACAATGTCCACCCCTGCATCTTTGTATCAGCTGTTTACATTTTAATATGATAAAAATGTAGAGAATCCGAACAATGATCCAATCTGCAACACTGGAGTTTGTGAATGTGAGTCTTTTCAGCGTAGTTTTCAACATAGCACAGAGGGAGTTTCATTTGTTGTGCCTCAGAGTAAGAGTCCCTGAGAACTCTGATTCTTATAACTGACTGCACCAAAAGCAGCATGCTGTGTGCAACGGTGTGTATGTATGCATCTGTGTTCATGTGTGTGTGGGTGTCGGTGTGATGGCAATATTGTGGAGGTTCCCACGATTACCATCCATCCATCCATCCATTCCTTGGCGCGCACACACACACACACACACACACACACACACACACACACACACACACACACACACACACACACACACACAAGCCATATGGCCAGCTACAACCCCTTGCATGCCTCCACTGTGCTTTGGCCCATCAAGCAACCAGTGGCTTCACCTAGAAAGGCACTTGGCCTGAAAATGAGTGTATGGAGAAAGAAGACAGGAAGAAGGAGAAGATGAAGGAAAGATAAAAGTGAAGTATAAAACATGAAGTTTGGTGGAAGGAAAAATAAAATGAAAGATAAAATTAACTTAGAGACGGATAGGAGGGAGACCATTTGGGAGTTGGTTGGTGTTGTGGTTTTGGTGAGCAGATGGCCGGGGCTCGCGAAGGGGCGTGTCTTGTCCTCGCGACCCTTCACAAATCACACGGTTTCTTCCCCGAGGGACTCGCGACTCGCCGTTCAATAAGAATCAATGGGAATTACTTCGCGAGAGAAAGGGATGAATGGGCGGCGGGGCGCGAGACCTCTTCCTTTGTTGTTCCCCTGCGTGTCACAGAGCTCCTGGTATCACACACACACACACACACACACACACACACACACACACGGGGAAAAACACACGCGCGCACACGGAGAAACACGTACACACAGTGACAATAGGAAAGCACTTCAGTTAAACAATCGACCTTCAGTCAAACAATTTTTTAACCTCACACGCGCGTGCACACACAGACTCACAGAGACACACAGCACACATGCACATACGTAGGGGGATCAGATGGGAGGAGTTTGTACTTTCTGCTGTTTCCTGAAGACACAATTAGAGAATCCCCTGGCATAAATTGTTTTAGAGAAAAATGAACCAGGAGAGAGGGGAGAGGAGGGGTGACTTTCTATCCCACCATGCTTTTCAGTCACGCTTTGCTGGAGTAATCGGCAAATGTGTGCCACGTCATGGTGATGAATGACTGATGGTATATTGGCCTAATACAGGGAGGGAGAGAAAGAGCACCGAGGACCTCTGAAAGTCGGGATGAGTGTAAATAAAAGGCCTCAAGAGAGGGATTTTACGCCACGCCACATAGGGGCATTGTACCTATTTGAGGAGGGGGCTGAAATCAACTGGTTAAATGAAATGAGCAGCGTCCTATAGCTAAACACACACAGGCTATACGGGTATCTGGAAGGACTGTGGCAGGGCAAGGATAATAGTTTTAAAGCTTAAGGTTAAAGGCCCTTCAATCAGCCTGGAGGGGTGTAAAGAGCACATCATGGACACGGCCACATTAGAAATAGATGATACAGGCTTCTCATTTATCTGCACACTGACCCAGAAAGAGTTACAGCCCAGCAGGGTTAACAAACTTATGCAATGATAGGATCACAGCAGCTCCCCAGGCACCCATGCGTTGGTGCTGAATGTTTGATTATGAAAGCTGTGGAGAGTAACAACAGACAGGAACAGACCAAAATATTAATGAAATAGCTTCAGTTAGAGTTGTTTATAAAGATCCTCCATTACACTCACATCCACATCTAATGGCTTTGTGTGCATAGGTCTGTTCTTAATCTGGAAGCATAAGAGTGAAGACTTTAGTGGGCTTACTGGCTCAAAAGATTATTAGCAAATTTCTCCAAAAATGTAACCCATCACTTGTGAATTATTTTCTACAACAAGCAGCAATGTGCTAAAGTTAAAGAGTCAATAATCACCCCAAATCTTGTATCATTTTCCCAAATTTTAATGTTTTGTCAATCAAAGATATACACACAGCAGCCAATTTCCATTTTGACTTTGTGCCTGTGTGTGACTTTTGGGGGTAGGAGCCTGAGAGCAGGGGCAGAGCCAGACTTTTCTGACTGGGTCGGCCAAACTGGGACACTGACTTGTACAGGGGTGGTATTAATTTTTCACACATGATTAATAGCATTTATACCCCACTTTTCATACTTTAACCATCAACATAAAAGATTACAAGTTTCTTGGCAGAGCAGCAACTGAAGTAACAAAAAACCACAAAAATCCAAAAAGTGGCCTGTTGGACAATATAGATCCCTAACCCCTCAGCTTCTCAGGCAACAGATGGAGCTAGCATTTAGCCCCTACATGATAAAATGATAATTATATTTGGAAGGGTTACACTTCACCATGGGTTAACTTTACCTTGCATAACACTGTTAATTCACTCCCTGATGAATAAATGTTAGCAAGCTGAATGGCTGAATGCTAGCATCAGTCACTGGGTTATCAAATATGTCATTTAACTTGAGATATGTCTCTCCATATTAAACTGTCTAAATACTTCTGAAAACATTACATCATATGTTTATAAGACACCTTTACTTTTTCAACTTGTAGCCTGAGGTCTACATGTAATTAAAGAAGTATAAGTCACTGCCCCTTGATTACAAGGGACATTTAAACTGAAATTCCTTCTATGCTTTTTTTTTTTTAAAAAAAACCCTGCTCTGACAAGAATAAACAAATATATCTGTAAAATATCACCTTGGTATGCATGCCAGATCAGTAGTTGGCGGCATAACTTCGTTATTATAAACCACCAAAAAACATCATAGGAAACCTTCGGTAGTGAGAAATAAAGCTGATACTGTTAAAAACTGCAGTTCCTCAAATGTCCACTAGAGACTTGTTCTGTGTGCATACCTATTAAAACTGTGATTCTTTACAGCAAAAACATGTTTACAGCCTGGTAAAAGAATGATTTCAGTCTGAAAAGCTCCTCTCTCATTATTTTTTCTGCTGGTGAGGAGGCTCAAAGCCTGCCAAAAAGTGAGGTTGAGGTTTACAATTTTGAAAAGGCAGATGAAAGGCTTCAAAACTCAAGGAATACATTAGTAGTCTTTATATTATAAAGTCTATAGGATAGGGCCCCTCTTTATTTGTTTGTTTCTATTTGTACTCCCAGAACTGTAACAAGAACTCACTTGAAAACCATTAGCAAACTAGAGTCAGCAGCCCAAACATGGCTTATTAGTCCCCCATTGTTGTTACAAGGCTTCTGCTTGTGCATTACTATTTGACTGGGAACATAATACATATGTGCGAATGGGGCTGTGACATCACCATTCCCCGAGGATCAGACTAAATGCTTGCTTACACAGTGACAGAAGGGTTAAGTCCACAAAATATTCAACCCTTTGGTTCAGAAGTTAAAAACCTGCATTTTCAGTCCTTTCATGTTAATGAATGACCAAAATGTAACTGTTGATTTTCAGAGGATCATCTTTGTGTTCCCTGAACTGATTGATGCTGATTCAGGGTTCCAAGTTTGGAGTCAAATTTTTATATGGCACAAAATCAACACCTTGATAATCCCATGACAGTCATTAAAAACAGAGATAAACAAAAGTGCTGCAGAGAAATGTGAATCATGATGATGCCAAATAAAACACTACAGTATGAACATAAGCTTTTATTGTGAAAGTAGAGTGAAACATCTGGCGTCTTGTTGCTTCTGTTGGTTTTGCTTCACCATCAGATAAACCCACAGGGGGAGTCTTGAAGATCAATGTAAACTACTGCACATGTTATATTTACACAAAATGATACTGAATATTATTTGGATGTTAAAACTTTTTAGATGCAGGGAAACTATTCTACTTGGATCTTATAAACATATCAAACAAACACCACTGTAAGTGTTTAAAAATTATGCATTTGCTTAAATGGGTAAAAACATTTGCAAATGCACAGGAAATGATATTAAAGTTTGGGGAAAAAATGGCACCACAGAGTTTTCCAAACTACTCCAGTAAACCAGTAAACTGTTAACAGTCAGGCCAAAGCAAACATGAAAAACTGTAACTTCTGGAATTTTAACATGTGGATCAAAAGTTGATTGACAAGTGACAGCTAACCCATTAAGACATGGATAAGTAGCTAGCCAGCCACATTGGAAAAAAGTTATGTAAACAGAGATCATCATGACATTTGCATCTGCAGTAGTTTGACAATAGCTTAGAGGTTTAACATCTAAAATAATAATGTAGCTATTCTTCTCAGCCAGAGATGAGCTCATAACCACCCCCTGCCAACAAGTGGGAATTCTTCCCCACATTTTTCTGGGGATAAACACAGATATGCAAATGAGACAGTGTGTCCATGTGTGGAGTCAGTTTGTCCTAAAACTGGCCCAAAAAGAGTTTACTTTGAAAGAAATTCATGACGTCAACACTCCGTTGTGTTTTATCCCGTCTGGCTGCAGGAAGGATATTTAATAATCCAACGTATTGTATTATTACTGTTTATAAAAACAGCATCCTATCTCTCCCTATCTCTCTCGTTCACTCTCTGGTGTTGCATTATTGTGGGAGAGCAGGTGCTGCTGCCCCAATTACCATACAGCTGAAAGCACAAAGAAAAAAAAACTTTACTCCCTCCATGCCTCCCCCTCCTCTTCGTCCTTCTCCCCCTCCTTCCCCTCACAAAGTCTCTTAATGACAGCCACGCGAGTGACACACCACCAAGTCTTTTTTACTGCCTCTACCAAAGAGACAGTAAAGGAAATAGAGAGGCGTGCGTATAAAAAAAACTTTGGGTGAGTCAAGGTGTGCGTAATTTCGTGCGTCCTTGCGCACTGATTGTTTTTCTGATACGAATATTTTCTCTGGAAGCACGTACAGATGGGCAGTGCGCATTTTAAATGTTCTAATATTATTTGGAAAATTAAGAATAAACATAGTTGGTAATTTGGAAATTGATCACCTGATCCATTCCATCGAGTCTAAGAGTGGAGTGTTCATGCATGCGTTTACGCTTGGCATTAAGGCTGGGGGCTTTTAATTTGCTTGTAACTGTGCTATCTACGACTAAATCAGATGATCGTGAAACCATCATATAAGGCTGAAAATGTCGTCATATTGGCGCACATGGTGATAGATAGAACCATACGAGACGTGTGACCAGGGAAAAAGGATGAAGTAAAAACTTACAGATCAACTTGTTTTGGGTTGTGAGAATGTGGACGCCACGGCAGGGGAAGCACTATAGGAATGCGGCGGAGCAGATGGTCGTTGTAGCGCTGTTTGGGACGGCTGGCTGCCGGCTGGACATGCAGCCAGAAACCGGACCAGCCAAAGCCCTGCCAAATATTTATATATACATATATATATATATATGAGAAGCCATGGGCGGAATGGCGGCTATTTCTGTAAAACACTTGATGCTATGTGTAGGATTTCATGCAGAGGTTAAAGAATTTGTCGGTGTGTAAATGGGCCCTGTGTGCTGTGTTGTGGAGGAGGGAGGCATCAGGGGAAGCGAGGGGTTGTTGCACATTTAACAGCTCACTAGCCATTTGGTCTGTCCCTTTGAGAGAAAGAGAGCACGGGGGTGTGGGTGAGGGAGGGGGGTCGGGTTTGGAAAAGTTGTGCGCACCCCCCTTTCTCTTTCTTTGTGATGGCCCCGGGGCGGACTTGTGGTGGTGGAGGAGGGAGGGGAAGAAGAGGAGCAGAGGGGCTCATTTGCATCTTATTACCCTTCGCCTGCTGGCCCGGTATAAAACCCTGCTCAGAGCAGAAACCCATCAGAAATACACGCTGTAAAACCGAGAGAGGTTGTGAAAACGGAGAGTGGGGATCTGAATATCATTATCAATCGAGTGGGAAAATAAACAAGACCACCGTGAGCTACTTTAACGACTCATTGGAATTAATTCTCGGCATTTTCCACCCGGGATTTCATTCACGCCTCACCAAGAGGATCCTTCTGCTGCGGATTTATTTAAACTATACACATTTTTGATTGTCAGCAACTTTTGCCTCGTATGGGACAGTAGGAAGGCGAGAAGGACACGTTTCTCTGCACCTTCCCTCGTGCGCGTCCATACTTCACCTTGGCTGTGGCATAACGGAAGGCTTTTCAAACTTTCTCCATGAGTGTTTGAGCCGGGTTACACAGACCTGTGGAGCTTTCACTGCGTGTTTTAGGGCTGTCAACACAATGGGACGCCTGTGTATGCTCCAAGTTGTCAGCCTCTCCCTGCTCACCTGCCAGGTAGGTCCGATGTATCTGATCATGGAGCAGAACATAATGAAAGGGAATTAAACTCAGGCTCTGTTAACGTTGTGGTTCTAAAGTTTAATAAGCAATTAATCATATTTCTATAGACATCTCGAAGTCACCTGTCTTAGACACACTGAGCTTTAATGGAGTGCGTATGTGTTTCAGGTTTTGTGCTCCGGAGTGTTTGAGTTGAAGCTGCAGGAGTTTCTCAATAAGAAAGGTGTAGCGGGGAACGTAAACTGCTGCTCCGGAGGCTCTGCTTTCCCACAGGGCCAGCACCAGCAGTGTGAGTGTAAGACTTTCTTTCGAGTTTGTCTGAAGCACTACCAGGCTAACGTCTCTCCCGAGCCTCCCTGCACCTACGGCGGGGCTGTGACGCCCGTCCTCGGCTCCAACTCCTTCCAGGTGCCGGAGACAAATGCGGAAAGCTTCACCAATCCGATCCGCTTTCCCTTTGGCTTCACATGGCCGGTACGTGTTGCTTTTTTGATACTGACTAGATTTCTTTTAAGTTTATGCTTCCAAGTTAGCCTACAAACTTTTTGAAGGATTGCGGTGGGATATTTTCTCTCTCGATGCATCTCTGTATTGTTTTATTTTTTTTTTAATAATAGCAGTAGTTCTATTTGTTTCATTTGGTCTGTATTATGATCAGGGTCACATAGGGCCACTGAAAAGTAAGGACAGACTGTGAAGTTATTATAGTTTTATTCCATTGGGACACATTAGCTTTGAAGAGTGCAAAACGCAACAGATGCTCCCAAACTCCACACTTGTGGGGGTCTTTGTCAGCACTGTGTGAGAGGGCCTATTGTAGTATTTCACTGCTCTTTGGTGGGATAAAACGGGGAGGGGAGGAGGGCGTGTGTGCAGAGAGAGGGGGGCAGTGGTTTCACCAAACGCTCCTCTCCTCCGACCAGCCGCGGTGGGAAATTTAACATCCTCTGAGTTGGCACATCATTGGCAGCGCAGCGTGAAATTCCGCCTTGTTTGGTTTTACAGCGGTGTCAGAGTGTGATAGTTGCAGGAGTGTGAAAAGGGAGCAGGTAGTAGTCCTTATTAGGCCCCTAATCAACACGAGAATTAGGCTGTGAAGTTTATTGGGAGGCCTCATGGCCCTCTGCTGCTGTGCGGAGGGAGGGAGGCTGCAGGCCGAGCAGCTGTTGACTTTCTGTTTCTCTCCTCAGGGGACGTTTTCACTGATCATTGAAGCCCTGCACACTGACTCCCTGGACGACCTGACAACAGGTGGGTGACAGCCAGAAAAGGCAGCAGTGTAACTCAAAGACAGACCAGAAGGCTACCAGAGGCCTCTCAGTTGCATGTTTTTCATGGAAAACTGGGTCAGGAGAGCCAATCAGGAAAACAAAGTTAGCTGTGTTTTAGACTCCTCTCCTTTAAAGCTTTGCTCATCCACATGTAGGGCTTTCTTACAAAAGACAAAACATCTTTTTAACAGTGTTGCCTTTGTATCTGTCATCAAATTAAACTGAGATGAAAAATTATTATGTTGAAAACATCAGGCACATCCATTAGATCGGGTGCAAAATAACTTGAGTCAGTGTCAAACTTCCAGAGAAAGCTTGTGCACAGCTGGAAGTTTTTCTAACATCAAATAAAGTAAATGACCACCCACAGTTCAGCAGAATATCTGTTATCTTGATGCCTTGCTTTTATCACTGACTGAACTAATGAGGACTAACTGATCACAGCACTGAGGTGTGGATATCTGTGTTTGAGACAATGAGACACACCAGGCGATCACCAGGTGCAACCTGTGCTTGGTTTCTTTAGGTAGAGTGCACAACTTACTTTCTCACAGGCACAGATTTAGCCCGCAAGCAGCATTCACCTCTTAACTGTCTTCATAAGAGAAACTCACCTCCCTAAAAACATGTAACATTTTCATCATAAAGGACAAACATCTGAATGTAAGAAAATGTAATAGACTATTTATCACTATTTATCCAAAGTCATAATTCTTATTATTATTATAATGACACTGTGTCAGTCCTTCTCATTGTGTCTAAAACGTTGATAATGTGCTTAAATATTGAACTCAATTCCAACATAACTCTGGAAATAACACTCCCTGACTTTTTGCAGACAACCCTGATCGTCTGATCAGCAGGATCACGACTCAGCGTCACCTCACTGTTGGAGAGGAGTGGTTCAAGGACATGCAGACAGGCGGCAGAACTGAGCTGCGTTACTCTTACCGCTTCCTCTGTGATGAACATTACTACGGTGATGGCTGCTCTGTCTTCTGCCGGCCCAGAGACGATGCTTTTGGGCACTTCACCTGTGGAGAGCGCGGGGAAATCGTATGCAACTCTGGCTGGAAGGGACAATACTGCACTGAACGTGAGTGTGTTTACTTTTCAGTCCAACGCTGTCATTCAGGCTGTATTTTGCAACACAAGTGAAGGCCTTAAAGGTCATCGTAAGCAGTTTTTATTGGTTTTGCCCAAGTTAATATTTCAAGAAGCTGCAGCTGCATGTGGAGAAGAAGATAAAGAAACAGCAGCCATTAGTAGCAGGTGGTGATGTTTACCTACAAGCTAATCCAAAAATACTACTCCAGTACCTAAGCATTTATGATAACACTTTAACACAAAGCTTTAAAATGTTATCAGATTTAGTCATAATGGTCTGACTTTGTTAGACGAAGCAAAGACTTTCTTGAAATTTCAAAAATCACATTTTACAGTTAAGTATTTGCCTGCTTTTATATTTTGGGGGACTGTTTTCCACCTCCTAATGCGAGGCCCGTGTGCAACAGGCGTCAGTCAGTTATCCTATAGCACCAGAGGCCTCCATTCTAATGAGCCGCCGTGGCTCCTCAGTAATTCACACGCCGCGTGCCTTCCATTAGACCACTGGGGCCTCCTTGCCCCCAAACCTCCTCCCCGATTGGCCAAGTGGGGGTCCTGTATTGTTGAAGCCGGGGTTGGTGATTGGCCAAGCAGGGTTGTGTATTGTTGTGGAGGGGGCAGCTGCTCGGTGAGAGGAGACAATGGAGCAGCTGTCTGGTGGTTAGCTCCACACAGACCAGCTGGCCCTGGGGGGAGGAGGAGGAGGACAAGAAGGGGAGTAAGGAGAGAGAGACAGACAGGAGGAGCGGAGGAGGGAAAAGGGTGGATGTAGAAAAGAGGAAGAAGAGAGGAGGAGAAGATGACAGGGGATAGAGTGATGGAAGAGGAGAGGAGGCTCAGAAGCAGGAGGGGAGAGGGCTAAAAGGAGGAGAGGGGCCAAGGGTGAGAAAAGAGACTTCTGACCCACAGTCAAGGGGAGAAAAGAAGCTTTGTATGGGATGCTTTTGTATTAGAGAGCAACCACTGGGTTTGTTGGCTAGTTCTTCTCTTTATTGACTTCTTTTGGACTGTAAAGCTGAAAGGTGACGCATCCAGTAACTTTTGCAATACCAAGGAACCAAGTCAGTGTCAGAACTGTCCTGATGACCCTGATTAATTTCTAAATGCTATCTTTCTTCACTTATGCAGCTGTTTTTAATCCAGAAAGTCTTAAACCCCTTGCAGGAGCCACAGGAACCTTTCTGGTTTAACAACCTGTGTGACGGAAGCTAGAAAGGGACAATAAAAGAATCTGTGGACAGACAGGTAGAGGGCCAGGCCAGCAAACAGGCTGAAAGGCAGGCAAACAGATCAGGTCAAGGCGCCAAACAGACAGCCACACTGCAATTTGAAAAGGGCCTCTGTAAATGGTAGACTGATGGAGGGTAAACACATGTTTCCAAACCTTGATTCCTCATGATTTGTTTCCTCCATGCAGCAATCTGTCTCCCTGGCTGTGATGAAGAACATGGCTTCTGTGATAAACCTGGAGAGTGCAAGTAAGTCATGAATACAATGAAAAGTCATGTTCAGGTCACTGTTGTCTGTGTTTTTATTATGAACAGTGTTTAATGGCCGTTGTGTTCACAGATGTCGTGTGGGCTTCAGTGGACGTTACTGTGATGACTGTATCCGTTACCCAGGCTGCCTCCATGGCACCTGCCAGCAGCCCTGGCAGTGTAACTGCCAGGAGGGATGGGGTGGGCTCTTCTGCAACCAGGGTGAGTTTACAGAGAGATTAACTACTTCTTCCGGACTGAATTAGTCTCCATTGTTTCATATTTAAACTGTGTTGTTTCTAAATGTTGGTTCTTGTTGATGTCTACAGATTTGAACTACTGTACGCACCATAAGCCCTGCCTTAATGGAGCCACCTGCACTAACACTGGTCAGGGCAGCTACACATGCTCTTGTCTGCCTGGGTACACAGGAGCCAGCTGTGAGATCCAAGTCAACGAGTGCTCTGGAAACCCCTGTCGTAATGGAGGCAGCTGCACTGTAAGTATTCATCAACTCAAATCATGTGTCAATGAAAATTAGCATAGTCATGGGAAACAGGCCTGTGTGTAACCACTGTTTACTGTTTTCAAATACAGGACATCGATAATGGCTATAAGTGCACCTGCCCACCTGGTTTTTATGGTAACAACTGCGAGTTGAGCGCTAATACCTGTGCAGATGGGCCTTGCTTCAATGGGGGACGTTGTGCTGATAACCCAGATGGTGGCTATTTTTGTCAGTGCCCAATGGGATATGCTGGCTTCAACTGTGAAAAGAAAATTGACCACTGCTCGTCAAACCCCTGTTTAAATGGTAAACTATCATCTGTGTGTCTACATGTACTTACATCTGCAATTATCCCAACCTTCATATAAAATACCTGAAGACTAATTCTTAATTTCTGACCTTTCCACAGGTGCAGAATGTGTGGATCTGGTGAACTCCTACCTTTGTCAGTGTCTCGAAGGATTTTCAGGTCCAAATTGTGAGGACAGTGTTGGCATCACTGGGTACTGTTTGTCCTTCCCTTGTCAGAATGGTGGGACATGCCAGGAAGGAGCTAACGGCTACACCTGTACCTGCCCTCCAGGTATGACAGCAATCCGCTGATTTGCCTTGTTGAGATATAACCTATAATATTTGTGTTATAGACTCTAACCTGTGCTTTTTCTGCAGGATATACCGGCGAAAATTGTAGTACCCCTGTCTCCCGCTGCCATCACAACCCCTGCCACAACGGAGCCACCTGTCATGAGCGTGGAGGTCGCTATGTGTGTGCCTGTGTGCCTGGTTATGGTGGTCATAACTGTCAGTTCCTCTTACCAGAAGTTCCCAAAGGGCAGCCTGTGGTAGATGGACCAGACCGAAGATATTCCCCTGATGATCAGGAGGAGGATGATGATGACAGCACTGGGTTCCCCTGGACAGCTGTGTGCGCTGGGGTCTTCCTTGTTCTTGTGATTCTGATTGGCTGCTCTGTTCTGGTGGTCTACATCAGGGTCAAACTACAGGAAAGGCACAGTCACCATGGTGACAGTGTTCACAGTGACAGCCACGAAACCATGAACAACCTTACGACCACCAACAACTGTCTACGCAGTGACAAGGAACTTGGCTCTTTGATGACAACATCAATTAAAAACACCAACAAGAAGGCAGATTTCCACTCAGACCTTGCTGGGTCACTGAGTGGCCTGAGTGGAATCAGTGGACTCAACGGACCAGAGAAGAAGGGCTTCAAGACTCGTTACCCCAGTGTGGAGTACAACCTAGTCCATGAGCTGCGACCTGAGGAGCTGACGCTGTGCAAAGAAGAGAGCCATGATGAGCCTGAGGTTAGATGTGACATGCTGGATGACTCAGACTCAGAGGAAGAATACAGGAAGAGACAAAACAGGTATATAGCGGTCAAAAACTCATTTCTGTCATGTGTGCCTTAAATTAAGCTACCTTGTTATGTTTTGTGTGACTGACCACTTGTTCTCTTTTTTACAGTGATGCATCTGAAAAGAAACAAGTAGAAGAGTCACCATGCTGCAGTGAGGCAAAATATCAGTCATCCTGTGATTTAAACAATCACACAGCAAGTGACATCAAATACCAGTCAACCAGTGATGTTGACTACCATAGTCCCAATGACAGCCGGTACCACTGTACCACAGACACCAAATACCAATCCGTCTATGTCATGTCAGACCAAAAAGATGAATGTATCATTGCTACAGAGGTGAGTACAGAAATATATAACAAACAGAAGTATCACACCTTCCTTGGAGCACCCATTTGAAAACAAACTGACCTTTTTTATGTATTACAGGTATGATATGAGTCCAGACCAGATTGGACCAGATTCCTCTGGTCAATAGCGGTCCACTCAAACCAGCCCTGAGCAGTAGAGCTCAGCTTGTCTCCAGGAGGTTTTACTCCTGCTGTTTGCTGCTGTTCCCTGGGATTTACCGGAGGACTTGAGCCAAGATGCTACTGAGCCATTGCAGAGCTAGTACCTACAGGACCCAGCATTACAGTTGTACTTTGGGGGAACAACAGACATTCAAGATCAATGAAGGACTAGAAGACGGTGTAAGCGCTGGTACAGAGTTTGTACGAAAAACTGTTTCCTAAGTGGGGAATATACGGCTCATGAGAGGATGGACTCTTCTTTCCTGATAAATTCTGAAGTATGGACTTGAAAGATGACAGATGATATGGTAGTACTGTAGAGTACTGATTAAATGAACAGTGTAGTACCTGTGGTGTACTGAGAACTTTTCAAGTACTGTTGAAGTACTGTTATGTGCTGTGGTTTTACAATGCA